>JACYXH010000091.1:835000-1117500 GCA_026745465.1 Lota lota | reverse complement strand
CCTAGTTATTTTTTAAACTTCCACATCTTTCACTTTTACGGGCTCTCTAGTAGTAATTATTGCAGCAGACCAATAAAGGAATGTTTAATATCTGTTGGCCTAGGTGTCTGACACAATGCCAGGCAGGCAATCAAACCAATCAATTATGTATGTCCTCCAACCGCAGAGCCAAGCAGGGATAAAGGCCAGACTTAATTAGAGCACAGGGGTCGTTTTGTATAGATGTATGAAACGGGAACTCGAAAACGGTCAAATTATCTATGTTTACGACAAGATGGAAAACGAATCACCCAGTTTTTTGGTTAAGAGGAGAATAATGGAGTCTAATAAATATTTAGTACGTTTGGGCTGGAGGATTACCTTACCCTGACCCCATCGAAAACCAAGTTCTTTAGATCACAAAAGAGAAGAGAAGAGTTGAAAGAAAATATTAAAGTTTTGTTCAATGGCAATCACTGCGTTTGTGTCCTATGTGCATGTGTGTTATTGCGTTTTATTAGGTGTGTGTTTGTGATGTAAAAGAAAGGAACAAAATGAGTGAAAGGCAAAATAGAGAAACTTTACATGGAGCCATGATTTAAGGATTAACTATATATGGTCACACACACACACACACACACACACACACACACACACACACACACACACACACACACACACACTGGACATTGTCTTAAGGACAGCACATTTTCATATTTTCATGAAACACCCTGCTCATGTTTCTGAATAAACCGTTAGCGGACCAAAGACCCTACTGAACACATACTCACACCACAGACACATACGCAGACACTCACACATGCTAACACACACAAACACAAACACACACACACACACACACACACACACACACACACACACACAGAGAAGCACTCACCATCTCTACAAATCAAATTCCTGATTGAAGCCAAATGTCTAACAGTGGCCTGCAGCGTGAACATATATATATATATATATCGAGAGAGAGAGTTTTGAATCCAAATTCCCAATGACTTGGTTATGTATGTATGAGCACCGGAACCCCCCATACACACACACACCTTGACCCCCACAGTCCCAGATGCAGGCCGAAAATGGCATAAACAGACATAACATAACTATGTTGATAGTTAAAGACACAAAGACAGAATCAAATCAGAGACAAAGAGAGCGAGGGCTAAAGAGAGAGAGAGCATGAAAACAAAACTCCAAGCGTTTTCATTCTTTCTAACTTATCACCCTTACACTTTTTTGGGACACATCCTCAATGAGAAACATTCACATCCGGATTACTCCGTCGATGAGTGAATGAGTGGCGGATGAAATGAGCCGGAATTGGATGGAAGTCCTGTATAGCGTTTCCCCCCCTGGTGTGCTGCACACACAAGAGGTGCGCTCGGGGATCACTTTGTCAGGACAGATTTAGACTTGAGATCAGTCTTCTGCGCTGCGCCCAGAGGCCAGTGTTTGGCTCCCATTAGTGGAGCTTGTTTGCTCTCATTCACCCTGCGGGAGGAAGCGCACACACAGGTTGCCCAGTGTTCAGTATCCCTTTGATTCACCCCCCTCTCTAAAATCGATGGTGGTTCATAATGTAAACTAACAAGAGATGAGGCCCCCGTCATTCATGGGGGGGCTGTGAATGTCCCTCCTGATTGCGGTCTCATAAACTTCCTTATGGCTCTCATACGCACATGTGATGCGACTTGGTTCCAACAACAAAGCCTTCAACCAGCAGATCCTGCCAGATCCCCCCCCCCCCCAAAAAAAGGCTGTGTGTAATTATCTTTCCTTGTGAACTACAAAAAAGCAGAGGATCTGCTGTTGTTCTTCGGGAGAATCCAAGCCTGCGTTTTACGCATCGTTGACATAATCCCCTGTGTTGCTCTATTGAAATCAATCGCATTGGCGTGTTTGTATGGTAATCCAGAGTATTACGGCTGTTCCGCGGGCCAGGGTTCATCGAAGTGGTCATGGGTTTGAGTCCCTTCAGATGGAAGGACTCGGCATGCATCTGTCTGCCCTCTGCTGTCGGATGCGCATCACATTCAGCAGCATTTGTGTCAAACACTGCACTTTCAAAAGCTTTACAAAAATGGGAAGAAAGTGCCTGTTGCAATGTTTTTTTCAGTGGGTATTTCAGTGTGCATTTTAGTCTGTGTGTGTGTGTGTGTGTGTGTGTGTGTGTGTGTGTGTGTGTGTGTGTGTGTGTGTGTGTGAATGTACGTGTATGTGTGTGTGGGGGGGGGGGGGGGGGGTTCAGCGTGTGCATGTGTGTGTGCGTGTCTCTGTGTTTCAGTGTGTGTGTGTGTATCTGTGTGTGTGCTTGTGTGTGTTTGAATCTCCTGAGGTGAATCTGGAAGGGGAAAGTGAACTACAGTCTCACCTCCCACAGCATAACGTTAAAGCCCCTCCAGGAGTCTTTCTACACGTCTCAATTTAATCTTGATACATCTGTTTAACACATACACCACAGGCTGCAGCAATTGGATATTTACTAACTGAGACATACAAAAGAAATTGTTTCACGGGCTACTGTAGAATCATTTCTATAGCACTAGCCTAATGCTAATGGCAAATGACCGTGATATGCTGCCAGAGGTTGAAATCATCAATGACACATTAATAAAAAATTCAACAGCGCTATAATAAAAACGTGGTCTAGATTTTCTAACTATGTGTCAACTTTTAGTATGTAACACAGGCTAACAAACTGTACATGTACAATTATTTAAGAGTAAATTCTAATATCACAAGGAAGTTGAATTGAGAAAGTGCAAGCTTATTTTACCTTTGAAATTGAGGCAAATTTAAGGTAGGTGTAATTAGATGCAGAAGATCTACAACGTATTTGTTTGAGTTTATATTATTGAAATTCACATTGTGTAATAGCAATCCACGGATTCAGTTTTCATCCATTCATCCATTCGATTTTTTATAAGCAGATTTCACATTTGTTACTCACATTACAAATGTAGGCCTATTTACTATCAAACACAATTACAGTGATACACTATTATACATTTGTTTATATCAAAGAAAAATTAACTAGAATCAAAGTAAAATAAACAAAACAAACCACACGAAAAAGAAAGACACATGACGTAAGTAGACTTAGAGGAAGAGATTTACAATCTAAGTAAAGGTGGAAATCCATAGTTCATCAATTCAGCCATCAATATGAAGTACTTAAATAATATTTGAGCTAAGGACAACTTTCTTATTGTTTAAACTTTTGGAAAGAGAGGTAGGCTATAGAAATGAAGCAACTCTAAGTGGCCAAGACAAATGTTTGGATTTTGAATACTTTGGCTTTGTGGATGTGATATTTTACAAGCAAGCATGACAACCTAACAGCATTGTTTACAGAAGGAGACTTGTGTGCCAACAAGATCATAGTTTTGTTGCAGGAGTCAAAACATAGCAGCTAAAAAACTGCAGAAGAGACGCATCATTCCAGAATTGCTGATAATTACCATAATTAAACACAGAAAATAGGTTAAACAGAAATAAATTAGTGGAGACTTTTCAGGGATGAATTGTCTTTCATTCAAGTTACAAGGATAATAGTCATGCAATATTTTTAAATGCACGTTTTTAATGTATTAGGGTCCGGGATGATACATGTGTTTGGGTTGGACCACATTTTTTACCATATACATTTCGGGAAATAGCTTTTCCAAACGGATGAGATTGCGTTCACCGTCCGAAAGAGTAGGCCAATTTTTATAGTGATTATTGATAAGGCAGAGTTCTAGTGATCTCTAGTGGTTCTCTGCGGGAATACAAGTCCTTCCAGCAGCGGTTGAGGTGGTAACTGATGGTGGTACCTCATTGTTGGAAATTGTTAAGTGCAGGGTTAGGGACGGTAAGGGTTTGGTATAAGGCTTGAAATGGAAGTTAGACCCGATGCTTTTCAGTAATTTAGGAGACTCTTTTATCCATAGAGAATATCAGTGAAAACCGAGATAAGTTGCGATTCTGAATTTTGGATATTAGAAATTGAACCCAGAACACTGTGAGTCGAATACTGATCACCAAAACAAGCCAACAAAAGCGATAATTAAATTATTAATTAAATTAATTATAACAAGGAATAATAATCAATATGATTAATACTTGTGGTCAATGTTCAAATCAAAGGTGGAAACGTTGATGTTACATTTCCATGTTGGTTGTCCATGTGATCAGTCCATATTGCATATTTTAGGTGTGCAGTAGTCTATGAAGGCAGTTCTTTAAGTATCCTTGTTATTAGTCCATTTTAGGTGTCATGTTTAATGCTTCTTGCAGCTGAAGAGTCGAGCAAAGCAAAGACCTCCATTTTTTCTTATTTTTATCCACCATCAACTATGTTGTTTTCTGTTAGGTGGAAAGAAAGTGTATATCAACATGGATATCAATATCAATATTATTATGGAGTGATTGACATAACAATGACTTGTTTGTGGTCAGTTCTTTGTTTGTTCACAAATAACAAAAACCTTTCTTACTGTGTAGGACATCTCATTATGGTCTGTGTGATATGCTAACTGTTAAACTAGAATCTAAGTAGTGCTAGTTTAACAGTATCTAACTAGCATCTAACTCCTCCCTGCTAGCCTGGGGCTCCCTGTGGAGATGCTCCTCCAGCAGGGTGAGATGTCCCTATGGGTCTCCCTCCTCCTTCCTCACAGGGAGGATCACGCTGTAGGGGGTGTTGTCTCCTCCCTGGACCTCCTCAGAGAAGCTCACAGAGGGCTTCAGGTTGTTCAGGACCTCGGGGGCTATGAGGGAGCAGGCCAGCAGGGCGACCTGGCGGTCCTCCATGAGGCCCTCCCTGCTCAGCCACACACAGGGTAAGGTTGTCGACCAGTGGGGAGACCTCCACATAGTCGTCGACGACAAACAACTCCCCCTTGACCCACATAGTGTCCCTGGTGGAGGAGCTAGGTTGGGCGACTCTTTGCTGGTACTCTTCTATGAGCTCTTGCTCACTTGCGGCAGAGCCCGGCGAATGAGTCTGCTGTAGCGGATCCACATTCCAAAGTCCTGGTAAATCTGCTCCCGGATAGGCTCAGGGAGGATTTGGTAGAACAGCCGGTTCTCCTTCTGGTCCTCCACCCTGGGAGCTGAGAACAGAGCAGGAACAAAGGAGTCAACGACAAGTTGAGATCATAAAACAAGAAAGAGACGATCAAATTAAACTCAACACATTGTTACCGGACCATACGGGTCTGGGTGATCAAACGGTCTCTCCTATACGTCTCTCATGTACTGTAATAATTCAATAAATGTAGAAAAACAAATATCCCCAGTCTAATTTTAAGTGCAGAGCAAGCACCAAGATAGCACAACAGCAAGTGTACAGAACCCCTTCTGCAAACCACTGTAAAGCGTGTTGTAGGTCTCCATGGCAACGACTATTAAACCATTAAAGACAGGGAGGAAAGACAAGCAGAGGAACTACAAGCAGATTATGCGCCCAAGTGTTGTTGTACAGACAGTGGGCTGAAATGTCTGCCAGTAAAATGGTGCAGTAACCGAAATAACTTTAAATGTTCAAATTAGGTTTCATCCTCGCATATCGATATTAGGATGCAACAATAGGTGTTGGTGAGTTTGGTGCTTTATTAAGCTGCTCTGAACTTTAAAACCTCCATGTAGACAGTACGTAGTTGTACCATGTAGTTGTATTACATTTATGGATTATTCTATCCATTATATGTAACATTACCTATAACAAGTTAGGCCCTAGTAATGTAGACTTATTTGATAAGGATTTGATGAGATGCAGGCTAATTAGATGATGAGATCATCTGTAGGCCTACCTCTACTGCATGTATACTTGTATACTTGTGTGTGTATGTTGTATACTTGTGTGTATGTTGTATGCTTGTGTGTGTATGTTGTATACTTGTGTCTGTATGTTGTATACGTGTGTCTGTATGTTGTATACTTGAGTGTGTATGTTGTAGACTTGTGTGTGTATGTTGTAGACTTGTGTGTGTATGTTGTAGACTTGTGTGTGTGTATGTTGTATATTTGTGTCTGCGAGTTTACTGCCATCAGTATAGCATTATACTGTTGACCGATCAGAGCACATTAGACTAAAGAACAAGACCTGTGTATTAAGATGGACTAATGGATGTGGAGGAGAGGGTGAAACAGTCATCATGATAAACATAGTTTGAGATCAGGATAATGGATATAGATTGTGAAACAGTTGTTATTAGTTGTCTTATGTTTTTGTTTTTTGTGTGAGGAAATAAAACAATTAAAATGTTTCTATCCACTAAAATCTTTTTTATGTTGTTCTTCTAGAAAAGATAGACTTTGAGAAGGATCTGGACTGGTTGATTAGTGAAGAAAGCCACAGTGAGGACCAGGTATGGGGGCAGAATGGTGTGGTGGTGGCTAGAAGGTGTTCCAGGTACGGTGTTCGATCCCCAACGTCTAACACCTACCTGTAGGTGTTACCTACAGGTACCTATCCTGAGCAAGATACCTAAGCCCTCCCGGCTCATTGACGACATGGTCTGTATCTGCATTCACTGTAAGCTTTGGATAAAAGCATCTGCTAAATAATAAATAGTACCTCTCATTCTCAAATAATGGCTTAATGCCTTAATGTGTTGCTTTGTTTTCTATTGCTTTCTTGTCTCTGTCAGCTTAGTGTTTCTCATTGATTGCCACAAACCCTCAAACCCACAAAGAAACTCTCACATGTAATTACTATGAAAAGGTATAGGCTGTCGTGTGCGTGGGTTGCTATTGTTACCGTCTCATCGAACACCAGAATCCACAAGATCACCTTGCTCCTTCAAAGTGTTACAGTGAGTAGTGTTGGGTTTCCCACACAGGGCTGTTACCAGGCTGCCAAGTGAAATCTGCTCCACTTACACACAATGAGATACTTTCACTATGCTCAAGAGACCCTAGACTACTGTATATATGCCACCGACGGATGCATATTTGATAGGCACACATACACACACACACACACACACACACACACACACACACACACACACACACACACACAAAGACACACTATGTGTTCATTGAGTCCTGATCATTTGGCGATTGTACCACAGGCTGCCTTATAGTTGATGATGGTATTTTCATTAATTCATTCATTGTTTTTCTGTGACCTCATCTTCTAGGGTCCCGACTATGATGACGTCGAGGCTGAAATCGACAAAGGTCTAGAAGAGTCGGAGAAGGAAGCTTCAACCAAAGAGGAGAAGAAAAACCAAAAGGCGAAGGAGAAGAGAAGGAGGGCGGGGAGCCGCTAATAATGATGAGGAGGAGAGGTGGCCCTCACCCATGGAGTCCCTGGAGTACGACTCAGACCGCAGCAACAGGCAGAGCAGAGGAAGCAGGAGGAAGAGGAGCAGAAGAGGCATGGCAACAAGATGGCCTTCTGAGCGTGGCTGAAGAGGAAGAGGGAGCAGCTCCGAGAAGAGAGGCGGGACCACAGAGCACAGGAGATGGAGAGACAGAACAGCAGAGTAAAGGCCACACGCACCAGGGCTGGACTAATGATTTAATTAATTAAAGGAGAAACGTACAATGATTCATTATTTCTGACCTATTCGCTTGAAATACTATTTCTTAGTAACCATAATGTTATGATTATAATTGACTCACCTACTTGGCTTATTTACAAGGAGGCTCAAGGAGCACCTGTCCTACCGCTTCTGAGTCCAGTCCCCAGAACCAAATGGGTTCTGAGGACAATGTGGAGGAAGGAGGTCAGCTGCTCCCAACGCTAGTTGCTCCATGTGTATTTTTGAATGTAGACTTGTATTTTCATGGGTATGTAGTGGCTGCAGCACTGCAGCATGATTTGCCTGTTCTATTGTCATGTCTCCATGTATCGTTTACAGTGATTCAGCATGTTCTTCATTTGGCTGCACAGTGATAAGAACAAAGATATTAAGTGCCTTAGAAGAAATGTGTCTTTTTTTTAAACACCTTGTGTAGTAACTGCTGTTGTGTTGGCACAATGCGGGCTGCGGTGCTATGCAGCCTACATGTATATGAACGCCATATTTTTGGTGTCACTGTATGACTTCCGCCAGGGTCTGCTCTGACAAGCATGAGCGGAATGTCAGATGAATAGATCCAGAGCTATTTTGCTAAAAACATTCGGGGCTATAGCCTTGGACGCCCTGGTCTAACAACCCATGATTAAGCTACCTTTTGGGTTTGTGCTGCTGAGCTTGAAGCGAGTTAATGTTGACTTCATTGACCATTTCTAAGTAATTTCCTTAGCATTCAGATACATATTTGGAACAGCTAGCGTTGGCCTTCAGCTGAAAGCAGTCAAGTTTCCTGTCAGCGTCGAGCAAGAAGTGAGCGTCCGACCAGACATGTTGTATATCTATTGTGTTTAGGACCAAGGGGTTGTAGTCACCACAACATGTCCTTCTCCATGTTCTTACAGTCATCAATATATCCTGACCCCTCCATCCTCCGAGTTCCTGGAAGATGGAGGGGTTCTCACCGTCCTGGATATCTTAGGTCAGAAACATATCACAGAGGAGGACAGGTTGGAGGCCCACCTTCTGCTTCAAACTATCTCCACCGCCAGCTCCAAGTACAAAGAGACGATCTGTGAAAGCCAAGGTCGGCATTTCACTAAATGTGTGTTTTGCATGCATGCAGGTGTGAAGGCCTGGCCAAGTCACACTCAGACGACACTCAAGATGCAGCCCAGGTCCTTCTGGAGACCCTGGCCCATGGGAACCCCCAGTTCCAGCCCCAGGTGTACCACCGCCTGGTGGGCCTCATGCCTTCTAGCTCCCCTATAGCCCAGCGGTGCATCGTCCACACCCTACGCATTGTATAGGTACATCCGACTCAAACACTAATATTATGTAAAACACACATGCACGCACACACATGCATGAACACGCCCACATGCCGCCATAGAAGCAGACACCTAAGCAGACAGAGACACACCACATGTGAGCAGAGCTTTTTGTTCTCCCATTATTCACTCCCAGTCTGAAGTAAAGACCGCCCATCCCAGCATCCTAGAGCCACTGCTCCATATGCTCAGGTCCGATTAATTGAACAGCGCAAAAAAATTAAAAAAAGTAAACGTAGCTAGTACTTCAATAGTTGTTGTACTACACAGTCTGTGCTCATTTCGACGCACGATTCACCAAAGTGGCGCATCTTCGCTGTACCATTGGTTCCTCATTCCGGAAGAAACGTCGATTGGTCCAAAAACGGTGGCTCCGCCTTACTGGCGGGAACGTTCATGCTGTGGGACGGTGTCCAACAAGTAAACAAATGGCCATAAGTATACAAGTAATCAGTATACGTTCAATATGAGCAAGTTGCGTTCCGCTATGCAGAAAGGAAAGAGATCGACCCTTACAATGACCGAAACTACGAAAGCACTCCGAAAAAGGACAAAGGAAACTGTAAAAAAAGGTACTCTAATCATGTTACGTCCTCTTACTGAAGAGATGTTGTGTTTTGTGAGCTGTTGTATAACTAACGTTTCTATGATCGGTGTCCTCTAGGCGTAATGAAATAAAATACTAGTTGTATACTCAAGAAGGACTGTGGCCGATACAGTTCAGTTAAGATCATTAAACCTTATTTGTGGTCGCATGCATGCTTATTTTCTGCAGAAGAACCCACCAATCCCTGTTCTCGGGCCACATACCACACTTTTCATGAACCAGCTGCAGTGCTGCAGATACAGTCTCAGCTCCTAAGCTGGTATGACAAAGAGAAGAGAGAGCTTCCATGGAGGACAGTGGTAAAGATGACATTAAGTGTACACAGTAAGATACAAATATCCCAGGTGGTCAGAAAATCTGCAAGACGGTTGATGATATCTAAATGTGATTCATATTTTGTTATGACAGGCCTTAAAAGAGCCAGACATCAACATCAGAACATATGCAGGTAAAATGCCCCGCCCATCCTAGGCCATATGGACAATATATTTATCCAAATCATTTTATAATCTTTTTAGATGCCCCAAGATTATTTGACACCAGTGTGTTTGGCTTACAGTTTGGGTCTCCGAGATCATGCTGCAGCAGACCCAGGTGGCCACTGTGATAGATTATTACAACAGATGGATGAAGGTAACAAACACTGACCTCATTCTCACAATCATTACTCCTTTGTGAAGCATATTCAACACATTACATCACCTGTTGAGTAATGTGGTCATGATTTCATTACATTTAATTTCAAGAGGTGGCCCACCGTGCAGGATCTTGCAGCTGCTTCACTGGAGGTGAACCCCAAGAGAACAATTCACTGCAGATATGCCAATATATCAGAATTGCAATTGTTTAAAATCAATTCTTCACTTCCTTGATAAACAGGAAGTCAACAAAATGTGGGCGGGGCTTGGCTACTACTCACGAGGAAGGAGACTGCATGAAGGAGCTCAGAAGGTGTGTGTTATGAGTGTGTTTAGCGTCTGTGCACACGCATGGTGCATGATGCATGCTTACACTTTAATTGAATGGCATGCATTTCAATTACTTCAGTGTACTATACTACTTCAATATACTTATATATATGTATTCAAATTACTGACTCAAAATATACAAAGATTAAAATGATCATAACAAGGCATTGATACATTTCTAAGCAAATCTCTATAAAAAAATATTGTATTTAAGTACTGAACTACTCAAGGACAGTTTACAAAGATAAAAGTCACAATCATATCAAGTCTTTGCAATGAACATAAATCACATTAAATCATTACTAAAGCATATAAATAAGTGTTCCAGTAACAGGGAAGGTCAGGGCAGGTACTACAGGAACACTTAACAGTGAATAGACGTACCTCATGCGGGAGATTGGGTGGTCATTGGAGTTTCTGTCTAAGGTGGTGACAGAGATGAAGGGTCAGATGCCCACGACGGTGGAGAGCCTTCTGAAACAGTTGCCTGGGGTCGGACGCTACACTGCTGGGGCGATCGGGTCTATTGCACTGGGAGAGGTCAGAGGTTACCCAACACATACACACTTACACACAAATACACTTACACACACACACAATACCACCTAAAGTGACTCATACGTCCATTCATTCATTTCAGAGCCGTGTTATAGCTGAGGACCATACCTTAATTTATATAATTTCCATTCATTGACATTATTAAAGATTCCCTCAGTAGTTTTCAAGGTTTGTGACCTTTATTATAATACTTATTTTATTATGTATAATTTACATAATAAATAAATTTGCAGAACATTTCTGTATTGTTAATTTGAAAGGATTGGTGTTTCCACACCTAATATTTCTAATACAATTTGTAACTAGTTTTCTATACTATACAGTAAACCAGCTGCTTCATCCTAGTCTAAGATAACAAGAGACATGTTGTCCATCACCTGTGATCACTGATTGGCTGTCCTGCTGGGTGTCTCAGGTGTCTGGAGTGGTGGATGGCAACGTGATCCGTGTCCTATGTCGCCTGAGAGCTATAGGGGCAGACAGCACCAGCTCTGCCGTGACCGAGGCCCTGTGGTGAGGGAGTCGTACACATCATGCACAGTCCTTTCAGAGAAGAAGTTCAAGTTCAAATAATTATGAAGCTCCAAACCTTGACCAGGGCCTTTTTATTATTATTATTATTATTATTTAGTTATTAAACCGTTTTACATTTATTTTCATTTTCATTTAATTTGTTATCATGACAAAAGCGCAATTCAAATGCAATGTATTACTATTTTTATTTTTATTTATAACAAGTTATTACAATTCTCATTGTCACTTTTTGCTGGCGGTTCTCTCCAGGAGTCTGGCTAATACCATGGTGGACCCGGAGAGACCCGGGGACTTTAACCAGGCCATGATGGAGCTGGGGGCCCGAGTCTGCACCCCTAAAGCAGCTCTCTGTGGCCAGTGTCCTCTAAAGACCCACTGCCACTCCTATCACAAGGTGCTGATCCCTCCACTTGACTTTTGCTGTTCTCAATGAAGCAATGTCGTTTTATTGCTATGGTAGTATCAGTTTATAAATTGCTTCAATGGTGAAGTTGAATTATATTTATATTAGTTTTTCTAAATATGCAAAATATATCCTATACCGGTATACATAATTATATAGCATTACTAGGCACTTTAGCCTAGACTAAGAGAGAGTCATGAATTGTAGCGTTATCCCGTTCTACCACAACACAATTTCCGTTGTCTTACTTCCTACAAGCTGTGTACGCCAGTTAACAGTCCTCAGAGAGAAGAATAAGAACATTACAAGAAAAACCACAACAAATCCAAGAAGAACAAACATGGAGGTTTTTTTTACAAATAGTTTGACCAAGCAATATCCGAAACATGTAACAGACAGATACCCCTCAATCTGAAGTCTTAGCAACCCGTTCTACCGTGAGATGAGAAGACCTTTGAACGAGGCTAAGTTAAGCCGTCATTAGCCAGGTCGTTGGAGGTGAAGACCAGGTCTGTAGGTCATCTTCACAGATCAATAAGGAACATCTAACTATGTGCAGGTTCATGTCAAGCAGGAGGCAAACTCTCAGAAGCTCCTGGGGAAAGTGGGCAAGACCCCGTCAACGCTGGGTGATATAGAAGACTGCAGTGAGTATCCTGGTTCCTCCTCCTCTCACTCTCAACACCTGTCAGACTTCTATTATTTATTATGTATTATCATTTGGGCACACAACGCCGGACTGGTGTTGACATTTTATGTAATGTGTGCCTGAATGTTTCCATATTTCTTTGTTTTTATATATTCTATATTTATTTACTTACTCTTATTTGACTTTTCTTATTAGATTTTGTACCCAGGTGTACATATATTATGGGTTATTTTTGTATTGATATGTATGTCTTTATTTGCTGTCTATGGCTGCTGTAACACTTGAATGTAGCTACCTCTTGAGATCGATAGTGTTCGTCCATTGAACCTCATCGGCCCCCTCGCTCCCCTGTCTAGCCACGCCTGCATCCTGCACCTTGTGCCCCGTGGAGCCCTGGCTGGATGACCTGGGGGTCCACAACTTCCCTAGGAAGCCTGCCAAAAAGGTCCCGCGCGTCGAACGCACCCTCACCTGTGTGGCGCTCCGACCCGGCGAAGGCGGAGAGGACGAGTATCTGCTCACTCAGAGACCAAACAAAGGTTCGCCCGTAAAATAATACAAGGTTTATTACAAGACCCACTGCCACTCCTATCGCAAGGTGCTGATCCCTTCGCTTGACTTTTGCTGTTCTCCATGAAGCAATGTAGTTTTATTGCAACATATCTGCAATAACATATTTCTAAATGGCTGCATTATCCCATGCAACTATTCATTTTAAAGCCTTTCTGGGTTGTGAGAATCAAACAGAAACCTCGCTCTGTGTTTTCATGTTCTTCTCTGGATGTGGTGCACCCACAGGTCTTCTGGCCGGGATGTGGGAGTTCCCCAGTTTGTTACTAGAGGAGGAGAATTCAGAAGTCAAACAGCAGGGAGCCCTGTGTGCCGAGGTTGGAAGAATCTTGGGAGTCAAGGTCAACAGGGACCTTTTGTCTTATGTTGGGGAGGTGAGTGCCACCCAGTCTGCACACTTACATTCCATTAGCACTATCATTAGCATTTTAACCGAATTTAAGATTTTCTATTCTTCTTGTCTCCTGTTGGCAGGTGGTTCATATATTCTCTCACATTCACCAGACATACATTGTGTACAGTGTTTGTGTTAAGGATGAACACGCCACTGAAGAAACGCAAAGTGAAAACCTTCAGTGGCTAACCAGGCCTGCTCTGCTTGAGGCAGCTGTCTCCACCGGAATGAAAAAGGTATGTCTCTCCACCAGTGTTGGGGATATCATGTTAGAGTACACAGATTACTTTTTTGTTGTAACGTAATGTGTTATTTTTGCCATTCAAGTAATCAGACATTTAGTTATGACGCATTTGCATTGTTTGTTTCTTTCCTACGTCTTGGCGGGTAGCTGCGTACTGCGCATGTGTAGCTCAGCTATTGAGATGCCATTTACAATGCAGTAGGGTAGGCCTGACATTGATACGCTACGCTACTACGCTACGTATCTCATATCATTTAGCAGATATTCACCATCCTATCTGCTGGCTGTGTATAGACAGGACAAATAAAATAAAAAATAAATGGTATTCGGGGAAAATGTACATCTTGGATTCATAAATATGTATGCATTTGTACAAATTATTGCAAATTTTTTAAATGTAAATTTACAAGACACAAGTTGACTTCCATTCGTGTTAATAATATGAGATCACTCTCTCTCCATAGCTATGCACACTTATAAATGGAAATAATCTTGTATTATAACAAGTTACAAGTAACGCTACCCAACACTAGTCTCCACTGTATTTTAATAGCATTGCATTTGCGTGATACTGTGCCATGGGATACCTGTGTCAACTCTTGCAGATCCTAAAGCTGTATGAAACTATGGGTCAACTAAGTCATGAGGTGCTAACTTTAAAGGTAAGTACTTTCTGATTTACATTATTGTGTAACTCAGTTGCTTGGTGAGGTAATAACCTGTGTAACCAATAATCTATGTACATTTTACTAATGTATAATCTGGCCATTCCTACACACTTATATATGTTTTTAAAGCATGTGTTTGTATTTTTAAGGATGGCAAGAGGAAAAAGGTTGTGAAAAACAGCAAGTTGTCTATCTCTAAAAAGACCAAACTCAACCCAGCCAACGGAACCAGGCAGCTGTCACTCAACTCCTTCCTCAAGACCACAGAGGAAACATGAAACGCTGTTCTACAGAGACGTTCCGATCGCAGCCTAGAGTACTATTTGCTGCAGTGCCGTTGGAGTATAGCCATTTGCCATCCCCTTATTAACTGCAAAACATTTTAAGCACAATTTGGACAGGTGTGATACAACAAAATAAATAATTGTTATTAGACATTACAGTATTTCCTGAATGTTTTCGCTTTTTGCCAGAACAATATTGATAATTCCACATATTTTGACAAAATAATTACTCTATACAAGTCGTCGCTCCCGTAGCGGTAGTGTAATCGCTCAGCTCGTCGTGACGTCCAAGTGAAAGGACTCTTCAATTTCGCAAATAACGTGGTTTGAGTTTAAAGCATGGAAGAACGTTCAACTGCTTGGCGGAGACTGGCAAAAACACATGATTTTAGACCCGTTTTTTTTCTTGACTTATTTAGTAACCGAGACAAAATGGCATTGATTACTAAGTTGAAGATCATTTTAAGAAATGACCACGTTTAAAACCAAAACAAATATTTTGCGTTCACTGGCCCTTTTTAAGTATTTAACGATTAATGTGCTCTTGCTCAACTGGTAGTCCCGGATTCCTTTGAGTTGGATAGCACAAGATTTTGAGCTATTACTTTTCACAAATTGTACATGGATAATGTTTTCCAGCTCATCCAATACTTCTACCAGTGGATATTGGAGAATGGGGATAGGCAACGTTTTTTTGTTTTTTTGTTAAACATGTTTTGTAAGGGTGGTTTCTAGTGCCAATACAGAATGATACTACTGTGCTGCCCTAGGTTACCAGAGGGGTTATCTAGTTCTGTGAATGGGGAATAAAACGGGCATGCACTGGACACACGAGGCAGTTAAGAAACACTAAATATAATTACTCAAAAGTAATATTTAACAATATGTTACAATATGTAACACTTTAATAGCGCTAGACTACTGCCACTTGCCAAGGCACCTGCAGTAAGGCAAGGCATGAACAAAACAAGCAAAGCATTAAACATTTAATAAAAGCCAAAACCCATGTTGCATGGAAAGAATGTTGTAAAAACAAACCAGTTCTCTGATAGGATGAGATGGTAGATCACCAGACAACCTGCGTAGAGCAAGGAAGACATTTGGCTTGTTTTTAATGAGCCAAAGACACTGTCTATGGCAAGCCCTTTTAACATGTAACCAGTAGCGGTAATAGCAATTGTAGATGTGAATTCCTTTTTGACTAGTTATAATTCCAAGCCAACCATAATGTAATTTTGACTAGTTGCAATTCTAATTAAAGATATCTACAACTCAATTCTCACTAGTCAAAATGTTAATTCTTGATATCAACAATTAATTTCTCACTAGTGGAAATGTCAATTGTAGGTATCTTCAATTGTTCTTACATTACAGATATCATTAATTGAATTCTAGATATCTAAAATTCAACACTGACTAGTCAAAATGTAATTATTGAATATGTCTTGTAACTAGTAAGAATGTAATTTCAGATATCTAGAATTGCATTTCAAATATCTAGAATTCCATTGCAGATATCTGAAATACTAGTGAAACTAGTGAAAACTATATTCGTACTAGTAACAATTATATTTGAGATATCTATAATTCCTTTTATAACTAGTCAGAATTTAACTTCAATGACGTACATACATATCCGAAACTAATATGGTAATTCAATGTCGACCAATGGCTTTGGTATAAAATGGTATTTTAATAATATGATGCCCACATATCCGAAATGCAATTGTTGATATCTGAAATGGGTAATTGCATTTCCACTAGTTACAATCCCTTTACAACATGTGGAAATTCAATTGTAGATATATGTAATCGTTATTGTTACTAGTGAAAAATGAATTACTGATATCTATAATTAAATTAAAGATATCTGTAAATCAGTTTAGACTAGTCGAAATGTACATGAACATATAAATAAATATATATTTGTAACATGTCAAAATTGTTTTACAGATATCTTAAATTAAAATGTTAACTAGTCAAAACGACATTCGGACATGTCGAAATGTCATTTGCACTAGTGAAAACTAAATCCCTACTAGTCAGCCCAGCTGATTAAATGTTAAAAGGGCTTGCCATACACTGTCAGCCCTATCACTCCGTAATCGGAGTGACCACAGTCGAGCACATAGAAGCATAATTATCTGGAGAGAGGCCTGGTCACGATTACGGTGGCTGCGTAACTCCGTTGCTCAGTGGCTCCTCCAGAATTCTGGTGAAGAATTACTAGTATTCAGCAGCAGGTGTCTACCTTGTGACCTCAGCAGGGTAGGAGGAAAAACGAGGCTCGTCATTAGACCAGGTATCTGCAGGATGATCTGAATGATACATATTTCATGCGAGAACAGCGTGTTTCGAATACCAGCACCTTATCTGATGATGGCTGAGCCATGCAGGGGGGGGGGGGGGTTAACATGCTATTTTCACTAGCCACCCTAAGACTGGATCAGACGTTGCGGCGTAATCGCCAGTTCAACCATTAATTTGAAGGGCGTTTAAGCTGCGAGTCACCTTTGCCCTAGAAGTACTCAGGGGTGCTCACTTTCTGACTAAGCAAGCACATTCTAGTATCCCCCAACAGGGCTCAAGACTAACATTTTCTACTGGCGGCATTGGTGCCACTAACTTTTTCATTTGGTGGAACCCTAACAAATTTGGTCGCACCCCTTTATTAGATGTGAAAATGTCACGTACCATCCATCTGTGATCAATCATTTGAACAGATTTACTCACTTTAAATCAAATGTTTTTATTGCATAGGGGGTCTTTTTCTATTTTTACCGCCATCTCTTTCCTCACGAACCAACTCTTCGCGCTCCTCCTATATGAAATGCCTACTAATAATAAGCAGCTAATTGGGTAATATACTCAAAATACGATTTTATTTTATTGTACCATTTATTTTATATATATATATATGTGTGTGTGTGTGTGTATGTATTTGACCAACCCCATCTAACATGATGCTTCATTTTAAGCTTTTTTGGGGGGACTATCAGCCTGCTAATTCACCTTGCCCCTTTTCGAGTGACAAGCCTTGGGGCAAATAAAAAGCCTTGTGGCATTGTTGCTTTTTGATGTGCGAGTACAATTCGTTTTTGTAGCCAAAACACAAACACATTCAACAAATTAGCTATACCTCATCACTTGATATAGTGGAAATAATGAATAAGAATAAGTTCCACTTGGATTGGCATGGATGTGTCGCCATGTAATTATGTAACACGCCCATTTAACTTGTTTGATTTAAGCATCCTGAAGCTGATAAAGTGGAATTCATAGTCATTATTTTCACGATGTCAAGTAAAGAGGGAGCTAATTTGTTGAGGAAAGATTGGGAGGGTCAGATTTCTTAAAAGCATGTGCATGCAACAAATATGATACAATAATGCATATTTCCATCATATTTGATTATCCCCACCCAGCCATTATCCAACTATTTTGCTGTTACATTTATGCATCTGTATTCACTGAGTGGATGAATAACTTTGTCCACATCTCGCATGATGAAGTACCTCTGGTGGTAGCAGTACCTCACCACCCTACAGCTGCTGAGACATCAACTGCTATGTCCACTGTTGACCATAGGTCTATTTTCCAGTTTGTGATCTCCATGGACAGGATATAAAGTATTGTATGATGAGCACAAACCCTTGTATAATGTGATACATCAATGACACCCTTTTAAACACGTCATTATGCCACTGAATGTGTTTCGTATGGTATATAACTGATGCTACAAATAAAACAAATGAATGAATAAGGTAACAGCATGCCTCATTGAAGCATAGTTTCACACTGCTGGGTGCGGCAGCAACGCCAAATATATACGGAAGAGTGGGGATTGAATGCCCCCGCCGAAAAGGCATCACCGCCCAATCACAACGCACAGGGTGCAGCCAGGTTGTCTTCTCTTGCATAACTGGTATGTCTTCTTTCCTTTCAGGGCGACTACAGAGTTTACTATTTCATGACTTTAATAGACTATCGGATTTCTATGAAGCTAAATAAGTCATTTGTTAAAGCAACAGCTTTTCGGACTGGTGAAGATCCAAAGTCGCTTGACTTTCAGTGTTTATAAACTGAACTTGAGTAGGAGGACTTTTTTTCTACTTCAAGGTAGGCTATCTGTAACCCTATTTGAAAAATAATTCAGAATATTTAAAAAAGCACACGGCTGGAGCTGAAAGTAATCTACTTTAGATGGATAGCACTTGGCAACGTGTCCAGTCCATGTACCAGTGGACCCTGGAGAATGGAGGTAGGGTTTTGAGCTTGTGTTAAACTATTGAAGTGATGTTTTTATACTGAAAGATATTTAATGCCGAGACACTTTGTAAATTAGAGTTGCAATGATCTGCTCTGTCGACATGTTTCAACCTGAAACTCAATCAACAGGTGGAGACATTTGTCCTCACCCAAGTCCCCAATTACATAGTATTCCATAATCTTCCAGATAAAAGAACAGACCCATGGCTGCTGGTGTACTCTCCAGTCCCAGTGGCGGTCATTATCCTGGTCTACCTCTGTGTGGTCTGGACCGGACCCCGATTGATGAAACACAGGGGACCCGTTGACCTGAAAGGAGCTCTCCTCCTTTACAATTTTGCCATGGTCTGCCTGTCTGGGTACATGTTCCAAAAGGTTTGTATGCTGTTTTGGTGTCTTGCTTCGTTCATTTACAGATTTGTCATGTTCCTAATGTCAATCTCTTTTCTGAGTACTGTTGAACACTCTTTTTGTGTTGAACGGTTTACAGTTCGTGGTCTTATCCAGGTTGTCCAATTACAGCTTCCTCTGTCAGCCGGTAGACTACAGCAACAGCCCACTGGCAATGAAGGTAAGAAATGTTCAAAGTAGAACTGAAAGTTTTGGTTTAATTTGGTGACCTTTAGAATTTGTGGAAGTTTGACGTGAGCCTGTTTCAGCTAACACTATGAGATTGGGGGGGGGGGGGGGGTATCTTTGTTTTGTCCAACACAAGTTAGCACATACAAACTGCCCAGCTAGGTAGCTTAAAGGTGGCTTCGTTAGGCTGTGTGATCATTCTGAAGTCTGAGTGCAGAGCAGCATTTCAATAAGTTACGAGGGAAACTGTAGGAGGGAGTGTTTTATAACTGATTGGAACGCAGCCTTAACCCTTGACCCTTCAGCATTCACTTATTACTCAAAAAGTGCTCAGTTCCTAGTTGTATGAATAAACGTAGAACAAGAAAAAAACAAATTAACTTTAGGGGAGCTGCTCAACCCTCATTTGGAATAGAATGGATGTCAATGGCTCGCCAACTGTCCAATTTCGGAACGCACATACACAGCAAGAGGGGGTAGTTTAACAAATCTCGTGGCTGTATGATTTAAATCTCGACATAGACAATGTCAACAATTAACCTGGGGTCTTAGCAAATCCGTCAACCCACTCTTCAAAGCGATTAAAAAATAAGTAATACAATAAAACAAACCATTATTGACAATCTGGACCCATTCATTCATGAACAACAAAGAATCTGCGTGTATCTTGGCTAATGCATGTTCCTCCAAACCTCACTGTGCGATATTACGATTTGTTGTGTCTGTTTCTCCAGATGGCCAATGTGTGCTGGTGGTTTTTCTTCTCCAAGGTCATAGAACTCAGTGACACGGTAAAAGAAAAAAAATCGTATGTCGATTGAAATTTGTTCACCCATTCTTTCCAAAATGTTGGGTCTAACCATTACCCATCCCTCCCTGTCCAGGTCTTTTTCATCCTGAGGAAGAAGAACAACCAGCTGACCTTCCTCCACATCTTTCACCATACCACCATGATCTTCAACTGTTGGGCCGGGGTGAAGTATGTCCCGGGTGGACAATGTAAGTGGACAGACCTTTTAAAGTCCCCATCAACTCAGGAAACCCCGTCCCAACCTAGTCACCAACAAGTACAAACCCAGAATTACTTCTACATGAAGACCTGTGCACTATACATGTGCATATTAACTTTACTCTCAAAAGTCCAGCATTCATATTCATAACGGATATTCGTACAAGTTACAACTGAACACACTCACACAACGATAAAGCATATTTCCATCCATTCATCTAACTTGCCTTTCCCCCTTTCTTACAGCGTTCTTCATTGGCTTGCTGAACAGCTTCGTCCACATGATCATGTACTCTTACTACGGCCTGGCCGGGCTTGGGCCTCACATGCAGAAGTACCTCTGGTGGAAGCGGTACCTGACCACCCTACAGCTGGTGAGACATCCCCTTATCTCTGGGTCCACTGTAGATGATGGGGTGGTTTGTGAGTGTGTGTGTGTGTGTGTTTGGCAATGCAATACATTTAGCAGAGGATTTATCCAAAGGCACTAACATGTGAGGCTGACAATAGTCAAAGTAATCAAAAACATTTGAGTGCTGCCACAACTACGTTTCTAAAACACATCTTGATAGACTACAGTGCATAGGGTACTGGATAGAATGCAATGCATAAGAAAACTTATTCATATTATATAGTTATTAGTAGCTGCCAAAGTTGAATGAATGACAAAATTAGGACAAATCTGTAATTGTGGATCTTTGCCTTTGCTCCTATCGTTTTGCAGGTGCAGTTTGTGATTTTGACAACACACACAACGTATAACCTGTTCGCTGAGTGTAACTTCCCTGACTTCATGAATGTCGTTGTCTTCGGCTATTGTTCCACCCTTATTGTCCTCTTCTGCAATTTTTACTACAAAAGCTATCTCAGCGAAAAGGAAAAAAGGAAGTAACACACCATCTCAAATCGCATTTTGTTGTTGTTTTTGTTGGTGTCAATGTGAAATATTATATCAATTGAACGTTTACAGCTTCTTGACTTTAACGAATCGAAGAATTGTCGTTATGTTTGCATTATCGCGCTACATCTTGGGCTGCATTTAGACAGAACATTTATGAAACCTAATTTTGATAATCTATTTATTGTTTAACGCATTTATAACGAACATATAACAAACATGTGCAGCTTAATGTTGCTGTTGAATTCAAATATTAAAAATATACAAATAATAGTTTAGTTGTTCTAGGCTGCTAGTCATATAAAGCATCCACATTTATGACATCACTTTGGACTCTGGTGACTTGTTATGGCATTTGCTATTGACATTTTATAGAATAAATGATCGTTAATTGTTGGATTTAATAGGCTATGAAAATAATCGTTAGTTGCAGTCCTAGTTATGTCCACTAGAGAGCAGAATCTGTCCATCCTAAAGTTGGGCCTCTGTGAACCTAACTGTTGTAAAAGTCAAATGTATTACATTTTAGGATCATGCAACAATTTTATACAAACAATAAAGAATGTAAACGCTTTGATACATGTCCATATGAATATGCTTTCCCACAATGTGTCAGTTAATGAAATAACATTGCTTGTACATTTATGTATATATACATTGGAGAGGCCCTGTGTATGTGGCCAGTGGCCTCTTCAGGCCCACTGCCTCTCGTACCGCACGGTGTCGAACCGTATGTTGGTTGGACTTTCCCTGGCTTCTAATGAAGCAATATGGAAAAAAAATATATGTTGTATTTAAGAAATATCTGTGACATCTAACATCTAATGTAATATAACATCAGCACGAAGCAGGTAAACCCATATTAACCAGATAAAGAATGCAGGCCTGACGATCACAAGTCCAAAGCTTGTATATGTGCTTGTATGTAGTTTAACATCAAGCAGGAGGGAAACACTAAGAGGCTACTGGGGAACGTGAACAAGACCTCATCGATACCGGTGGATGTAGAAGAGTGCAGTGAGTATCAAGTCATACACGCCCTCACCTTGGGTGCATACTGACCCCCCAGAGGCGACGAGTATCTGCTCACGCAGAGAGCCAACAGATCAGCCCGTAAGATAATACAAGTTTAATTGCAACAGCCGAGTGACTCGAACGCAATGTGTTCGTGGTTGTGGTGAGTCCGGGTAGACAGGTCTAAAAGCGAATGGCCTTGGGAGTATAACTGTAGCCCTATTGCCTTCCCCTTTACCTGGAAAACATAAGGTCGTTTAAAGTCGCAATGTGTAACATTTAAACTAGCTCGTTTATAGTCGCAATGTGGAACATTTAAACTAGGTCGTGGTTTACAATAACCTGGACATCTGTAGGCAATGCTGAAAATGTGTGATTATATTCTGTCATCTTACTTACAATATTCACAATATCAACGCACCCAAAACCCCTCCCACTCACGCTACCCAGCTAGCCGAGCTACGTTATTTCGCGTCACACAGCTGCCCAGCCAATTAGAGTGGACAGAACAACAATGTTATTGAATCTCCCGCCTACTAACTGGGAGCGGCTGAATCTTACACATTCGACTTTATATGCACGCCAGACTTAACTGTGGACCATTGACATATAAAGAACCAATAAATAACTGTTTAGACATTTCAGTGTCCTGAAAGTTTTAGATGTGGTATGGTAGCCTATACGTTATTCATATCAAAATAAAGAATGAATGACTTAAGGGGACTTTGAAGACTCAGCCAGCAGCGTGAACGCTGAAGTATAGTATCAACGCTGCTTGGTGCGGCATTAAGTTCCGCCTTCCAATAGTGCTGCGTGGTTGTCTCAGCTATGGTGCTACAACTGGTATGTCCACGTCACGTTGCCTTCAGTGCGACAGGATTTCATGAACTAAACGTTTCATAGACAAGGCCCTACTGGACGATTTATATGAGCCAAAATAAAGCACAGCCCACTATAAACTGGTCACCAGATAGCAGTTCAGTTACTCAGTTGTTAAAGTCCACAGGTTATCAGACCCGGTCAAAATACATAGTCGATTGTCAGACTCGATTTGAGCAAGTGGATTTGTTTATTCTCATTTAAGGTAGGCTATCAACGACCGCATTTATGGAATGTCTAAATATTAACAATTGGGCGGGTGGAGTGACATGTTTTTAACCACTTTTAGATGGATAACGCTTGGCAGCGCGTCATGTCCATGTACCAGTGGACACTGGAGAATGGAGGTCGGCATGCGTTTTTTGTCAATCTGTTGAATTGTTTTGTAGTGCTTTTTGTATACTTACATCTTTAATCTCATACTTTAAGGAGGGGCAAAAAAAACGTAACTCATGATAGTAAACATCACAACAGTCCTTTGTGTTCAATGCGTGGGAGCAGGGAGATGCAGATGTGTGTCGCGTCGCAGCTCTCTGGACAAAGACTGCTCTATGGCTCTGGCTGACAACACATGTCACCACTGTCACGGGGCCTACTGCCGTGGCACATCGTATATTGTATTGTCTACTTACCAGTCTCTTCTCAGTCGACATTGAGTTTCATTCTGCAGCAATTTGAGAACTTGGTCGTCACCTGAATCCACCACAACATAGTATTCCTTCCCCATGTCGGATTTCCAACCTGTGGGCCGCGGGCACCAATGGTCGTGTTGGCCCGCGAAGATATTGACCAAAAATATAGATTCAATATATATATATATTTTTTTCTTCTTATAAATTATAGTAGTAGGCCTGATCATGGTATGACTTATTTGGATAATTAGGTCGTGTTCTGAAGTACTGTATCTTAGGTCGGCCCGAGGCAGGAAACACTTCTTTGATGTTGGTGTGGGCCTCGAGGTGAAAAAGGTTTGGAACCCTTATGAGTATTCCATTGTCTTCCAGATAAGAGGACAGACCCATGGCTGCTGGTGTACTCTCCAGTCCCAGTGGTGGTCATTTTCCTGGTCTATCTCAGTGTGCTCTGGACCGGCCCCCGCCTGATGAAACACAGGGGACCTGTTGACCTGAAAGGAGTTCTCATTGTTTACAATTTTGCCATGGTGTGTTTGTCTGTCTACATGTTCCATGAGGTGAGTATGCTGGTGTCTGGCTTTGTTCATTAACATTTATTCCTGTTCCAAATGTCTCTTTTTCTAGTACCTTTACATTTCTTTCCTTCCTTCCTTCCTTCCTTCCTTCCTTCCTTCCTTCCTTCCTTCCTTCCTTCCTTCCTTCCTTCCTTCCTTCCTTCCTTTCTTATAATCCAATCCATGTTTTAATTTTTACAGTTCCTGGTCACATCCAGGTTGTCGAACTACAGCTACCTCTGTCAGCCAGTAGACTACAGCACCAGCCCTCTGGCAATGAGGGTAAGAACTGATACCAGTGTTTCGAAGTAAAAAAATAAAAAAAATCTTAATTTAAATAGATCTGTACTCCCTTGGCTCCATTCCAACTCTGCACAAACACAATGTCTAAGGGCATGCTAAAAATGTCACAACATGCACCGGCTCATCTCAAATACCTTCAACCCATATCAGCTCAACAAGTTCATCGAATGAACCAACTGGAATTCTTAAATGTGGCATTCAACTTGAACTATGACCCAGATCAACAAAGTTTCATTATGAAACATTTCCCTAGAGTCCTATCAAAAGTAAAAAAATAAAATCCCAGAACAGTTTAAATATACATATATATAAATAAATAAAAATATAAGAAACATCATGTTTATTTATGACTCAACACATTGTAGGTCAATGGTACAGTCGACTGTCATATGTCAACTTTGTTCTGTCCGCATGCTCTGTAGTGCTCTGTGCAAAATGAAAGTCAGTTCACATAGTAAACATTTGTGCTGGATGATTTGGAAGACATTTTGATAACCAAATGTAAACTAAACTATAATTACAGCACACTCTGCTTATAAACCCAATGTTAATTTAAATGTGTGGCCAAGAACAGTCAAATATATGTGTGCAACAAGTCCAAGTGATGCACGACCAGGTTTAAAAATAAAATAAAAGTAGCTATAGGAATCAATTAAAATATGTGTTTTAACAGGACACTACAAACAAACATGACCCTACTTTACATTATTATGCAAAATAAATACAAACCAACACATTCACCTCTGGAATTAGCATTTGCATTTTTATCATCCCATTATCACACTTTACAAGGAAAAATGCAACACAATGCGTTTGTACATGAATTACGATGCTGTAGTCGCTAATGTCACCGTAGTAGTTTATGGTAACAACACAGTTTACTGCCCCCTGGCTGCGTGCGCAGCCAACCATGGTTGTAAACTGGAAACCCTCCTATCGGTATGAATTTCTACGCCATGCACAAAATACGCACTCATTAATTAACTTAGCTCCTGTTTTCTGTGTTTTTCTGTGTGCATTTTGATTAATAGTACTACGTGTTCCTCCATGATTAAATAATTGTTCTGTTTTTGTTCAGATGGCCAATGTGTGCTGGTGGTTTTTCTTCTCCAAGGTCATAGAACTCAGTGACACGGTAAACAATGTCCAGAACAGACAGACAAACAAACAACTCTTCTGTTGATTTAAGTTTCTCATTCACACAAATTCACAATGTGAATCCCTTCCTGTCCTCTGAACAAGTCCAGGTCTTCTTCATCCTGAGGAAGAAGAACAACCAGTTGACCTTCCTCCACATCTATCACCACGGCACCATGATCTTCAACTGGTGGGCCGGGGTGAAGTATGTCGCTGGTGGACAGTGTAAGTGGACTGGCCTTGTGAAAGTCCTTTGACACCTGGTCCCAACCCAGTCAGCCGCAAGTCTGAATCCAGAATGACTGGACCTTGGTCCAGAACATCTCTGGACTCCAAAAAAGAATACAAAATTAAACAAACCTTAACATTGATGTCTATTACAATTTTGCCATTACTTTAGCCAAAAGATCTCCAGCATGCATATTCGTATCAGATTTTCTTACAAGCAAATTAACTAAAAATCTCTATTAACCTTTTTTGAATGATACTGCATATTTCCATCTAATTCGATTCATTCAATCATTTTCTAACTAGCATTCTTTTTGTTTTTACAGCGTTCTTCATTGGCTTGCTGAACACCTTCGTCCACATCATCATGTACTCTTACTACGGCCTGGCCGGTCTTGGGCCTCACATGCAAAAGTACCTCTGGTGGAAGCGGTACCTCACCACCCTACAGCTGGTGAGACATCCCCTTATCTCTGGGTCCACTGTAGCTATTGCACTGTTGCACACAGTGCAATAAATCCTGGATGTAGTGTCATGTGACAGGGCAACCACAGCTGTGATCCAATCATGGCATTATATTTAGTAATATGATGAAACTAATAGGTTGAAACTAAACATTTAAATTTAGTTAGATTTAGTTTTATCTAAGAACAATAACATTAAGAAATAACAGCGTAAACATTTGAAAAAATATAATAATACAAATAATGTTATTAATTATTTTGTTCAGAGGGGCAATTTAGCCGATAAGAGCAAAGGGGCATAAGGTCGAAACAGGATGCGAGATGGTCTTACACCTACATAATAACTTTTAACTTCGTAAAGATGGAACATTTTGCAGTTCATCTGTCACACTCTTGCTGACCCTCAGACTGTAAGAAACCGCTAAATTACACATCTTGTAATAATCTTAATTAACATGAACAAAAGGAAGTTGTGAAGGCCCAAATTCAGGCTCTTTATGTATCATGCAATTCAGAGTAGGACTCTTAATCTAGGATATTCTAACATCAACGAAAAAAGCTAAAAAGGTCCCAGGTCAGCAATATGAATCTCAGACAATGTATACAGTATTCTGCATGACGATTGCCCTTGTAATTATGAATGATGGTGTAACATTGCAGTAGGAAGAGTGTGTGTAAGTGTGGGCATGTGTTTGGTGTTATCTTGAGCCCCTGCCCCCAAAAATGTCATTCTGGTTGTATGAACGACAATATTAAGAACAGTATGTTTATTGTTGATCTTTGTGTTTGCTCCTGTCTTTTTGCAGGTGCAGTTTGTGCTTTTGACAACACACACAGGATATAACCTGTTCACGGAGTGCGACTTCCCTGACTCCATGAATGTCGTAGTGTTTGGCTATTGTGTCAGCCTCATTTTCCTCTTCAGTAATTTCTACTACCAAAGCTATCTCAGCAAAAAGGTGAAACGGATTTAAAAACTATGTGTAACTCTCTGCAACTATCTTTAGTTGTTTTGTTTTATATGGGACATATTCTATCATGTCAACGTTTCTTAATAAATCGAATGATACTCGTTTTGTTCGCATTGTGTAGCCTGACCACTAGAGGGCATAATTCGTCTATGCAAAAGTTGGGCCTCGGAGAATATTCCACCACCACCGTTAAAAAGTTAAATTAATAAATTAATGTACACTTTCATACAACTCATACATTTTGTATATGTTTCGAGACATGGCTATATTATTATGGTTTCATACAATGTGTCACACATTTAAATTAAGGGAGACATTTTGCATAATTATACATTTATTTATTTATTAATTGGGAAATGACAAACATTCAAAACATTTTAAACAAACTGTACATTTTATACACATGATAAAATAGATTGGGTTTAAGGTTTAATGCAACATATAATTGATTAACCCATACTCTCCTCCAGACATTACATGAAATCCAGATAACAAAACACTAAACAAAACTAATTAAACGGCAAACCACTTATTTTACACTGATCAAACAACACAGCAAAAATATAGATTTCCTTCTACACTTCAGTCTTGAAATGAATGAATGATGTCGATTTGAGAAAGGGAGGGAGTGGACGTCGTTAAATCCGTCCATTTTTGTTCTCATTGTGTTGCAACTCAATACATAAAGCAAAAAGAGGAAAACGCTACATGACAATAGAGCTTTGGACAGCCAATACTTATAAACATCGTTGAGATAACAGTCCATTGCAAACAGTAACAATCAGCATGAACTGGATTACTCATCACATAATATCGGAACATTTCATAAAAAACATTTGATCTAATCTAGTTAAAGCACCAGATCAAGATTGTTTGCATAGAGGCAATTTAGTGTCAAGGCAAGCATACAAAATTGTTTTAGTTATTTTAATCTTATTGATGTTATTGTCTCGAATCCAGCTAAAACGTTCGTATACTAAAACCGAAAAAGGCCAAAGCAAACGATTTGGGAGCAACTCATTGACTCATGTTTGGAAGGAACAAAGGAGAGACGACAGGGACTAGTGCATTAAGATAAGTATTGCGTGTTGAGAGGCATCCCGGAGGGCGTGGAGCGCTCCGTGTCTCGGCTGGGAGCGTGAGGTCGGCCCTCTCATGTCTCCGTGTAGACGGAGGAGGACATGTGGCTCAGGCTGCGGTCGAAACTGCCCACCTGGAAGAAGATGCTCTCCTCTGGGCTTGAGGAGAACTGGCACCCAGCGGTGCCCTGGAGGTCCTGGGTCAGCCCGAAGCCTGGAGTCAAGACATGAGTATAAGCAACAGAATGGTGGGTCGCTTTAGTGAAGAATCATTAGTAAGGCTTTACAATAAGGGTACATTAATAAACCATGAATTAGCATTAGTTAATGCAGTATTAAGCATTATATAGCATTAGCATAGGGTTTAGGGTCAGGGGTAGTGGGTTAGGGTTAACCCTAACCCTTTTAAATAATGTATTCATAAATACCTTAGTCAACATGAACACCATTAGTAAATGATTACTAAGGCATTAGTTATATGTTCATTAACTGTTAGTTAATGCTTATTATAACTGCACTAACCACTGTCAATTAAGGGTAAATTAATGTTCCCTTATTGTAAAGTGTAACAATTATCTGCCATTTGATTTAATTATCATGATATATGTAGTCATCGTAGTAACTCCCTTGCGCAAGCTGTCATGATGGAAAGGGAGCTAGCTGAGTGCAAAGAGGGGAGGTCTTGTGTATGGTGGTGTAACACAGTCCCCAGAGAGACATTAGACAGAGATTAGATAGACAGAGATAGACATTAGGTAGATTAGATGGACATGAGATAGAGGTGAGATAGAGATTAGATAGACATGAGAGACATGAGATAGAGATGAGATAGAGATGAGATAGAGATGAGATAGAGATGAGATAGAGATGAGATAGAGATTAGACATTAGATAGACATGAGAGAGATTAGATGGAGATTAGATTGACATGATGTAGAGATTAGATGGAGAGTTTGGGCCTCACCCGTGGTGGTGGTGTTGCTGGAGGACATGTGGAAGCCATTGGGCTGATGGGAAGTGTAGTTGTGGGAGTCCGCCAGGACGTGGCCGCCGACGACCGCTTGCTCCATCCTGTACGCGTCTCCAAAATGGAAGCAACTCTGGAAGCTGCCCTGGTAGTCTGAGGAGAGGAGAGGAGAGGAGAGGAGAGGAGGGGAGAGGAGAGGAGAGGAGAGGAGAGGAGAGGAGAGGAGAGGAGAGGAGAGGAGAGGAGAAGGAGAGGAGGAGGAGAAGGAGAGGAGAAAGAGAAGTTAGACTTGACGGGCTGTCATGAGTGAGCTTGTAAATTGCAGACGGTTTTCGTTTCTCGACTCAGTATCCTGTAAAGCCCCTTTGAAAACCAAGAGTGAGTTTGAAATAATGACAATGCTTAGGGTTGTGCGAAATCTGCCGGTCCCTACACCCCGCCACCCCCCCCCCCCCCCCCCCCTCCCCCCTCTGTCTTTCTCAGCTTGTACTTAGAAGCGACCGCAAAATAAGTAACGATAATGTCAAAACCTGCCTTTTTTCTTTCTTTTTTTTCTGGAGCGCCTTTTTTGCGCAACTCTGCGACCACAGTGTGGTTTGAGGGACGGCCATGCGTAGATCCTCAACAGGGGAAACAGTGTTTAAGTCATTAGGACCGGTCCGTGAGTGACGGCGGCATTGGGGGCGCGGGGGGACAGCGGACTCGCCGCCAGCCAGCGGAAACGGCCTTCGCCATGTGGTATATTTAAAAAAATGTCATCATAATATTTATTCTCAATATCCTGACGTGCTGAACAAGACCTACGTATTCTCTCCGTAATCGTCCGTGCAATATGGATTTGTTGTGACCTGGCATTGAGCACGGCTTAACCCTAATAACCACACTGCATATTACAACGCCATTGAATGTATTTTGGCGAGTCAATGTTGTCTCCAACCGAAAGCAGGATGATGGATGGAGCTCTGTTTCTTAACGTAGTGCCAATGTATAATTAATATGATCTGATATGATTATAACTTGTTACAACTACAAGTTGACACATAGGGGATAAAGGAGGGGGTGGAGGGCTGGTGGAGGGCTGGTGGAGGCCGGTCTCACCGTCGTTGGCACAGGGTGGGTGGGGGTAGTTGGAGTAAGGTTTGTGGTGGGGGTGGATGTGGTGCTTGTCCAGCGCCGTAGGAGACTGGGTTCCTGTCGCCTTCATTCCTGGAGAGAGCAGGGGACCGGAGAGCCTGGGGAGGAGAGAGAGAGAGACAGGGGGAGAGATGATGAGAGAGAGAGATTAAATGTTTACAACAATGTCCCCTCACTCAAGTTTCATTGTGTCGGCCGTTGTGTGAATCACTTCCCTCATCCAAGACGACACGCCAACAAACCAAAGCTGTGTGTTGAACCCCAACCCCCCCCACCCACCACCACCAACACGAAACCACATTGACTCGACCTCACCACCACCAAAAAAAGCGCAGCAAAGCAGTTCCCCGATCTCAAACCCAGAGCAGAAACAGTCCAGCCCTGTTTTGTACGCACCGTGGAAACGTCGGTTCCCCCCCTACACACACACACACACACACACATAATCCTCCTTCCACCACACATTATGATAAGTCAACAAACAGCAGAGCATACATTTGAGCAAAACCAAGGCCTCCTTTGGTTTCTTAGCATGTTATGCCGTCTGGGAGGGAGAGAGAGACAGAGAGAGAGAGAGAGAGAGAGAGAGAGAGAGAGAGAGAGAGAGAGAGAGAGAGGGAGAGAGAGAGAGAGAGAGAGAGAGAGAGGGAGGGAGGGAAAGAGGGAGGGAAGGAGGGAGAGAGAGAGAGAGAGAGAGAGAGAGAGAGAGAGAGAGAGAGAGAGAGAGAGAGAGAGAGAGAGAAAAAAGAAGAAAGGCACAAAGCACATTGCTGTTCAGAGTCCCGGCATATTTGAAAGAAGGAATATTAGCATGACATGTTTGTGCAGTTAGTGGCTCTAATGGCCATAAGGGAGAACAACTGTGGCTACGTAATAAGCTCCTTTTGGATCTCTTCTCGACAAATGAAGCCTTGTCTCTGCCTATTCGTCCCAGTTGAGGCAAAACACATTTCATGTTATTATATCCCCCATCAGATTGCACTGTGCCAGCCTGAGAGTAATAGTAAAAAATGGGATCCATCTCCCTTGTTCTGAGTCAAACATCGCTCACTGCAATGAGCCCATCGCATTCATATGAAGATAAAACCATTGTGATGAATGACCTTTTAAAAATCGATTTCATTGCAAGCATATGTCAGTTGGACCGCGACTAAGCTTGGCTCACATCAGTTCATCTACCAATCGCATGACATGCAACAGGTTTTTCATGCGGCCGTCCATAATACCTTGCAGCCCTTAAATATGAATTCAATCATTGACGAAAGTCTGTAAAAAATGCTTAGTGATAAAGCATCATGGGAAACGTGCATGCGCTACAATGTAAGGAGAGCTGCACATGAGAATCAAATATAAAAATTCCACAGAAGATTAACCTCCTTTAGACATTTTTACAGCATCATGTGTTGGTCGTATTTAAACAACTACATGTTCACATGAAAGTTAATACGAAACGCCAAACGCTACTACACTGCACGGGAGCTTAATGAAGTGACGATTCAGTCCAAACTCAGACGGCTTGCCAACAGATCTGCCTGTAAAAAAAAAACGAACTGGTCAATTAACTGCTCTTATATTCAACAGCCACTTAGCAGCCCCTTATGAGTGCATATCAGGAATGCCAAGGCATGAACTGCTGCTCTGTTACTATGCATGGGCGCTATGCTATGCTAGGAGAGCATATGGTTCGCACTGAGTGCTACATCAGCGTAATGACAGAGTGTTGCTGGAGGCGAGGATCCATTACATGACTGGGGCTCACTGGTCTGGGTGCAGCGGAGCCTCTACCTAAACCCGACCCACGTCGAATAGCTGGATATGCTACAATCATGCTAGCTATGCTCAGGCCTGGCAGGGCCTTTTTGAACATGATTAATATATTGCTGTTTTTGAGGATGAATGATGAGCCATCTTGAAGAAATTACATAGACAACAATGTTGCAACACGGTGATCCATTGGTTTGGCCTGAAGTCATCTACTCTACTCTCTTTTATGACTAATAGGCATTGCTGCCGGTATTGATATACAAACATTTGGCAATAGATACGCATTGATTCATTATTTGTTTTGCTATTGAAAAACTCCAACCTAGTTATTCAAATGTTTGTGTGTCTTTGATTTCTTAATTTGTAGTGTGGTCGTGTAGTCGTGACCGGAGCCACCATCAAAGCTCTGAGAAAACACTCCTTGAGAATGTTGTGCATAGCACCTTGTGTTAATCATAACTTTTGACCAGGTAGCCGTTAGCGAGTTTGGCTAATACACTGCTTGGCGCTAACCCTGGCGTATGAGCCATGTGTTGCAGCGGAGAGCAGCACTCCCCCGTGGGAGCTGCTGTCAGCACAAACTCAGGAAACAGTTATACTGTTCATATTTTTACAAGCAGCCTCTATGCACAGCTAAAGTGAATCATAAGATAATCATTGCCAGCTGCCCCCCTGGCTCTCTCTCTCTCTCTCTCTCTCTCTCTCTCTCTCTCTCTCTCTCTCTCTCTCGCTACAGTTAGCTACGCAGGCTCAGTGCATGAGGCCGAAATCTTTCAGATCTTGGATGAATCTCGCCGGTGATAATCATCTTCACTGATCATCCTCTCGTCCACCACTTCACACACTCTTCTCTTCCCAAGCCATCCATGTTGACTCGAGAGCGTTTTGACCTCTGAACCCTAATATTTTTAATCAGATACAGGCCAATATTAGGTTGAGTGTCCACAGTGAGTTCTACAAAAATACTTAGCATAGTAAGAGCGTGAATCTGGATCTTTCTGAACCTTTAATTCCCTCCGGCAGTGCTAAAATGGGACTGGGGAGGATCCTAAAGACTAAACGGCTCAAACGCAATATCGCTTGGTAACTATGTCAGTGTTTACGAACGTTGCGTGATCCTGGGAACAATTATTTGATTGCAGATGACTATCATGACTTGACCTTGGCTCTCAAATTCCTACGACAGACCAAAGGATCAGGACTTCATTCGCGACCTGGACTATAGCTGCCTCCTCAGGCCACAAGAGTTCAGCCAAAATGACTCAAATTACTGTAAAGCAAAGCAGGTATGCGAATATGGAAGGCATCACTGTTGGATCGCATGAATCGTCCAGAAACCGCCACCAGCCCCACCACCCCACCCCTCCCAAATACTACATCCAGAGGTGCCAACCCGGTGTGAAACAAGAGCACACGTCGTCTTCCCCATCTACAACGGGGTGAGGAGATGGAAACAGACTTGTCAAAGCGGCGAGACCTGCAGAACTTACGAGCTGCTACGCTCCGCTGCTCGTTTGTCTTCCCTCACCAGAGGGCCGTAGCCGCCCCTTAGGGGCCCCCCGACCATCAGGCCCTTCTCCTCAACAGACTCCCAACTCCTCGTAAACAGCCCCCTCAGCTCCCACCTTCTCCTCTTCTTCCTCCCTCCTTTGTAGCCAACTTCAAGCCTCCCTGACGGATGGCAGGGCTAGCGCTAGGTGCGTCTCACTGGGAACGCTTCTGGTTCTGGTTAGCGGGAAAGCGAAGGCTGAGGTCAAGGCGTACTACTGGCTTAAGCCGAGCCAGAACTCTGCAGGACCAGTTATATGAGAGGAGGGCATTGTAAGCTTTCTGTTCAGACAGATGAGTGCACCAAACACACAAAATTACACATGTCCTGTAATTGGCTGTCTTGTTTTGGAGCTGATATCAAATCGTAACAAACGTGAATGAGCTAACCGAAGGCTAAACTTTTGTTTGTTTTGTTTTCATCCGGAGGACAACACCATTTCGTTGGCCAACTCATGACTAAGTTGCCGTGACTTCGTAGGAATGCTTTTGTTTAGCGTTTGGAAAGAGAGAGAGATTGACATTCATCTTGCGGATCATTGAGAACTGGTAATAGCAGGAAAACAGCCGGTGTAGAGTTACGCGCCCCTGCATGTTACCCTTCAGTGGAACATATCTGGTAATGTGTGCTCTGTTTCTGTTATTGCTGCCACTCTGATCCAATTAGACAGTGTCACTCACAAGCCCGGGTATCAAAACCTGCTCGCACTAATATTTATCAAGGGGGGCCTCCAATATCAATAAACTGGAAAAGGGCACAGTGGACTCTCTCCACATGCAATTATACAACCGCAAACGGCTAAGGGGGCCGGTGAATGACAACATTTACCACCCATCTGTCTATAAGTACATGCTGCCATGCTCTGAACAGCTATGCCTGTGAATGAGGCCCTACAAGGCCAGAAACACACGACACCGCTGGCGCGTGCATGTGCGTGTCGCCGAAAGCTCGCACAAAGGCGTTTTTTTTTCAAGCTGCCATTTTTTTATATTAGCTCTGAGAAAAACGACACACGGTATTTAGAAAGTAAAAGGAGTCTAAATGGCCCATTTGAGCCAGGATAAACACATTTAGGGTATGAGGTCAATGACTGTTGCACTACAGGCAGGTTAGTTAGATAATTTTGTCAAAATGTTTAATGTCCTGCTAAACCGTTTGGGAAAAACAAGTGCAGCACTGATATTGACTTTGGCAGCGGGCTGTATACTCAAGGCTTTAAACATGTAAATCAAAAGCTCCATCTTCAGGCAAATGTAAGTAGACATTTCATGCCGGCTTGTTGTACGTCCTGGCAACGCATCAACCCTCCTTCGACCCAACCCTTTCTGCGATGAAGAGATAGAGGACTACAGTATGTGAGTGTGTGTGTATGTGTGTGCGTGTGTCACACACACACGTGCCTACCTAAGTGCTTATTGGTCAAATCACATTTGTGATGTGATGAAATTTGTGAACCTGCAAATTGCTGCAATTCTCCTAATGCAATCCTGTTGTCATGTCACATCAATGTAGTGGACTTTCTGTGGGCCTAGCAAAAAAGAGTTTTAGGAATTAGGACGGTTGTTTTCTTTGGCTCGACAAGCAGAGAACATCTGTAGGGAACATGCTGATTTACACGCTCACAAACCCACACACACATTTACACACAAAAGGCTCCAGGCATGGAACATGGCCACAATCATTGACAGTATATAAATATATAGATTTATACTGTTTGTGTACATGTAAACAATCTTGCTATTCTCTCTCTTACTCACACTCTCTCTCTCTCTCTCTCTCTCTCTCTCTCTCTCTCTCTCTCTCTCAGGAACATTAGAAGCATAACCTTTATCTCACATGTATCTCACCCCCAATATGTCCGCCTGCCTGTATATTTTTGGCTCAAGGGCCCCATGGCTCCAGGTTGCACAACCCATTCCCCTTTCCAGTCCGCCACCAAGCAGCCGTAACCGGACAGGCTGCTGAGGAAGACGGCCTAACTGTCCGGGGTCATCCAAGGGTGTTTTACTCCTGCCATTCGAAGCCTGAAGCCTCTTGGGGAATCCTTCAGAGGAACGTGAGGCCTCTGAGATCAGCACTACTGAACATTTACAACCCTACTCTGCACTGCCAGCCCTGCTCCCTAGAAGAGATATTTGGTTGTTCCCAGCCGCCCGGATCACACGCAATCTCCTGTGGATAATACTGCTTCAATTCCCCTAAACGTAGATTCTTCCCACGATATGCACTGGAGAAGAATACACGCAGAGAGACAGGTGCACGTATGCATACTATTGTAAGTAGCTGTCTACAAATCCTTTTCTGGATTGTACTCGTTGCCGTGTAAATACACTTATACTTTATTCACGCAAAAGCACATCCACATGCGCTTGCACGCAAAGGCCGCTGGCATTAGCAGAGGTTTTGTAACACAGGGTTTTACGACGTGCTTGATCCTATTCATTCGTTCTAAATGTTATTCAATTGTAAAAGTGTGTTTTCCCTTCTCCCTCCCTGCTCCTCAGCAGGTTGTCAAGCACAGAACACACGTAGCCTTCGCTTCGTAGCCTAGCACGTAGCATTGCATGGCCCCTTCTCCCGGGAAATCCTGTTCCTAATGGAAAACATGCTGCTATCCTTATTCACACACGGGCATGCACGCAGGCACACACACACACACACACACACACACACACACACACACACACACGCACGCACTGACGCACACACACACAAGGTAGAAAGATGAGATAGATAGAGTAGAATAGATAGAGTAAAGAGAAACTGAGGTGAAGTTAGGATGGTCCCAAACTCCTTCAAGTGTCACCGGAGCTCAGAGAAGGGAGCGGGCTCGTTATCTGGGGCAGGACACCCTGTCTTTACAGAAACCTCCGTAGTATGTTTATGGACAGAGGCTAACATCTGGAGGCCAAGTGATCTTGTGGCTTATGAAAACATATTCATGAGTCCGGGGCATGCCACCCTACCCCCCCCCCCCCCCCCCCCCCCCGAAAGTGTCCCTACCATCTGACATCACCACCAGTTAAACCCTTAGCCTTAATCACGGCGTCCAATGTGGTCCAGGGTGAGAGCTGCAACCAAACACACTGACACACAGCAGTGCATCACAGCAGTTGTGGGAGGCACATCTGAGGAGGAGCGCCCACAATGGGATCCCATCACACAGCTTGTGCCGGTTTGTCCTCGTTAAAACCCGAATCAAGTGCGGCCAAGGGGTTATGTCATGGCTCTGACGCCGTCCTCTCCAGCGGAGATGGAGGGGGTGGTGTAAACACCGCGTGCCCTGCCAGAAATAGAGCCGATCGGCCGTGTGTCATGCTGACTCCGTGGTGGCCATTACAGCCTCTCCTCCCCTCCCCTCCCCTCCCCTCTCCTCCCCCTCCTCAGAGGACCACTTCTTGGGGGTCACGGGGCGTCGGGTTTCCGCGGCCTGGGCGGATGTGTTGGCTAACGTGGAGGAGACCTGCGTGTGTTCCTGTGTTCTCCGCATGGCGATGAAGACGAAGGGCCAGGGGGGTTCTCCTGTGTATTGACACTGCAACCGTGTCATGGTGATCTCCGCTGTGTGTGTGTGTGTGTGTGTGTGTGTGTGTGTTTCATAATGAGGCAGGGGGTGTGCTGACCTGATGACGGTCGTCAGAGTTTCAATAGAGTTCACCGAGTTTGTCAAGAGTGACGCTGTGTGTTGATGTTAGTGTGTATGTGTGTGTGTGTGTGTGTGTGTTCACGGTGATATCTGTATGTGTGTTACTGTATATCTGGGCATTTATTCAAGTTTATGATAATTTCATTTAGTTGTGTTTGACCTTTGTGTTGTGTCACTGTGGATGTGTTTGTGCGTGGGTGTTTGTGTGCGCGTTTGTGTGTAAGCGTGTGTGTGAATGTGCATGTGTGCTTGCGTGTGTGCGCGTAGTTTTTTACGGGTGTGTAGATGTGCATGTGAGTTTGTGTGCGTGCTTTATTAGAGGTGTGTGTGTGTATGTGTGTGTGAGTCTGTGTGCGTGAGTCTGTGTGTGTGAGTCTGTGTGTGCACGCGTGCTTTATTAGGGGTGTGTGTGTATGTGTGTGTGAGTTTGTGTGCGCGTGCGTGCTTTATTAGAGGTGTGTGTGTGTATGTCTGTGCGTGCGTGCTTTATTAGGGGTGTGTGTGTGTATGTGTCTGTGAGTCTGTGTGTGCGTGCATGCTTTATTAGGAGTGTGTGTGTGTATGTGTGTGTGAGTCTGTGTGCGCGCGTGTGCTTTATTAGGGGTGTGTGTGTGTATGTGTGTGTGAGTTTGTGTGCGCGCGCATGCTTTATTACATTACAGTACTCACCCTTCGCGCGTGCCTTCCAGGGCAGCCAGGGGTGAGAGGTGGTGGGGGCTGTGGAGGTCCGGGTCCAACCGGACCAGTCTGGAGGTCATCTCAGGGGCAGAACCGGAGGCTGGGGCCGCGGACCCTAGCTCCAGCGAGGGACAATGGTGGGGCGTGCTGGAGCCAGTGTACAGGCCTGAAAGACAAACAACGTTAACTCAGTAAACGGGACCAAATAAACACCAGGGCCCTGCACTTCGTCTCTCCCTTTGACCAGATTAAAAGCCATTTCACGGCGTTGGGACAGAGTTTAGGGAAAAAAAGCCTCAATCCAATCAGGGAGGGTTGAGAAAGAAAAATGTTCTGTTTGTATTTTGGGGGTACACTGACTTGCCTAAGGGATTGGCCCTGGTTATCATTTTAGCTCTTTGTTCTCATGATAGAATAATGAAGTAAAAGTTTGCATGTGTTGATGTTTTGAAAGGATTCGAAACGGGGAAATTTGGTTTACTCAATACTCTTTTTTTATGTGGGTACACATCTGCATTATTGTTTTGTTTTATTGTGTGTATGAGAGTGCAAGCCTCTCTGTCTATTTTATGAACTGCACAGGGACATGCGCGTGTATAAACGCACTGAAACACACTGATAAATTAACTCAACTCCTGAACTTCCCATCCTAAACAATGACATTTGCGTCTGAATGTTTGGACCCTGGACTACACATGAAAATCATTGCAAAGGCTCTGCTCATCCTACACAGTGCATCTCAACGTTCTACTGTGCTGAAACACTCTGATGACTTTATCACTGCTATTGGGGCTTGCTGTGGCAATATGCTCAATGTATAGGGCCAATGTTAAAGGCTAGGGTCTCAATGAGCAGAGGAGGAGAAGTCAGAAGCCACGAGAGATCTGGGCTCCTGGTTATGTCTGGGGCCAGATGTGATGGAGCAGTTGGAACGGTAGGGGCCCGATCCGACAGGCCTCTGAAATGGTTACAAGCCTGATTCATTACCTCCAAATCATCAATCACAGCCCCTTTAATGGTTTCCCCTTTAGCCCCGACATCTGTTGCCAGGCCGACAAAAAACAGTCAACAACTAAAAAATGGCTGATTATCTCAAATTCATTGCGAGCTCCGCAGGAAAAGGAAAAAAAAGAAAGGGAGAGTTAATGAGATCAATGTATGTGGAGTGAGTGAGTAACAGCTTGTGATTCCAGTATGTCTGAATCGTGTATTTTGCGTACTGCGGAAAAGTTCTAGTATTCCAGATTTTGTATTGATGTATAAAACATGTTATGTTATGGACATTCCAAGGAAGAAAAACAAAGAACCCAAGAGTGGATTACTGTGTAACAACGGGGGAAGGAGATAGATTGGAGAATCCATTCAGCCTGACTAGCAGTGGCACGCAAACCCCCCCCCCCCCCCCCCCCCCCCTTTCTCCGGGTTGATTTAGAGAACCCTCTAATTGCCCTCTATAAAAGAGGGATGGGGCTTTTTTGGTAAGCCATGCTGTAGTCATGGTTTAAATGAATGAGAGCAGAGTTATAACCAGGAAACACGCTGGGTTCTGACTGGAAGCGTGAGTCATTTTCTGCTCCACAGGTGTTAATGTCAGCATGCCTGCCCGCTGGACTCAACCCTCACCAACACAGCCTTTTTTTGGCCCCCAAACAAAGCAAATCCTAATAATGGAGTGTCATCTTTTGTTGCTAAATCTCTGCCATGAAATACACGTTTAAACAAAACACTGTATCCTCAAACACCTTTTGAAAAAACAAGCTCGTAGCTCGTAGCTCATAGCCTGTAGTGCCTCCAGGCCCAGAGAACATTTAAAATAAATGACCAAGAAACATTTATTCAATAAGACACAGGGGAGAAGGAGGAGGAGGAGAGGGAGCAGGGGGAAGAGGGGGAGGGGGATGAGGATGAGGAGGGGGAAGAGGGGGAGGGGGAGGAGAAGGAGGAGGGGGAAGAGGGGGAGGAGGAGGAGGAGGAGGAGGAGGAGGAGGAGGAGGAGGAGGAGGAGGAGGAGGAGGAGGAGGAGGAGGAGGAGGAGGAGGAGGAGGAGGAAGTGATGGTGGGGATGTTGGTGAACAAACATTCGATCGAACAATAAAAGACACGTTGGAGGCTCGCTTGGTCGGCTCCAGAAACAAGACGAGAAGGCAGTGGGGAGCCTGGTGCAATAAACAGTGGAAGATGTGTCCATAAAGTGCGATCAACGCAGGGGTACCTCCCTCCGTCCATCACATTGTTAGCATTTGTTTATTTATTCATCTACTCCTGCATCGAGCCCTGTGTTGACTCTTTACGGATCAATTCAAGTCCTTGAAGTAGAAGTTTAGGGCTCACGTGGGTGATCAGATAAACATTTCCACGCACTTTCAGCGATTGTTTTGTCGTAGTCACATGGTGAGTTGTGTCCAAACACAGCTCGTTGACTGTTTGATTATTTAGAAACACATTTGGTCGGCCCGTTAGGAATCAAATGCCTGCACGTGTTGGACGACATTCTTTGGACGAGCGGTCATCGCCATGAGGGAGTGATCTTGATTGTTTTGCGCATTCCGTGCGAGTGCGAAGAATTTGGGGCATGTCTTACTTACGCAAAATCTTACTCACTCTGACCTTGAGTCTTGGCTGCCAACAGTTTCATGGAAAATCAGGACAAGCCCTACAGGCCTTTTAATGACTTCCTTGTATTTACCTTAACTTTAATTTAGTTTGGGGGGGGGGGGGACTTTGGCCTTTTAAACTTGTCCTCGATCATTATTACGTGTTTGTGTGTGTTTTTCGTGCATGACAAAACTTTTGGGACAGTTTTCCATTGTACTTCAGTTACTTAAATCAAACTGAATGGGTTTGCATCATACTAAACTCAGTGACCACAAGACACAGTCAATGCAGCATTTCATCTTAAGGCTCAATGACATTGCATTGACATGCATTTGTCCATGAGCCATGGACCAATCTAAAACTCAATCTGAACACATTACAGCCTGCGTTAGCTGACGCAACAGTTACAATACAAACAGGTGCTCTCAGGCTAAGAACAGCAGCAGCAACTGGGAAACGTGCGTGTGCGTGTGTATGTGCTACACACCTGTAAAGATGTCTTGGCCCAGTCCGGGGGAGCGCAGGTCTTTGTACAGATGCTGGGGGTTGGGGGGGCAGTGCAGGTGTTGGGACGAGGGGTTGGAGCTCTGCAGGTGCTGGATGGACAGGCAGTCACTCAGGAGGTCCTGGTCCAGATGTGGGCAGGGCCGCAGCTGTCCATCAAGCAAAACGGATGATAAAGCAGAACAATAAGGGAAGAGAAGAAGAGAGGGTCAATGATCGGCCGAAAGAGACAAAGGAGTGCCCGGATTACCTAAAGTCACCTCGCATTTCAATACGACTGCAGAACATGATGACTCATCATCTTTGTCTCTCGTGTTTATTTTTCTTTGCTATGATTCATAAGTTTATTTAAAACAGAAACTCACAGAGCAATCACAAACACATTGTCACCGAGGGAGAGCTGGAGGAGCCGGAGAGATCCAGGGACCCCCCTCCGTCTCCATCCCTCTTACGTCATGCCCTGGCCACCAACGCTTTTTGGGTGGACTACCAGTACGCCAAACCTCGGTGCCAGGGTGAAATTGCTTCTGTTTCCCGCTCTGCCAGCACTAATAGGGACAAGTGAAGACACATTTTCTACCCCACAATCACACGCCATGAGGCGGGCGCTGCTCGGAGGAACCACATGACCTCTGGCTCTGGTGTGATGGGGGGCAACTGGAGGCTTGGATCCGCGGGGAGATGTTCAGCTCTGGTGATCGGATCAGGTTGACTTGTTCCATAATAGAAAAATATGTAATAAAACACAGAGGTATGTAGTGGAGGTACATGCAATTGGAATCCCCCTCCCCCCGCACGCACGCCACCACACACATACAGCAAAACCTGCTTTTTCCTGGCCTCTGGAGATTTTCCCTACACCGCTTTGGCAACATAAGGTTTGTGATGGTCACGGTGGATAGCTGAACGAAGCAGACAGACAGACAGACAGACAGACAGACAGACAGACAGACAGGATACATACAGTGTGCACTGTGGTGCAACGAGGAAACATGGAAGTGGAGGTTCAACGGTGCGTTCGTCTGAATCTTATGGAAAACAGAGGACTCTCTACCTATACAAGAAACCCTAGATGTGTCCTAATGGATCTTTACACCATACACACCATGGTTATCTACGTTTTACATGACAATCGCTGGTCTGGCAGGGCAGAGGCTTGGATACGTTGTCTGATTCAGTGATAACTATGACGGACTAAATATGTTGACAGTTGACCGTTAGACCGCAGATGTATCACAGTTGCTTATCTGCTGGTTGAAATCACAGCAAATCAAGCCAGAGACATTATCATCATGCCAGCAGCCACCATACATACTATAAGGATCATAATCCTCACAGCAAAAACAACAGCCATACGTCAAATGTAATTGTGAGTCCGTCTTTACCCGCTCTGTGCAGACCTAACAACCCCACCCCCCCCCCCCCCCTTTCACTGCTCCTAGAAGAGAAGAGGGAGGGAGTTGTGAGCGTTTGTTTTGACATTTGTCCACAACATCTGGCCACTGGAGTATTGCTGCTCAACAGCATGTTAACAATGCTCCAAGCGAATACACACACACAAACACACACACACGCGCACACACACACACACACGCTTGCACACACACACACACACATACACACACGCACACACACACACACACACACACACACACATATACACACACACGCGCACACACACACACACACACAAGCACACACACACAAGCACGCACACACACAAACACATACACACACACACACATACACACAAACACATGTTTCCCTTTACCACGCCAGGTCGAAGGAAGCCATCATCCTGCCTGCCACTATCCAGCCCCTTCTCCACAACAATGAAGCCATTCTCCTCTGTGTATTTACCCGTCCCGGCTGGGGGAACAACAGCCATTTGGAGCACGGACGTGGTGATCCACATGGTCAAAAAAGCTGATCTATTGTTGGAGCTTTTGAAAATGTTGTTTTCAAATCTTCCAAAAACGGCCAAACACACTTTCTTCAAGAGAAACTCTATCGAGCGCCAGTGTTTTGAGAATAACCATGCAAGCAGGAACTTCTAGTATCTGTGGAGCTCTAGCCTTGATTCGTTGGCATCAGTTCAGGTTCCGTCTGGGAGTTGGCCAAGCCACACATGTACTTATGGAGACAGCAGGATGTAGCTTCCCAAATACGCAGTAAAGAAGAACGTTCCCTCCCTTCCAATCGCACTTTTGATTCGTGAGCTCACCTTTCGACGCACCTGCTGCTCTTTGGCCGAGTGGATCTTGACGTGTTTGCGCAGCGAGCTGGGGTCGGTGTAACGCTTGGTGCAGCCAGGGATCTGACACGCGTACGGTTTCTGCATGGTGGAAGACATTTCACGGGTCACTTTATAGTACATGTTTATGTTCATATAATGCGACTAAAACACGCAGCGCTTATAAGGTATTTGTTGAAATGTGTAATACGAAGACACACAATTCTGAGATGTGCAATTTACAGTAATGCGTTGAGTGAAACATAAATATGGGTTAGCCAATAATGGTGCCAAAGGAGGAATTAGTGAGTCAAAATGTGTAAAAGTTGTGAAAAGTGAGTGTGAACATAATGCTTTTTCTGAAATGTTTAGAGAAAGAGCCTACCTTCCAGCTGAAAAAGTAACAGAACAGGAAGAAAGAGGAAAAGAGCATGAAAGAGAGAAATTGTTGATCAATTGTAACATCCTAATGCAGCAGATTAGCATCTTATAGCTTGTTTCCAGCATTACTAGTTGTTAAGATAAATATATCAGACAGAGAACATGCGAACAACAATCAATCTGTCAATGAAGAGATCAGCATTACATGATTATACCAGAGCCTCATCACAGTACAAATAAACATGAGTTTGAGCGGTTCCTAAAAAGACAAGGAAAATTATCTTTGGCCACATCATTTATGTGTGTGTTTGTGTGTGGGACTGTGCGCATGTGTTTCTGTGTGAGTGAATGAGTAAATGTGTATGTGTGTGTTTGTGCGCGTGCGTTGATGTCTGAGTTGGTGAGCAAATGTGTGTGTGTGTGTGTATGTGTGTGTGTTTGTGTGTGTGCCCATGTGCGCGTGTTTGAGTGTGTGTGTGTGTGCACTGGCGGCAGTCGGGAGAGCTGATGTACCAAGAAGCGACATGTGCAAAATGACTGCATTTGACACATTCCCGTTCATGTTGCTCCCACTAACTGAGCAAGAACAACGTATGGCTAGCTCACCCATGGAGCATATTTTCCCCTCATGGCAAAATCTTCCATTTCACCCCCCCCCCCCCCCCCCCCGCCCCCCCCCCCCCCCCCCCCACACCAGAATATGAAGTAGCCATTAAAGTGTAATTGGATACACGTCTTTATTAGGCCTGCCTTCGCACGGCGGCCTACTCGGTAAATAACACATTGTTATTGCAGGACGCTCGGCGCGCCACTCATCTCTGCTCTGCCTGTTTTCCCAAGCAACGCTCCCAACAACACGACAAGAAAGGCCCAGCGTAAAAATAATAAAGCAGAACCTCTGTCTAGAATAAATACCATTACCGTGTGGAATAGATTCCTCCCCAAAGTGTTCTTGGCTGCGCCAGCGCGGTCGGGCCTGCACAGCGGTGGCCGTAGTCGGGCCGCTAAAGGGAAGGTCGTACGCGTTGGGGACCCGCGGGGCGGCGGCCAGCGTCGTTAGGGTTACGGTGGAAAGGAAAGCGTAGGTGGTCACCGCCTGGCCGAACGGCCTCTGCTCTGGTGAAGGCAGACCCACAGCGTGTAGAATAACACAGGTCCTTGAAGCACCGGAGTGAACTGCTCTTATACACCCCAGGTACCGAAGCTGTACGGTACGCTTTGGATTTGAGGTGATATAGTTTTACTCTAACGGGAAATATTATAGCGGAATATATTAACGTGATATAAAGAAGGAGAGGAAAGAGAAGGATTCCTAGAACAGAGCAATACTATAGATTCATAATACTATTTGAAGTTGGGTTGCAATTGCCTGTGTTTTTTATTTATCTTATCTAGTAATCAAACCAAAAGATAGTAAATGATATAACTCTTTTTAACTCAAATCTAATGAAAGCGTAATAATAAGAAAACATTTGTTAAGGGTGTATATATAAGTTATATTAAATTTATATGGCTATTAGTAAAAGTTGGCAATTTGCGAACCGTTACTTTATACAATACAATGGAGTAAAAATCAGGAGTCCCTGATTCCAAGCATAAGTCTGTGACAGATGTTTTTAAGGTCTACAGTTAAGCGTAAAATAAACCATTCACCATCCAACTATTTGAATCCCTCGGGAAGGCGAAAAAGTAAGACATTTAGAGTTCTTGAATTAATGTGACAGTAAGGAGGTTGAGGTTCAGCAGTCTGATTCATGCTTTCCCTGCCGTCCCTGTCCCTGGGATAAAGAAACAGGCTCAGCCAGACAGGTCCGGTCCAAACTGTGACTCAGGCCTGCAGGACCTGATCCTCAAGTGATCCCTGATGGTGCCTCCCAGCCAACGCCACACCACACAACTCACTCTCCCACTCTCCCACTCTCTGATTGACAGCAAGCAGAACCGTAACACCCATCAAGTCCGTGGAAAAACAGGTTTGAAATAGAGACACTGCGGTAGAGACACTGCGGCTAGAGTTGTACGTTTAGACATTTGGGTTTCTTAAGCCCAGGCATTGGGCTATCACTTTATTTTTATTTATTTGTACATATTTGTATGGCCTTAAGGGCATTTATGTTGAGGATAATCTCAGATCCAGCAATCCAACTACGTTAGAGCAGACCTTCTGCGAGAAGACGGCACAGCGCCGTCAACGCCTACGGAGATATCTACAGAAGAAGAAGAGGGGGCGGGGGTGGTAGCTGACCGTGTCCAGGTGGGTGCGCTGGTGCTTGGCGCGGTCGCTGGAGTTGCTGAAGGCCTTCTGGCAGCCGGGGTGCTGGCACAAGTAGGGCTTCTCCCCCGTGTGGCTGCGCAGGTGGATCTTCAGGTTCTCCAGGCGGGAGAAGGCCTTGTTACAGCCCTCAAACTGCAGGGAGAGAGGGGATGTATGAGCATGGCGCCTGGAAGGCATGAATGGAGGGTTATTCACTCACTCACACACACACACAGGCACACACAAACGCACACGCGCACACATTCACACACACATGCACACAGGCACACAAATGCAAACGTTCACACATACACACACACACACACACACAAACACAGTCACACACACACAAAGGCGTGTGTGTGAACTAGACTAGGAAGTAAACAAAAAATACCACACATATTTCATGTCCCACACATTTTTCACATAGACACAAACACAAACACACATGCACACAGAGAGATCAATGAGCGTGACACTGGTAAATACTGCTACAATATGGGCTCTGTGTACAAGAAGCTCCGTGATTCCGTGAGAGAAGCCTTCTCACTCTCTCCTCAAGTCCCACCACCGCTCAATCAATCCACAGATGACTCAGCACCATATGAGTCCCACATTAGGTGGTGGAGAAGGTGGGGATGTTCACAGACCAACCCTACATCCTGAAAGTCCCCTCCGAGCTCCTCTGTGGCTCTAGGATTACCCAGCGCTCCCAAAGGGCCTTGGTCTGAATCCATTAGGTCAAGAACGACGTGCCCGTTCCTAAAGATAACAACAACACATCCACACCTGCCTGGAAAGCCTTTCCGTGTATTCTGCGAGGAAACTGGAGTCCACCGGTAAATGTGTTGTAATGCATATAGCGTATAAGAGGAGTGTTGGGGTGTGCTGCGTACGGTACATTAGATAGAGAGGTGATAGCCGCGGTACAGAACCCTGTCTCGGCTTGACCCTGCCGCGCGGGACCATTTGATCCCGACCACTCAGCCAATGAGCACCACAGATTTGTCGACACACTCACACATTATTGATGGGGCTGCTTACATATCCACCGCTACTCTCAAATGCAAGAACTCCCCCCCCCCCCCCCCCATGGACATCAGAGCCATAGAGAGCTGTCCTATCGGCTGTGTGATATAACGTGCTTCCGTATGTGACAGTATTGCACCACACATGCTATTACAGGAACTATTGATGTTATGGTGACTAGTTTACTGTAGCCTCTTCTCTGGACAAGGTGATCGCCCTATTTAGCCACTCAGAAGCACTCTCCTTGGTGAGGCTCGGCTGACATCAATACCGGGTCTCTCCTGTCAAAGGGCCGCGACAACAATGGGGGCTGAGGACGCCGGTGTCAGAGCTCCTCTGCAGTACGGCACTGGCTGGGCTGTCAGCCCCTCCCGCAGGGCTGCAGACTCAGGGGGCGTTAGAGAGCTAGCAGTCAGAGGTCTTCCAGAGACGCAGACCACACACACACACACACGGTGAAGTCATGAAGGGGTGCGTAGAAGAGATGGGGGGTACGGGGTGGATGAGTCTGTTTCTCAGTTATTTAGTTGATATAGTACGGATTGTGGGAGAGTAGCAAGAAAAAGAGAAAAAGCAAAGAAGACAATGATAAAAACATCTAAAGAAGTAAATATTCCAAAAATGGAATATTCACTTGGTCCTGGTTGTTATTTTCTAAAGTAAAGTAATATAGAGATGGAAAGGGTGGAAGTAGGTTAAGATAATAAACTAAATCTCTCAATGTAAAAGTGTATGTCATGCATATAAAACAAAACAAAATAAAAACAATTTGTGTGTATATTGTGAAATATGAAATTGAAAAACAAAAGGTGAAAAGGTGTCTGAGTTCAAACCGGACTCTGCTCATCACTGAGGACAGTGTGTCCTGACCTTTAGTGAAGCTGACGAAGATCGGATGACCAAGGAGAGAGTGACACCGGCCCTCTAATAGGACTCGTGCCTCATCTCTGGCTTCCTTCATTCACACACACACACACACACACACACACACACACACACACACACACACACACACACACACACACACACACACACACACACACACATACACACCCACACTCATAGACACACATGCACACACACACACACACACACACACACAACATACACATACACACAAACGCATACTAACTCGCACACATGTACACACACACACACACACACACACACACACACACACACACACACACACACACACACACACACAGGCACAGACACAGTAGGCAAGGCCTGCCATTCACCGCAGCTCCATCTAATATGGCCGAAACCTAAGCCTGTCATGGTAGAACAGCACTGGGTATCAAGACCTGTGTGTTTGGTTGTGTGTCTGTGTGTGTGTGTGTGCGTGAGCATGCGAGAGAGTGTATGAGACAGATAGAGGGAGAAAGATTGGAAGAGAGAGTAAAAAAAGAACAGAAGAGAGCAAAAGAAAGGAGAAAGAACAAAATAGAGAGATGGGAGAGGTGGCAAAAGAGAGAGATTGAGCAAGAGAGCAAGAGAGAGGGAGCAAAAGAGAGAGAGAGAGCAAAAGAGAGCGAGAGATAAAAGGGAGGGATAAAAAAGAGGGAGAGAAAGCAAATGAGAGAGCAAAAAGAGAGAGAACGCCGCCACTGTAGTGGTCTGTGTGGCCGGTGTGTTTCACAACTCTGAAGAGCTTGAATACTTCAAGTACTTCATTATTTCAAATGACTTACTGCCTGCGCGGCAGAGACCCAAGCCATCCAGACACAAATACAGACGCATAGCATCGTACAAGACGCGAACGCAAACCTCACAAATCACCAGCCGCGAGGAAACCAATCGGAATGCAGGGAATGTCAAGAAAAATATTCCTCTGATGCTCAAACGCAATGTTAGTAAGTCTGTTGGACTCAATCGCATCATAATATATTATTTTACAATGCAATGACAGACCTACACACACACACACTCAATGCACACACGTAAAAAATAAACACAAAAGTACTCACACACACTCAATGCACACACGCACAAATCAACACTACAGTACACACACTCACAAACACGCACACACACACACATAAAAACACAGACATACATACACACACACTCAATGCACACACGCACACAACAACACTACAGTACTCACACATACTCAATGCACACACGCACAACTCAACACTACAGTACACACACTCACATACACACACACACACACACACCACCACCACACACACACACATAAAAACACAGACATACATACAAACACACACTCAATACAAACACGCACAAATCAACACTACAGTACACACACACACACACACACACACACATACACACACAGCGTGCATGTTTCTTCTAATTGAAAGGCATGATACACTTCTTAACATGTCCCGGGACACGCAATGTACAGTGGAGGCACGTTGTTCTCCCGCACGGCCAATCAGGAATCAAAGGTGGAAGAATAAAGTGGGAGTGAGAGCCGGAGTGGGAACGTTTAATACAACTCTTGCAGAAGTGACACGGCCCGCGCTGAAACTCCTGAAAAAACGGCGCCGCACGGTTAAGCTTTTGAAAACAAACACGGCCATTATTGACGTGCCAAGCGTGTGTATTTATGTTAAACGGAAATAATCACTCTTTCATTTGCTTTCTTTTCCGCCATACAAATTTGAGGGTAAATTCTAGCTAGGGCTCTGTAGAGAGAAGGGTGTTAATCATGTGGAGTGTATTATTACTGTGAGAGCTGCTAGTCTGTGAGCGTCAGGGTGTTTCCTGCCTGCTGGGAAACTAATGGCTAATTCCACCCCTGGCAACCAGCATTACTCACCATAAGGCCTGCATGTGAGACGTTATGCTTCACTACAGTAAGGTGTTTTTTTAATATACAGCCAATCTGACCAGGTTGAAATACTGTATTTCAGTCCTGTCATGAGTACCAAGGGCATATTTCGTTGTTTTTTTTGTGTGTGCATATTTCAGTGGCTATGCTGTTTATAGGAGACATCGATGTGAAACAATTTTTCCTATGAAAGCTAATAATTTTCTGTATTATGTTTTGTCAAAGTGTGTTAGCATGTGGTTTTGAACAGTATTGACGAGGACAGATCGGATTCTCTAAGGTTTGTGTTAACCGAGTGTGTATCCAGTACAACCACTGCCACTGGTGTCATTCCATTTAGAGTATCCACCTTTTTCTCACACAAAGGGACCTACAGCAGCACGCTGTAATTAGCTTCTGATTAGGCCACACGGCCAATGGCATATGTCATCAAAAACTCAAAGATTATCTTAAATCCTCCAAAAAACGTAAACAACCGACCAAGGCTCTGGCTTCCGAAATTGAGTAAAACACACAAGGGCAAGATATTAACGTTGATATATTATCTATGAAAACAGTTTAGGGAGCGATTATCACGTTAATTGCTTTAAACATGTTTAGCTTTCCACGACGTCGACGGCTAACTTTGACAGGCCGCCACATGAAAGAGGCAAGACGGGTCTGTCTGCTGGGGGCCTGAGACGCCTCTGACAGCATGTCACATGCTGCAGCTGAGTTAGTATGTGTTTGTGTGTATGTGTATGTTGTGTGTGTGTGAGTGTGTGTGTGGGTCTGTGTGTGTGTGTGTGTGTCGGTGTGTGTGTGTGTCAGTATGTGTTTGTGTGTGTGTTTGTGTGTGTGTGTATAAGTGTGTGTGTATGGGGGGGGGGGGCTGTTTGTGTGTGTTTCGGTGTGTGTGTGTTTCTAGGTGTGTGTGCGTGTGTGTGTGTGTGTTTCGGTGTGTGTGTGTGTGTCTAGGTGTGTCTGTGTGTTTCGAGCGAGGGGCGCTTGGCAGAGGTGCTGGTAAACACTAGGGTTCTCGACATGGAAGCATCAGGCCAGAGATCTGAGAGTGTGTGTTGAGGGGGACGGGGGATGAAGGAGATCAGATCACATAACAGACAGGTTACGTTGGCCCGGCATGGTGCTGCACGCCCCCCCCCCCCCCCCCCCCCCCCCCCCCCGCCATCCTCACCCCCCTCTCCAGGGGCCCCCTTCCCTGGAAAGTTACTTTTTGACAGGCATCTTCAAGTTGAATCTATATATCTTTATACTATAATATATATTATTATGAATTGTCTTCTAGCAGAAGGTCCCTGATGAAAACAGCAAGGTACAGAGAAAGAAAGAAAGAAAGAAAGAGTGGTGGTCGGGGCAGTAGAGGTCAGAAGTGATTCCTTAAAAAAAAGCATTTGATTTCACTGATTATACTACGATTATCAGGACTTTAGTATCCAATCTTTGACCGTCCAGCTTCTCTGACGTGATTATAAACACAGGAAATGCTTCTGATATCTTATCTGAACAATAATAATATTTTTTGGCACTGGGCAGTAATTGAGGAGCAGACTAACACCAATAAAGGCTGGATCGGGTTCAACTGTTCAACGGTTGCTAACTACCATACAGAAACACTTTCACTCATGTTTAGAGGGGGCCCTGCCTCGTAAAGGCCCCCAATGCACTCAGGCCCTCAACAATCTTCACCAGTGTTCTGCTTTGGTTTGTTTAAGCCAACGTATCCCGGATGCTTAATTGGCCTGAGGAGGCTAAGGGCTTAACAGAAAACTCTTCAGAATAACAAACCATATAAAGTGGCTGGCGATTGGCGAGCATTATTAGCATCTATCCACCTATCTTTCCATCCATCTACCTGAGATACAGGTCATCGCGAGAGAAATGGTTCCTCACAAGGTGTGAGGAACCATCCTGCTGAGGCTGCAGATGGAAACCACCAACACTTTGGGATCAGTGAGCAAAGCAGCGGAGCGGAGTGGACGACTGCGGCTGGGAGCAACATGTGCGTTTAATCTGCCTACTTCCAAATGTCCCGAGGCAACCACAGTAAAGAGCAGGAGAAGAAGGGAAAAAAGGCCCTCTAAATGGATGAAATTATATCCATATGATTCAACGAGACAGGTTTCTCATGCGCTTTGTCAGGATGCAAAATTAACCACAGCTTGACTAAAACATTCACATTACATAGTTTACACATACCATTTCCACAGCAGGGCGAGAGGCTTTTAGCAGCCAGCTTCATCCATCGCTAATGGGCCCTAATTAGAATTAAAGATATTGCCTGGGTCTTTGCCTGGGTCTCTCTCTCTCTCTCTCTCTCTCTCTCTCTCTCTCTCTCTCTCTCTCTCTCTCTCTCTCTCTCTCTCTCTCTCTCTCTGTTGTCTCTCTCTCCTGGCAGGGGCGTAGATAGATTCATACACTTGCTTTGTGTTTCCTTCCAGCGCCGATCCGTTGTTGTCATGCCCTTCATCCCGTCTCCCGAGATACGAGTGACGACCGCGAGTGACTGAAAGCCAGGGGCTGGGCTCCAGATGGGGGAAATAAAGAGGCAACCAAAGCAATAGCTCAACCGATAAATTAGTGGGAGGAAGTAGTCATGTAAATGACTAAAGAAATTGTTCCGAAACAAGAACCTCTGCAGTCTTGCCTGCATTGTTTTCAGGGCCAGACTAAAAAATAAAGAAAAGGGGAAAACGATGCGGATGGCACAACAGGAAGTGTTCCGATGATGACTTAATGGAGCAGCTCGCATAATGAGCTGGCCGCAGCTGGTTTGTTCCTCTTAACAGGGCTTGGGTTTTTGTGTTTTTTTGCACTGGAGATTAAGGAGGTTGAGGTGGATGAGGTGGTGGGGTGGGGGGCAGCGATGGGTCTGAACCCCCTGTTGCTGTTATGGAGGCCTGGCATGGAGAGGGATGGGGCCTGGTCCTAGCAGTGTGCAACAGCAAAGTGGGGGTGGAGGGCTTCATGGAAGCACTTAACCTGTTGTGATTTTGAGGGGCCTTGGCTTCCTTCAAATGCGGAGAGGGGATAAGACGTGACTTCCTCCCCCTGAACTGGCCTGAGCACACAAGGGTCACCAGGTTGAGGGACGGAGGTAAATAAGGTCAGGTTCTCACAGTCTGGAGAGAGTGTAGAAATGAAAGGGAAAGGTTTTCTACTGCACCTACTAAATAAGATCCAATTGCATATTTCCACTTGAATCCAACTCATCTTTCAACGAAACAGGAAGTCAGGTTTCAGCCAGACTGATGACTGAAGCTGGCGCAATGTCTATGTGGCTACGACCTTAACAACCCGTTTAGACAAGAACAGACAAGAGGTTCAGGTCCACCAATATCAGAAAGGCAGTAGTGGAAATGATGCAATGTTTTCAAACTATGCTGAACAGTAGTATATTTATATTGTGAAGGCTGCATTATTCAGTGTAATAGGTCATGGAAAAGTGTGATGTGACTTGGAGAGTTTGTGAGGCCGCGTCATGACTGAAAGGGCTACTGTACCAGTCATCCATCATTCTTTCTCACAACTGACATTTTGCTTATTTATGCTAGCTAGCCTCAACCTTTTCTAATAGTTAATTAGGGTAAACCGCCATTAATAACTATAAAGGCATCAATTATAAACCTTTGTGTAACCTGAAACCGCTGTCAAAGACAGACTTGCAGGCAGGCAATGAAAATCCTTCACTTGTTCTGTGGTCCAAGATGGCTGATGTTACTGGTGGTCAATGCAGGATCTGTTTGTTTTGATGGGGGGCTGTGAGCCATGGCCTCCATTGACACCAGCGATTCAATCCATCCAGCACCTTTCACTCACACCTGCTTCCATTCTCTCTTTCTATTCTCTTCCTGTCTTTCTTTACCACTCAGGTTCTCTCTCTCTCTCTCTCTCTCTCTCTCTCTCTCTAGTGTCTCTTCCTGTTCTCTCTCTATCTATTAGATTATCTCTCTTTCCCTTCCTCTCTGTCCTCTCGCTTACACCTGCAAACTGTTCCTGTTCTTTGACATTCTGTTATCACCTTAATGGGCCTGATGACAGCCAAGCATGGATGAAATTCATGAATTATCAATGTTGATGCAATTTCAATCAGCGATCTATTGGTTTATTAGCACTCTCATTAGCGAATCATTATTTTTGCATTATGTTCAAACTTTTGTTTGAGGTTTAATTTTGTAGGGTAATTACCTAATTAGACTAGGTTGGAAATAATAAATAATGTAAGGTTTTGTAGATTGAGATATTATACTCTTTCCTTTTCCAATCCATGCCACAATAATAACTAAGCCATGGCAGAAAGTGTGGGATTCCAAGCACATGGCCACTAGGCCTCTCATGCTGATCGGAATAACCCTAACCCTATCTCCCAGTATTTCAGTTCTTTGTGCAGAGGGGGAGGCAGTGGAGGGGTGTTGTCGGGGGAGAGAGCTGGCACCATTGGGCCATTCTGGAGCCCCGACCTGACAACAAATAAACATTTCAGAAGCCCACGCGAGGAGCCAAGATGAGACCTTGGAGCCAGCGACGGCAGCTCAATGAGTTCAGAGGGGGAGAACGTGGCAGCTGGACTCAACAATAGGCCAAGACTTCATTGTGATCAACACCAGCCCAAGGTTTTCGGTTGGCATTGGGTTGGAAAGAGGAGGAAGGGCAATTATTCAGAATTCACTGGAATTGACCCAGGCCAGAATAACGCTGTGGGTAAAAGAGGAACTGCCCAAAACATGTGTTGCAACCAGTCTGTGATGGAGCTTCAGACATGGTTGTGCTCTCTTTTGTGTCCTCTAAGGGGTTGTGGTACTAGTAGTTGGATGTGTTGGTGTGGCCCGTAACACCAAACCATATTAAGACTAGGCCTACACCAATCACTCACTCTGTCACTGCTTTACAAAGACCTGGGCTCATCGCTTGCCAGTCACACATCAGCACATTGTCTTTCATAAACCTTTTCCTAAACCAATCTGTAACCACAGTAAAGTTTCAGCATTGCTTCTGTTCACTTTCAATAAGTCAGCACAGACTCACCACCAATATGTGGCTCCAGCCGTTCTCCTACGGGACAAATACATTGTATTCCAGTGGAAAAACGTTGCACACAATGATGGACAAAATAAACCTGCCATGGGCATTGAATTGCAAGGATCCAGCATCCATTGGTCAACCCCTGGTAATTTCTTTTTCTTATTTACGGACGATTTTCCCTGAAATTTCTCATCAGACATTTGTTTGTGTTAGCGGTAATACGAGCATAAGCCTGCCACTCCTGGGCCTCACACAGGTCTGCCAGTGAGAGAGTAGCCTGTGTTATAATACCAACATTTTCTATATCCATTCCCCAGTTGTACTTTAAATTGTGCATGACCTAATCTGCATTTACTGGCTCGGTTCCTTCCAAAAATGAAGTTGGCAAATGACTGATGGTGATTTTGTTTTTGTTTTAATTTGTTTTACCTCTCAAAAAAGTATACAGAGCAATCTATACATGACAATTTGTTACCTGAGTGCAAAGCCAGTTTTCACGAGAATCAAAGTCCCATAGGATAGGGAGGAAAAACTGTTTTTCTGTTTCTACTGATACTCTAATTCCATGCGTAAAAAAACGAAAACGCTCAACTATTCACCATCTAAGCCCAGCGTAAACCTTTAACATCGATGTTAGACTAATTCCAAAAACCAAGCAGATCAAATTTGAAACAGATGTTCAAGAGTGAACTGTTGAATTGCGCGAGAGAGGGAAAGAAAGAGGTATGGAGAGAGAAAGAGAGTGGGGGTAGGAGGGATGGAGAGAGAGAGAGAGGGGAAAAGAGAGAGATGGAGAGAGAAAGAGAAAGGGGGGAAGAGAGTGATAGATAAAGTGAGACAGAAAGAGAGTGAGGGGGGAAATAGAAGGATGGAGAGAGACAGAAGAATGGAGAGAGAGAAAAAGAAAGAGAGAAAGAGACGGGGGTAAGAGAGATGGATGGAGAGAGAGAGAGAGAGAGAGAGAGAGAGAGTGGGGAGAAAGGGGTAGGGGTGATGCTGCTTTTCTGGAGATACTTAGAGATCATTGGGGTGTAAAACTCTATGGGGTAGAGGTAAATCTCATTTTAAATATCAGATTCTCATCGTGCAGGTTCCACCGGGTCTACCGACGGCCCATAAAGGAGCAGAACCAGATCAATCTGTGTGCGAGTGTCCTTAAGTGTCCCGGAGAATGGAGGCGCTACCCAGCTCCAGATGCAGGCCAGGGCCCTGGTTGTTTCTAACAACCATGTAGCCTCTTTATAAACCCCCATTCATCACTCACTGTCTCTATGGATGGGGGGGACGATAATTCAATATCACTTATCGTTTCCCTGAACTGGATCGCATCGTCTCCGAATTAAGATTAAGAAGTAAATTGGGATTAGGTGTAATTCCATTAATGAGCCTCTTGATAATATCTCTTTGCCCAGGCCTATTCTCTCTCTCTCTCTCTCTCTCTCTCTCTCTCTCTCTCTCTCTCTCTCTCTCTCTCTCTCTCTCTCTCTCCGCACCTCTGGCCTGAAGGCTCTCGCCTGTACATCTTGTTCTGTGTATTGGTTGTGGATCGAGGGTTTCATACAAGCTTCCCGTACGTGAAGGTCCACAGTAAGTGTTTCCCACATGCTGCAAAGGAATGGCCCCCTGGGAATAATAAAGAGCTACCTGACTCCACTCTACGCTTCGTCTTCTCCAACTCCAACTCCAACTTTTCTTTTTAATACTTGAAATCTCTCTTCCCCCATCTCGCCCTGTTTTTCCCATGGTCCGTTATTTCCTTGTGGTTTTCAATGTGTTTCCAAGTGTTACTGATTTGAAAGACTTCCCATTTATCCCCACATTATGTCTTAATATAGTCTCTCCTTCTCTCTGTTTATCTCTCTCTCGCTCTCTCCTTCTCTTCTCTCTCACTCTCTTGTGTCTTAATATAGTCTCCCTCTCCCCTACTAACTCTCTCCCCCATCTCCCACTCTCCTCTCCCGCTTTCTCCCCCTGCTCTCTCATTGGCAGCCGTGGGTGAAATGGTAGAGAGCTGGTTCTGACAGGAGCCCTGGCATCTGAAGTGCTGCTCGGCCCGTAGAAAAACATTCTGGTTGAGGGGACATTCGGAGAACCTAATTGCTACACTAAACTCCAGCTGTGAGTCGATCCTCATTGCGCATAATGTTCGAAGAATGCTTTTAAAAAGTACCCTCAAAAATGTATTTGAGGGTACACCGCATTGCTGTCATGCATAATACTCCTCAAGAGATTCTGGGCAGAGTGTCTCTCTGGTATGACATCAGTGCACTTCTGATTGCTTTTCTGGCCGTGTTTCTCCTGGCCTTAAATTCTCCCGTAAAACGCTCAAATGAAACCAGTCATTCTAACCGCGGAGCACGGCGGTGCATAATTTAAACATGACACCCTAAACGTAAACATATCTTTCACTAGATAATTCATCCTTAGTGTTTATGTTGCACGGTAGCGAATCGCTTGCCCGCATATATCAGCTTCATCTGCTGGTCTCGAGTCTGGCCCCGGTCTGCCTCGGCGGGGCTGGGTATGGAGTGGTATGGCGGCATGGTACGGTGTGGTGTGATGTGCTATGGTGATATGGTATGGAATAGTGTGGTTTGGTTAGGTATGGTGTCCTAGAGTATTTGAGTGTAGAGTGATGTGGAATGGTGTGGTGTAGTATGTGTGGTAGAGTATAACTGTATGGTATGGTAGGGTACTCCAGTACCGAGGCTGTGGTGTGTTTCTCTAAACATTTCGCTTTATTGGCTTGGTTGTCAGTCAGAGGTCGAGGAAATATTGTTTTCTCACACACACACACACACACACACACACACACACACACACACACACACACACACACACACACACACACACACACACACACACACACACACACACACACACACACACACACACATACACACACGCACACACCAATTCCTCACACACTGGCTGGTTTGGACTGGCATGTTAGCTAAATGGCTAGTGTAGAATATCAATTGTGTGTGAGCCCTAACAAGGGCAGCACTGTTACGAGATGACCAGACATCCACATTTCAGATTACAGAGCATTTCTCAAAAACCCAACCGACATGTTTTCGTGTGGCTCGCCAGTGCACACAAAAAAGCGCAGTTAACTACACCTCCACAATCAATAAATAATGACATTATACACTCATTACACAATCAGCCCGCATTGACAACTGGGGAACATGCCATAATCAAAAAGGTAGTATTTTAATCCAAGAAAGAGCTCAATGGAAATCCCCAGGTCTCCTGTCAACCTGCCCTCCCACCCTACCCCCCATCCTGCTACACAGACCTGGACCTGAATCCCCTCCACAGCCCCCTGTAAGTGATGGAGAACTCCAAAGGCAGTCCCGCTCTATCTCTCCTATGTATTAGTAAACCGATCTGGCCTCGCTGGAGAAGTTAAACTGATTATGTTTTTGGATGAGACCGGGATATGACACAATCTGTGTGCAATGTATAGGCGAGCTGCGTCTCCCTCTCTCCCTCCCTCCCTTCCCCCCACCGGTCCTTTGGTTTCCGATACCAGAGTGTGATTAAATGTGGAGGAAATTGCAAACTGAAATACCGTATTCCAGACAAATGCAATTAGAGTGCATCTCATGGAGCGGATCCTCCATGCTGCGATCGGCAGTGATGTGGTCGGAACCCAGTGTGGAAGGCTGGGGTCGTGTTCATTTTCCCTTGGTTTCACGGTGAGGCCTTTCAGACGCTGGACCTTTTAACGTGAGATGGCTGTCGCCGTGCAACGCAGGAATGAGAAGAACACGAGGAGTGAATGTAAACGGGATGGGAAAACATGCAGACAGAGAGAGAGAGAGTGAGGGGGGAGCAGGAGAGGTATAGAAAGTGGAAAAGAATCATAGTTGAGGTGAAAAAGGAATGAAAATATAGAGTGCAACAGAAAAGGCAGGTACAAGTAGATGAATAGATACATACATAGTACTGAGAAGAAAAAAGTAGATGCTCGATAGATAGAGAGAGAGAGCGAAAGAGAGATAGAGAAAGAGAGAGAGATAGATAGATAGATAGATAGATAGATAGATAGATAGATAGATCGATAGAGAGAGAAATATAGAGTGAGAGAGAAGGCAGAAAAGGGAAAGATATATAGATAGATGGGTAGATAGATACATAGAGAGATAAGCCAGAGAAGGTAGAATAAGATATGAAGACAGAAAGACAGATAGAAAGAACTAGAGAGGGGAGAGGTGAAAGAGGTAGAGCGTGAGGGAGAAAGAGAGGGAGAAAGAGCGGCAGAGCAACAAATAGAAGGAGCAAACTGGATTGCATTACTGCAGAAGATTGACTGGAAAACCTTAGCGATCTGACAGGAAGTTGGCCACGTCCGATCGACAAGGAAAACAAGCAAGATCCATCTCTTTTGAGGACTTTCATTCCCATGCCAAGAGGGAGTGTTTGCCAACAGTTTCCTCATATGACCGTCACATATGGACGGTGTAGCCTTACTCAAACTCGCCGTTCGCTCGCCAAATGTTGTGCACTGGGTCGCGGATGTGACAGGAAGACGGCAGATAACCACAGAATGCGATTATGGCTTTGCTACCCAATAACCCTATTTGTCCACGGCGTGTCTGACAACACTCACTATGAATTCTTTTTGACACTAGACTTTACCAGTAACAGGTTGATCCTGTTACCTTGGGCCCCGGATTGGATCTCGGCAGCCGGGCCAGTTAAGTAGAGTTTAGGGCCACGGATTGGTTCTTAATCATGCATTTAGCCTCAGAATGCAGAATCAACGTCTTTCCCGCTTATTGACCATGATTACACCACTTTAAATTAGCCGTACAGTCACTTCCCTCGCTGCCTTCAATAAGAGAGAAAATTTAGTTTACATTTGAATTTCATGTCATTTTAGCCTTGACTCTGAGTAATGGATACTCAACAGGGCTCCACTGACGCTTTGTGTGTGTGTGTGTGTGTGTGTGTGTGTGTGTGTGTGCTTGTGTAGGCATGTCTAGGTGTGTGTGAGATTGGGTCTAAGCCTCTCTAAATAGAGACTTAAACCAAGCCTTCTGCAACAAGAACCCAAGCATAGCAACATCTTTCCAGGTAGCAAGCTAGTTAGCCACCACCGGCAGCCCAAACGGAGCACATAAAAATAACAAAAACGAACGTGAGCGGTCGTTTCCGCTAAGCGACTCAGACGGGCTGGGAGTGTCAGCAGCTAGTTCAGGTACAAGTGCGTTAATATCAATGTCATTGGCTGCCCGGTGCCCAGTGGCCAGACAGCTTCAGTTTCAGCCGGTATTCACTGGCTCGTGTGTAGCACCTCGCGTTTTAATTAGCTAATGGTGCTCGTCTTCATCCCCTGCTTCTGAGCTGATTGGACACAATATACTATTTTTACCCCTAGAACACCCGCCATCTTGGCCAGGGCTCTACTGCGACTGAAAGTGAAGGTTTTTGAAAGCTCTCGTCCAAGAATCAGTCCAATAAATCTGAGTGTATATGTTTGTTTGTTTCACACGAGTGAGAAAATTGAGGAAATTCCATGATCAACCCTAACCCTTTTTTCCAGAACGTCCCGTCATCCAATTTTCCTTCAGAAAGTATTTTGAGCGACTGTGTGTGTGTGTGTGTGTGTGTGTGTGTGTGTGTGTGCGTGTGTCTGTGTAACTGTGGGTGGTTCAGTTGGTTTGTTGCTTTTGGTACTAATGGATAATCCACGAAAAAATTGTAATCATAATTTTGGCACTGAATTAATTTATCGTATTGATGTATGTGACTTCATGAGTCCTGAAGAAACAGGACATGTATTTTAATAAGGTGAAGCAGTGTAATAAATTGCATTTACACATTTTTTTATAATATGTGACAATAATATTTTTCTATTTTAATATTATTATAAAACTAATCAACTAATAATACTTAATAAATATTAACAATAAACAAATAAAAACATTGTCATGAATGAACTAATGAAAGAGAAACTCTTTGTGCTAATCTATAATCTTCATAAAGCTGATGAGTTGTGTTAGACTTTATCTACTTCACAGTTTTGTTTTGACCAAAGGCTAAAAGTAATATGGATAATTACTGAAATGAATGTGAAAATCAGGTGCCCCTTTGAAATGCACACATACAATTTAAAAACACATACGATTTTTCATAGAACATTCTATGAAAAAAAACAACAACAACATTTTCATCCAGCTTTGAGTCAGTTACTTTAGAGAGAGCACTCAGGAGTCGCTCCGCAGTGACTCGGCCTCCCGCTCACAGAGGGATCCTCTGGTTTTAGCTGGATATTTATCTGACCTGCATGCAGAGTTCGCAGTCCAACGCTTACACACTTCACATCCACGGGACATGGCCCCCTGAGAATCCAGGAAGATGTCTGAACCCTGAGACCAGTGGTAGACTGGGTTCATCTTTTTATATTTATGCAGAGAAGAGAGGGGGAACTAAAATAACAGGCGAATTAGGTATGAAACACAACAGGATATTGCGGGGAGATTATGTTTGATTCCTTTGTGTGTAGTGTGTCCCTGTTTGCTTCTTCCCTGCTACACAACAGCCCGAGGAGAGCTTTAATTGGACGAAAGTGGTTCAACCACTTATCTTCTAAAGGTTTATTGCGGTATTTAAGCGCCCGGGACTCCGCTGTTTACAAATGGCGGCGGAGTCAGAGATATAGCTTTTCTTGTTGTTGTTTTTTTCCGTTAAATCTGTAAAAAAATAAATATATATACTATGTAGAGATTGTGACAATCGCAGGGGGGAGGCAACGACTGAGGCTGTGATATTTACTTTTTCCTGCCAAGACGCAGCATGAACTAAATGCAGTGCAGCTGTAGCAGAACCGGAGAGGGCCCGGTGTTGTGTTTGGATACGAGCGTCCTGCCTCAAGAGCACCCACTGAATTCAGCTGCTGCAGAGATAATAAAGGGATTAACCCCATGTATGTCCTTTCTTTTCTTTCTGAAGCATTCGGTTCTAAATCAAAATGTCTCCGCTGTTTCCCCGATGCTGGTTTCTGGGAGTTGTGGGGTGTTGCTGTTGCATGAGTTTGTCAGAAAGGCACTGGCCACCAAACTGTGACGTGAGATAAACAATACAGACTGACATTTTTAAGCTGTACCTTTCAGACTCACAGTGTGCCATGCCCACACACATTTATTTTCTTCAAAACTAACCTTAACCCTAACCTGAACCATGAATACAAAGGACTTACTCACATTTAGCATGTACAAATACTAACACAGCAAGAAATGCACCCAGAACGTGTGTTTATTTTCTCTGCAACTCCCAGTTTATCTGTTGGATTCCCAAATCAACATACATCAAATCCCTGCTGATTAGCTGTGTTGAATCAAGACTGAAAACATTTCACACTTCTGTTTATGTGTTCTGTCGGAGAAGTGTGAGCGTTACAATCCAACACATGGTTGTCACAGAATCAATACTTCCCATTGTAGGAGTCAATGGAAACCATTCCCCAATTTCTACATTACTAGTAAATATGTCTGTGAATATGAATGTGTGTGTGTGTGTGTGTGTGTGTGTGTGTGTGTGTGCATGTGTGTGTATGCATGTGTTGGAGGTCAGGGTGATGGGAAGGTTCGGTGCACCTCTACAGTGCCTCATGTCCTGAGACAGAGTCCAGTGGGTTGTCCACACTGAGCTGAATTGTTTCAGTGTTAACATCTGGTAAACATCTCCCAACTGAAACACATAAGCACGCAAACACACACACTGACACTTACACACATGAATGCACACACGCACACATACACACACACACACACACGCATACACACACACATGCACACACCATGTTCATATGTACCACTGTACTGTATCGGACTGTGCACACAAACATATATTCTCTTCTGTCTTGTGTAACTGAGATATGACTTTAGCGCTGACTGGGGACACCATAGCTTAACGGTCCAACTCATAAAAAAACAGACAAAAGAGAGCTCACTGCAAAACTCAATGTAACAGAAGAACTTTGAGTACAACGGCAAACATGACTTCCAAATGGTCAGTTATTTCTGAGACCAAAACAGCTGAAAAGCTAACAAGCCTGCCTGTCAGAACGGCACTAACAGTGCAGTGGGTCTTTTCAGCTTCAATCAACGCTCACTTCACATATACCATAACATGTACCAAAATCAGTTAGAATCAACACAACCGCCTTCAGCGCCATTCAACATTCACCAAACTGCAACTCTCTATTTCCTTTCAAATGAGTGCCTCAAGTTTTCATGCAAACCACAGAAACTACTAAAGACGAAAAAAAAACTAAAAACAAAGCCTCAATTTCTTAATAAAAAACAAAGAAATTCTTGACATATAACAGGTGCTCTTGAATATTGCAGACTCAGTCTTCTCAATAATTAGAATTTGGACGGCTTCCTTACGATGATGAACACAACTTCTGACAGGAGCTTTGGGTGAAACTAAGGATTGAGCAAGACTAGAAAGTGTTACCGTTTGTCCCTGCGGCTCCCTTCTGGAGACTACTACATTTCTCAAATGTTTGGTTTGGATATAAAGGCAACTCACTTAATACTTGTGGGACAGCTAAACATTTAAATCGCGTATTTAAAGGGATCAAGTGTAGGCATTGTTTGGTTATGCTAACCAGATGTGTTGGCTTTTCATGATTTGAACCCCTCGTCTTAAAAAATGGAGCGCACAAAGAAAATAAACATGGCTTCGCACTACACAAATTGTGGGCTAATTGTGTATTTGGACTGAATCATTCTTAAGGTTCGAGGGCTTTTTCCATTTGAGAAAGGATGCTGGAGAATGACAGTTTGACGTTGATTAGTGTGTTGACTTGTGGAATTGGAGCTTTACCTGTAAAGAATACAACCGCAAATGCAATTATCTAGTGACAAGGTAACCATCCACGTCTTATTGGAAAAAAACTTAAATGATACAGCTACAAATATAGGACGATTCTCTTTCGTACCAAAAATAAACATAATGTAACGCTCAAGCAATTTACGAAAGACACGTCCCATCTCATTTTAGGTTGTATACGTTTAGTGCAAGTTGGCATATAGAATGTCCTCAACAAAAATACATATTATTCTGAATGCTGCTGTACTGTTAATGTTTCCTAATATAATGTACTGTTATTCCAATTTTTTATTTATTGTAATTGATTGTAGTTGTTTGAACTAAAATGTTTATTGAATAAACTATAAAAAAAGAAAGAAAATAATTAAAATGAATTTGATTAAATAAAAAGGATAACCTGATTTACATTGTACATAAGATCATCAAGATAACAAGACATAGCTTCCGGATTAGGAGTCGATTGTTTTGAATAATTAGGATACTGATTTGGATTTTGTTGAGTATGAACATGAAATAGTGTTGTGTGCCATGGGCTTACTTTGATACACTAGCAGGAAGGATGAAAAGGAAAGGGATTTTAGAGCCCACAGGGCTCTAGCCCCTAGGCTAGAGTCTGTGTTTGGAGAGTGTGTGTTACAGGAGTGTGTTTGTGTCATGGGGAGTTGTGGGGACCTACCATGCACTTGTTGGGTTTTTCTCCAGAGTGGACCCTCATGTGGATGAGGAGCTTGTAGCGGGCGTTAAACGGCTTGTAGCGGCGGATGCAGCCGGCCCAGAAGCAGGTGAAGTCCTCTCCTTTGCGCTGGTCAATGTGCACCTTTTCGATGTGCCTCACTAGTTCCTCCTGCTGGTCATAAGCAGCACTGCAGTCAATCCAGCGACAAACCTGCCTGTCGCCCGGGGCAGACCCACCGAGCTCGTCTCTTTCTGGGTCTGAGTGAGATCGAGCTGGGACTCTAGCGGAGGACTTGGGTCCCAGGGAGGGGGCGGGTGCCGTGGACTGAAGGTGAAGCAGCTCCCCGGGGCTGGGGCCCATGTATTGGTGTAGGTGGTAAGGTGGAGGCATGGCGGCCCGAGGGGGAACAGGGTTATGCAACTGACGCGGGTGGCCATTGCGCCCATTAAGGTGGTGGTGATGGTGATAGTGGTGCTGAAAGAGCACATCTTCATTGGAGAAGTCATCCAGGGGCTCCTGTTTCAGGGCTGCAGCCAGCCTATGGCCTCCCTCCTGTGGTGTCCCCGCTCCGGGAACGGGTCCCGACATCAGAGCCCCGCTCATCAGCAAGCCGAGCCCTTCAGAGCCTCCTCTGGGCCCACCTCCCGCCCCAGGCCCCTGCTGCATGGAGCCCTGCTCCTCGCACAGCCCCCGGCTCGGCCTCTGGCTGTGCTCCTGCTCCAGCGACGACACAGAGGAGGACAAGGAGGGAGAGGAGGAGGAGGAGGAGGAGGCGCAGGAGGAGAGGGACAGCAGGCAGGCGGCGGGTGAGGGCAGCTGACAGCTCTCCCGTCTCGTAGGCTGCTGGGGGCTGCCGTGCGGCAGCGGGGGCAGGGGCTGGGGCTTGTGGGGGGCGGCCTGGGTGGAGTAGGTGGAGGAGGAGGTGGAGGCAGGGGAGGTGGTGGTAGAGGAGGAGGAGGAGAAGCCGGCGTTGCTGGTGTGGCTGGGCGAGGGGTTGGAGCAGAGGACGTTGACGCCGGCCACCGCTGACATCTGGGAGGAGGAGCAGATGATGGAGGCGATATCGATCCCCTCGCAGGCGGCGCTGGCGACCGACGGGGACCCGGCGACGGCGGCTCCGCTGTGGCCGGTGGCGGGGACGGACTGCGGTGCCAGGGACAGGCGGTGTCTCTTCGGACTGCTGCCGTCGAGCGGGCGCGCTGAATGACGGGCTCCTGCGGGGGACAAAGCCAGCGGGGAGGAGCCATCTTCATTATTAAAGGCGCACGCTGCATCCTGTGACACGCCGCAGCTTCCGCCATTGCTAACGTTCCCAGCCTCCGCCATCTCCCCCCTCCGCAGGCCGGCGGCCATGCCCTCCCTGGAGCACTGGAAAGCGGCCTGGGCCGCGCAGAGGGTCCCCAGGCCCGTGGAGGAGTTCTTATAGCCCATAGTGGCCTCCTGTTTGATGCCGTAAGGCAGAGCGGCTCTCCCGCCGTTAACGCTGCAGCTGTCCTGGTGCGGAGAGCCCACCGGCAGGGACCTCTGGAAGGCAGAGGATGATCTGTGAACGGAGAAGAACAAAAACCGTTGAGGGCTATTTGAGCGCTATGCTATTAGGGTGACACAGGGAGGGAATATGAGCGCTATTAGCCAAATGCCTGTTGAAAGCTGCTCATCATCTCTGTTAACAGAGAGGCCTACAGCAGCCTATACGTCAACCTCAAACGACTCTAGCATTCACACTAGGCCTCTCCTAGAGAGGAAATTACCTAATTTAACTACTAACATAAACAGCATGCAGCCCGTGTTTAGAGATTATTGGAGTTGTTCGAAGCCAGGAACCGTCCACAGCCAGAGAGCCACAGAAGTTTCACAAATAACTGGAAATTAAACCTTCTGCTGGCAATATGTTATGAATGGCCATTTATAACTAAGGAAGGGGTGAAAGTGGGAGGGCGGTGTCCAGAGAGAAAGAGAGGCCACTGGCTACTCTGTCTCTCTGACAGGCTTTGATGACACAAAGGGGTTAAACCCAATCCAAGGTTTGGAGAAAAAAAAATAGGGAGTCACCTGTTTTGGTGGCATAATGGTGGCTTATGAAGAGTCACCATGTACAATACTGTGTATTATGGTGGGAATCGTTGCTACCCTGAATGGGGAACCGGGCTCAGATTACTCCATGCGTCGCTGTGATCTCCTACATAATCATTCCTGTCAGTTGGCTCATTATGGATTTTGTCCGAAGCCCCTGAGTGATGTGAGAAGGGCCCTCTTTTCTTTGGGCTGTCTCATGAAGGAATCGTCTTTGTCCCCTCTCCTGACCACGCCGGGGGGAAATAAGAATCTAGCTAGCAACCCACAGGAGCCCCAGGCTAGCTCTATCACCGCTGTCAAGAACAACTCCTATCCTATCCTTTCATTCGTTCGGGCCTTGCCTTTCCTTTCCTGCTTGAATGTACTGAAAGTATTTTGCGATGATATAATACTGTCCGGAGATATGATAGTATTGCTTGATTGTCCTCAAGCAAAGAGAAACAGAACCACACATTTTAACACAACCATGTTTCGACAAACTAACCATGCCAACTACAACACTACAAAATAGATACAAACATGACAACAGGGACAGCTTTGATCGCACAGCTTACCTGGAGTCTTGGCTCTCGGGGCTGTCCAGCATGTGTATGTCGTGGCTGGGTTGGTCACAGTGGAGGCTGTGCTGGTATTGCCCCCCTGAGTGACCCCCCAGCGGCAGCGCCAAGCTCTGCCCACCGCGCATCAGGGCCCCCCCACCAACACCGACGTTGACGCTGCTACCCAGTTCACTGGCACTGTCCTTCTCAGGGCCATAGACACCATTTACTGGAAGACAGCAAATCATCACAAAGTCAGTCAGAAAACGGATAAACTTGCTGGTCCATTATATGGTGCTTTGCCAATTTGGTTTAGCTATTATAATATATATAATATTATGAAGTACGCCGTTTTTTATCTTGCTCATATGATTTAACTTGTAAACTCAGTGTAAACTCTGGCAGAGCAGGACATTGATCCATCGACACCAAGAGAGGTAACAGGGGGACTCAGTCATCTGACGACTTGCCATTGAAGTGCTGCTGCTAAGCGGCCCCTGCTAGCTAGCAGTGGCGTGTTGAAATACTATTGGAAGAGGCTAAATATTCCTGCGAGGATCAACTCTCTGGCTGCGACTACGGTGTTGATTTAGGGAGACTGTGGTCTTCGTGAAAGTCCAGCTGCTGACAGCGAAGGACAAGTCACAGAGATGTGTTGCTAAACAAGCAGGGTAGTTGATGTTGTGCGTTGTGTCTGCCAAAAGTATGAAGTGTATTCCAGGGCTTTGTAAAATTCCACTTGGGAATGTGCCATAGCTGTTTAACAATGGACAACAGTATTTTATGTTGTAGCAATGCTATTATCGTATTGTATTTTTCAACAACCGACTTTTCCATTGTTGATCTTTGCAGCAAATTCAAATGCAACACCAATTAAGGGTCCGACAATTCTTTCAACTGTTAAACCTTATACTAATGGACGATTACTCTGAATGGATGAATAATAGATTTTAAATGATGCAATGAATGGAAATGACTTGAAAAGTGATGACCATTGATGGGTAAAAATGAGATAAAAGCCAAGGAAGTATTAGATGTATGAATAAATATTGGTCCATGGTAAGCAGATACCCCGGCTCACTCTATGTGGCGACGGCCACGTGTCCTCCTGACTTCCCTAACTCAATTTCTCAAATTCAATTTACTGTCTACTGTGATTCTGACAACGTTATCGCACCATGAGTGGTGACTGAGGTGGTCGCCCAACACAGTGGGACTGCAGCACCGCAGAACCATGGAACTAAGAACCGATCGGAAACTATGAATATGGTGCGCATGATACAAAATGGATTGATTCATCCAAATTATAAACATTCAAAATTCATTCAAATTGTGTATTATTTGGTTAAAATGTAAAATAAACGACAGGGCCATCGGGAATAAAAGATAGCTGAGGAACTGTAAACATTTTATAGAATAAAAACGAACCCAACATAGAAGGGAAAAGAACGGAAGGCAGAACAAGCTGGTATCCTGAAGGGCTGTGGGGACCATGCTGGTTTTACTCAAAGCCATTAAAAAAGGGCAAGATGTCTTCATCCATGCTGGAGCCTGCTTTCAGGCAAAACATTTATGTTTATCAAATTGTGGATTATTCTCTTGTGCTTTTATCCTGTTTTGTATTTTTTTTTCTTTAATGGGTTAGTGATCTAACCCATTTTGTGTACATTTTTTTCAAGACTGGCAGACAAAGAGCCAAATGTTTCTTGCCACAACTTTGAGTAATTCAATCAGCATCGCCAGAGGTGACTATCACCATCTAGTATCTCCTCAACAGTGCTTGACTGTCCATGTGCACGCACACAAGCTGGCAGAAACCTTCTTACATGCAGAACACAAACATGGATGTTATGAAGCACAAAATCTGGGATATCTTCATTTGAACTACATGCTTAAGCTCAAAATCCCATACAGACACACACACACACACACACACAATATCCCCGTTTTTGGAGATGACCTTGGTGTCATATATTATTGGTGTGACCTTTGCGTTTTCATGGGGTCCGTTGGGGTCACAATTGTTTCATAGTTACAACGTTTTATGTGGCAAAAGGCCTTTGACGCTGGTCGAAAACAGTGGAGAGAGCTAATTGGGTGTTTCTCAATAACACACAGACATCTCTCATGTTCATGGAAGTTGATTGTGTTTCCCAGAAAAAGTGTGGAGAAATGACAATTGTTCAGTTGTTAACCCATAGCTACCCTCTTTACTTTTCCTTTTTTTTCTTGAGACGTGCGAACAACACAGCCATCGCTCCAAAAAAGAAATAAGGTGTTTCCATTCCAGACCGATGGATGTCATGGTTCCTGCGCCGCGTGCTGTAGAAAAAGAGCTTTGCGCTCTAGTAATTTAGAGCTTTACATTACATTAACAGAATCAGTCATGCTCTGACTGCACTAACAGGCCTGGCCAACATATGGAGGCTTGGACAGGACCCAGCAGTAAATTCAGTTTATATTGAATGTGCCATGGCAATTCAGCGTTGAATATTTCATTGTGTGTGTTGTCGTTGAGGCTCGGTTTTGATCAGGACATGGAACCTGGGCAGAGCACCTGGGACGAAGAGGTGAAATGTAAGACGCCGACGCCAGAGATGGTGACAGCTGAACGAGTAGAAAGACTGGTGAGAGAATTTCAAAAAATGTACAGGGGGATAGAGAGATAAACCATTACATTTGAGAGAGAACGGAGAGAGAACGGAGAGAGAACGTCAGGGCCTTGATGCATGTGCATGCATGTGAGCGTCCGTGCATGGCGTTTCAAAGTGAATGCATATGCAATGTACATACAGTGCTTTGAATAATGTGAGCTGACTGGGCCTTTATGTTGATCGTCTAATGGTAGCCTGTTGAACCAATTTATCTCACTACGACATATGGTTTTTATATCCATATTACAAAATGAATGCCTAGTATATTTTGTGTCCATCATAAAGTCTGTATTAAATCAGAAAAGTTGCAATGCTTAACTTTTCAAATGTTTTATATATATATTTTGTAATTCACCCCAATATTTCTGTCGGGATTGTCTACTGTATGTAACAACGTAACAATTGTTCATATCCAATAAATGTCGCTTTAAAACTCTGCAGCAATTCCACCACTTAACACACACAAAACCTATCAAAAGTGCTGAAAAGTACAACTTTAAAATGCTATTGCCACACCAACAAGCTATTGCAATAGCTATCACAATTGCATTAGGCCATTTGATCAATTTCGTGCTAAGAAACTCCAGACACACAGGGAGCATTCATCTTTCAGGCCCGATTCAAAGTGACACTCCCAGTGTGTGAGATCAGGGATGGAGAGAGAGGAAGAGAGATAAAGAGAAAAAGAAGAGAGAGAGCGAGCGAGCGAGAGAGATTAGAAGAGAGGGAGAGGAGAGGAAAAGAAAGTGATGCGACTCTGCCAGAAGAACTTGGGGCGAGGGCTCTGTTTAGTGAAGAGACCGTGTACAGATGTGCTGGCCCATCCTCACAAGACCCCACTGATGTCAGCATTAACAACCAGAGACGCAGACGCACAAAAAAGGCCTCTATTGTTATCCGTCCCGCAGAACGCCACCCTGAAAGGTCATTTCTGGAACAATGACGAGAAAAAAAAAGCCCTGCTGGTAACACGCTATGTAATAACACGCCATTACACTTAATGGGATGTTCCATGCCGTAAATGTCATTACCGGGTAACTACTCCTTCTCCCTGCCTTCTCCCCCCTGTGTAATTAAAGTGGTATGTTCCTTTCACTACCGGGCGAAGAACACCCCTTTTACTATGGGGCGATGACAATGTGAGGTCCTCGCCAAAGATACTCAAGGACACACTGAGGCTAGTTATTACAGATCATGAGGATTAGACATGATGTCTTTGCGTCCCCAACCACACATCAATCCATAACCTGGTGTAGAGAAATGACTGATGCTGCCTGAATCGGAGGGTTGCCATCGTATACGAGATAGCTGCGGTTACTCAGGAGAGTTATTGGACGACACGTGTGATTATTCTCTGGCTCCGGGGCAAAGGACAGGAAACAAGGATCCAATCACCCTCCAATACGCACGTTGTGATGTCATCCCTGTGTCATGGCTCCCCCCAGTCTGAACCCGTTGGGAAGGAGCGAATAAACTCAAACTGAGACGCATCTCAACCACAAGTGGAAAGTGTTTTCAACCCGCTTCCTCGCTGATTAACCCGCTCACGGGGACCAGAGAGTTAAATAGAGCATACAGAGAGAGAGGGAGAGAGCGAGCCCCGAGACAATAGACAGGGTTGATAAATGAACATAGCATTGATAATGAAGATAATTACTGGAGGCTACGAGCCACTCTGGAGGGGAAGCTTGCGGTCATCGTGACGTTGATTCATTTGATTGTGTGAGCGCCGTCCGCATGTTGGACGGACTCCTCGTTGGAATCATCACGCTCGGCGTGTGCGTGTGTGTACTTTAATTGCACACCTTTCCTTGGTGGGGCAGCCTCGGGCCGCTGTTAATCAGAGTCACGTTCAAGTTCAACAGTGTTCTGCGTTGGCCAACATTCTCCCTGCTGACCTCAGTGACTAATAAATAAGTAATAAAGCAGAGCAGACACATGTCTCCAATCTTGGCGAGAGCAGAACCTTTTGGAAAACAACATGGCTATTATTCCCAGGATGCACAGTAATGGCCGCGCTGCCATACAAAGCATACCACTCGCCGTAATCAAACCATATCATCACATAGTGGAGAGTTTGTGTTTATATATCTCTCTCAGGAATGCCTTGGCTCTGCATACTATATCTGTCAATTTCACCCCCCCCCCACCCCGTTAACTTTCTATGTTCCTCTTTCATTTTCTCTCTCTCTCCCTCTCGTTTTCCCATCCTTCTCTCTCTCCCCCCCCCTCTCTCTCTCTCTCTCTCTCTCTCTCTCTCTCTCTCTCTCTCTCTCTCTCTCTCTCTCTGAGTCTCCAACTCTTCCTAACTCTCTCGCCCTCTTACCTCAAGCCTCTATCCGCGGTATTATTAGCCATCGCTGGACAATCGCATCGTGGCATCTGATCAGCACATGGGGCCGTGCAGCATTATTAAGTGTAAGTGGTGGTAATCTGAGGCGATTTTAGATTTCGGTGACACTTCATTTTCTACAATTCTCGCCTCTCTCTTTTAAGTCACCTAAGCGGCGTGTTAAGTGCTGCACCGAGACCAGCGGCGGTGCCAGCGCCTAATGCGTTCAAGTCTTCCCCGGGATGCTGGGCTCAACGAGGAGCAGATGTGTGGACAGATTGATGGCTGAGGGAGAGGAAAGAAGAGTTGGTGATCAGAGGTGTACAGTACTTATAACTTGTGACCCCGGGGAGGGAGGTGGAGGTCTGAGGGGGGGTAGGTGGTGCTGGTGGATGAAGCGGGGGTGGGGTGGGATTTCGGATGATTCGGGGGAAGGAACAGGATGTCAGAAGTGACAAGAACATCTGAACCCGAGGTGCAACAAGCTGCCAGCATGGCAAGACGGATGCATGTGGAAATCCAGCGTGACACCTCATACGGTCCCACTTCGGCCCCCTGTAAATCATGGCGTTCAGCGCCCTAAACTGTTAATAATGATCGTTTTACTCCACAACACCCCCCGTAACACCCCCACCATACCCCTTCTGTCCCCCCCTCTCTCTCGTTCTCTCTCTCTCTCTCTCTCTCTCTTCTCTCTCTCTCTCTCTCTTTCTCTCTCTCTCTCTCTCACATTCTCTCTCTCTCTCTCTCTCTTTCTCTCTCTCGCTCTCTCATCTTTCGCTTGTTCTTTCCTTCGACAGGTCATCGCAACAGTAAGTGTCTGAGGCACAGGGGCCTCGGGTCCTGGGCTCCGAGCTACGAGGGGACGACACTCAGGGTTAGCTGCAATGATGCGTGTTGTCCCCGTGCAGATGTTGTGTATTAGCAGTCCAAAGCCCTTTCCTGGCTTCCCGAAATCTCATAACTCATGTCTATATTTGTGTCTGCGGTGTAGTCCCGGAACCTTTTTGTTTGCTTAGTAATGGCTGTATGATTGAAAAACCGGAGGGCAGAAGAAAATGAAAAATAACAACGTCTAGTCTTCCACAGCTCCTCTTTTAAAACAGGTGCGGAGCATGGGAGGAGGGGAAGAAAACACAGTATTAAATTAGGTGGACAGAAATGTCTCTGTTGTTCTAGCAAGATTACTTGGTTCCAAGCAGAGACATGAAACTTTCATGAGGATGAAATCGGTTTGTTATGGCTGAGTTCGGTGCCCTGCACTAAGTATTCTCAGCCCGTTATCACTTACCTTTATTCTCATGGTCGAACGCTGAGATAAAGTTTAAAGATGGGTTTAATGTACAAAATAATTAACATAACGCATGCTATTTCATTTTTTGTAAATCAATAAACCATGAAACAAAACACAACCTAATCTGTGAAGCCCTCTGAATGAACCTTAAAGTGACATATAAATTAAACCATTGAAGTAGTGAAGTACCGATAATTTATAGGTTTGATAATGAACTGTAGGAGGTCGACCAAGATGATTTCCACACGATATTGTGTAATATTGTGTCCAGAGAATGTAAACCCCACAATGCAATGTTTTGCATCTGTCTCTGAACTCATCTCCCAGTAACAAACCCACGGGACAAAGACAAACAGCCAAAATAACCGTTGTAAATTGGTTATTTACGGTGACGTCAATGTGTCCATGATCTCAATTCGTCATTTCCTACAGACCGACGTAGGAGACATAGTAGACAAATGTACAAGGAAAAAAGTTCAGACAATGCTTGTCAAAAAAAAAAGAATCACAGATGTTGCTGCAAACAGAAGTTATACCAGCCCCTCAATACCAGTCTGCCTTGTTACCCGGGCAACGGCAGACCTCAGACCCCAGCAATAAACACAAACAAATAGCTGGCAGTGAAACTCATTCACTCCAACCTCACTTGGCCTTACAACTCCTGGCAGGCGTAGGCCCACAGGCTGACATCGTCACCAGCATGGAAGGACTGGACCCCTGGGTTTAGCATCCCATGCACGGGAAAAAACGATATATTAATGCACACACGCACACACACACTCTTGTTCTCTCTCTCTCTCTCTCTCTCTCTCTCTCTCTCTCTCTCTCTCTCTCTCTCTCTCTCTCTCTCTCTCTCTCTCTCTCTCTCTCTCTCTCTCTCTCTCTCTCTCTCTCTCTCTCTCTCTCTCTCTCTCTCTCTCTCTCTCTCTTAACCACAAGCATGTAACCACATTCAGCCTTGACCTTTCCTAATTACATTCTAGCCCGGTGCAACACATCCACACGCCACATTGTCTTCACCTATTAAGGTAATTAAAACGTTACACTTGGGCATGTCCCCACCTGGTGGTAGTACCCAGTCACTGGTGGTACAATAACACTACTGCTACATGGGTAAAAACACGTTTTTTTGTGTTTTTATTTGGGAATTTGTGAGGGAGAAATCCTTGTCACTGAACAAGCAAGGATAATGATGTGCATACACACCAGGAAAGTCATGTTTTATGTCTTGAAGCAAAAATGTCTTCCTCAATGAAGCTTAATTGATTCAGCCCACTGAAAGAAAAAAGAAAAAAGAAAAAGGCATACCAATATTAATGCACCAACATAATTGGAAGGAATTTCATTCTTCAAATTCCCATTGCAGTCTTTGAAAAAAGTAAAGATACACGAGCCTCCACAGACTTAACTTTTGACTGCACAGGTGAAACACAAGGGACAGGCCAGGGACTGAAGCGCAGCGTTTGGCTGTTGGGCCGGTCGCCGTGACGGAGATGTCTGGCCCGACGACAGAATGTCTTTATAGGTCAGGTGAGCGACACTGCGCAGGACCGCGGGCCAAGGGGTACTTCAGTACCCCTTGGCCCGCGGTCCTAGCAGGACCTGCTGCCGAACCAGACAAGGGCCTGCTCTGTTTGAGGGTGGAAGCGGCTGTAAATACTGAGAGAGTGATGTAGCCGTCCCTCGGAGACCAGGGCTCGTCTGGGCTGACGGAGGGATACGCAGCCCCCAGACTCCCTGGCCCTTTCTGGAAATAAAGTGTCTGAGGTGATGTGGTCCGAGAACAAGTCCGCTTCCTGGCTGACTTCAGCGTTTTCAGGCAGCAAATGGAAACAAAGCCCAATCCAAGTATTCACAATGACTCCACATAATCCACAGAGGTGCTGCTTGTGCTCATGTCTGTGTGCGTGTTTGGCACACAAACACAAACACACACACACACACACACAAGCGCGCGCGCCCTGGCTGTATTGGGACTCATAAATGTGACATGCAGACGTGCATGCAAACGTGCACCCGCCTGTACAATCGCATGTGCATTTGCATGCATGCCTGTGTTTGGACTCCTCCAGAGAATACAGAGTGTATATAAGTCTGCAGCAGAAAATAAACAGTGGGAGCGAGTGCAGAGGTAGTGTGTTGGGCTGCTGAACAATAGGCCTCAGTCTGTTGCAGTGCTTGCCCAAGTTGTGTGAAAACACAGTGAAACTGATGTGAAATCAGATCTATTTTGTTAAACATCAGCAGGAAATATAATAATGGTGTAATCATTTAATGCCGCAGGGCATAAATGACGGGTGGATTATCAACATTATTAATATTTTTGACCTGTATCTCCAGTAATAAGTGTACAGCTATGGTGGACATTATTTAACTTCAACTTTGCATTTCCAACTTGTGTCTACTAGTTTCCTAGTTTCTACTTGGTAATACATTGTAGAGGATGCCGAAAACATCATATTCCATTCTCAGAGTTTTGTGCTCATTCAGAATAAATGCGCTCTGAAAGTGTCTCGTTGTTGCTTATTCTTTCTCACTGTTGTTTGAGTTCATTTGTGAGTTGGAAACTCTGGAAAAACAACTGAAACTAGTTACCACAATATTGTCCTAACAAGTCATTAAATACAAATCTCTTCAGTGGGACAGAGATATAAACAACGTCACTTTACAGACTATATACTAGGGTGTTGTGGTAGCTCCAACTGATACAGGCATGTTAGCTTAGCATCGCAGCCTGTTTACAGTTTGTTACCCAAAAGGCCTGATGGTACAAAAATACACACAGTACTCTCTCAGTCCGATATTTACAAGCAGACCCGAATCTGTGAGGGAATTGGATTGAACACAGATGGCAGGAAATTCCTCTGAAATGACAGTGGACAAATTCTACCACAGAACATGAGAGTAACTCCATGCAGGGGACCGACGGAGAGCCATCCTGCAGACTCTTCCTCATCCTACAGTTCTTTGCCTCCCTCTCTCTCCTGCACACAGCTTTACCGTCTCCACCTTATTACTGCTTAAGACAAGCAAGATGATATATACAACCTCTGTTAAACAACTGTTTAATTAACTGCAATTACTGTATAGGTTTTAACAGTTGTTCAGGGCCGCAATGGGGGATAAATAAATGAATGGCAGTTGAAGGAATATTCCATGCGTGTTTGGTGGTATCAATCAGAGGTAAAATTTTAACTGGCGGTAAATAGATTGTATATGTCTGCAGCAGCATTTGAAAATGATTACTTTGTTATCTACATACACACCGAGCAGCGCATAGCATTCTGGTATTCTCAGAGGGGATGCAAGTTATTGAAAACAAGGGCCAAACCAGATGTTTTGGAAGCCAGAAAAGGAATCCAATTTCATGTCCAACTTTTGTTACATCTTTTTTTTTCTGTCAGTGTAGGAAGAATAATAGAATGTTACTTTGTGAATAGGATATGTTCAAAGCACGCATAATAATTGCTTAGGCTTTTGAAGTTTCCGGTTTTTAGTTGAGGGCCAGTAGCTTGCCCACTGTATCCACGATGCATATTAGCTGGTCAGAATGATTAGGGGTTAACCCTGCCCTCAAATGCAGGCCTTTGAGGAAAATGAGTTTTTGAAACGGCCCCCCAATTTACTTTGACAGCAGAGGCAGAAGAAGGGAAGCTTTTATTTTGATTTGATTATTGGTGTTGTTTCATGTCACCATTTTCCAGGCCTTCGGATTTCAGAGCACTAAGTAAGCCCATCTGCTCCACCATGAGGCACCACCTCTGCACCACCCAAAAACAATTACATCTTAACACGCGGGACAGATGACACGGGGATAGTTTGTCACTGTTTATAACGGCACGCTGTTCTCCAGAGAACAGTGAACCAATTTGCGGTTGATTCTAATGCTTATAGAGCATGAATCATTCAGAGGTAGAATGGGGGAAATATTATAATCAAAATAGAGTACAGTGCATGTTATACGCTTAAATCACCATGTAGCATGTCACAAAAAATAAGCAAATAAATCAATGATCCTAGCCCACTGTAAGACTAAAATCACTCTAACACATTAAAATGTATTGACATTTTTGACGTAAGATTATGAAAGCATACCTCCATTTTAGCCCCAGAGTAAATGGCAATGTTAGTGTAAATGCAAATACATACATGCATACATGAAGCTAGAATAGGGGCCAGAGGCAACAGGCCAGTAAAAATAGCGTTACCCTGTAATAGTGAGGTCCTTCACCGACTCAGAAGCCAGCACGGGGTCCTCATAAATATACAAAATAAATCAAACGGGGCCCAGTCTGTTTTCACTGAGCAAACCAGTGTTGCTTTTCAAATCACGTACAGGAAGTTTGTAGTATTCTGCTTTTATTGTATGAGGAAACCCACATCACACCCCTGGTTTTCACACACATTCAAACACTACAGAATCAACCCTCAAGGTGCAGAACGAACCCAATACACATTGTGTTCACATATACTCATGTGCACACCCACACGCACGTGCACGTGCACATGCACACACACACACACACACACACACACACACACACACACACACACACACACACACACACACAGCAGTTATGGGTCAAATGGACATTGTATATCATCATTACACATCAAAGAAAACTTCACAATAGTGTAGAGAGAGAATATAGGAAGGAGAGCGTGGGGGGTCCCTAATATTCACACAGCCATCTATTTCCCCTTCAGCCTCAGAAAGAACCCCTATGATGGACCACAGTTTGAGAAATGATGGCTCAAATTCGGAGTCCCGCTGTTTTGCGGATCAAGGCACACTGGGGCTTGTAAAAATCAGTGGATATGCTATGGAAACAGGTTTAATCGTACTCACCGGGGGGCCGCGGGTACACATCTATTGACATAGACTGCAGCCGTGCACGTTGGAACAGACGTGGCCACCATCAAAGAATTTTACAAGCAAATACGTTTTGACTGTGTAAGCATTTGGAAACCTGGGCATTAAAGCACCTCTCTGTTTTCCCTTCTCTTGTTTAATGGCTGTAATAAGATTCCCTTTTATTATGATTTCTGCTTTCTTGAGGTCCCTTCCCCATGTGCGGCAGCCAAAGAATATGACCTGAAATGAGGAGGAAGTTGTGTCTCATAGTGGTGCAGCCATCTTTAATCACTTTGGCGCTTGCCATTTTTTCTGTTCTGTGGGTTATCTCAATGGTATTCTATAGCACAATGTAATTACTGGCAATTATGTGTAATGCAATTATGAATCCTAGCATGGGCAGTATAGTAAAGTGTAGTGGCTAGTGGCTGTTTAACGTCCAGTCGACAGCTTCTTGGTTCAATTTCCAATGTCCACCACTTAGATGTAAAATCTAAATTGCTCCAGAACAACACCTGAAAGAACTGTAAATTGCTATGGATTAAAGCATCTGCAAAATAAATGTGTCTACATATTAAAGACCCAAACAACACTTAAATCAGTAAAAAGGTAATCCTATCCCTAAAGACGTTTAACATTGAGCTTTGTCTTTAACCAGGTGAGAATTGATATGGCTAGCCGTTTACTACAGTCAACCGCATGTCAACAACAGTTTGGAGAGCAAAAACCTCAACAACTGAATCACTGGATGCTGTTACATTTTGGGTTTCTTGGATGGGCCAACAGAGAAAACAAACTCAATCAGATGACAATGAAGACAAAGAAGAAGAAAGCCCTCTCTATTTGTGTCTGTGTTGTTTGGCTCATCGCGGACCAGGAGGTTTGGATCTGTATGGAGAGGGATTCTTTGCAGCCTCAGGGCACTACCCTGTGTCAAGCCTTTCACATAACCTGGCAGTAATTGTGAAGCTCTTTTTACAAACCATAAAAAAACATTCACTTTGCCGCTGACCTGTTTTCCAATATAGTCTCCAAACCCCTAAAAAAGTTTGCTTTTCATGTATTTTTATTTGAGCAACTTTAAAATGCAAATGTTTGTTTCCCTTACACCTTGACAAAACATTAAAAGGAGTCATCTTAAAATAGAGAATTTAATGTGAAATTTGAATTCGGGCCATTTGACATCATCTCTAACATAAACATAGTGAAAACGCTGTGGGTTTTCAGTTTGAGTCTCTTTGTGCTGTTAAATGAGTGTACTTTGGCACACCAAAGTGTACATACACTGATGCTAGCTGGGCTCCCTTCATGCCTCAGAGCTCCCAAGCCTCCTAGCCCACTGGCATCTTTACAGTGCCCTCGATTAGCTATGTTTTAGTGTCACATGACAGCACTGGCCCCGTTAAACGTGGCTATTGTGGTATATCGCACATTTAGATTTATAGCTATTGCTAGCAAAGGATGGCGGCTAACAAGTCCTGTGGACCTTTGTTAAGTTGCGTGTTTGAAGCTGGACTTATAAAGTTTTTCTCTTGCTGTAGTGCGATTCATATGTACAATTCCTTTCTGCAAACTTGGTGTGCCTACTTTTCTTTGTTTGTCATCCGAGTCGGTTTATTTTCCCTGCTGGACTTCTAGTTATTCCTAGTTGGAGCTAAATCAGCGTTTTTGAAAACAACAATCACTGTTATTGGTCACAATTTATTTTTCCCAGTATATCAAGTCCTTCAAAAATATTCACAAATCATAAAGAAAATACTCTCTGGCAGTGGATGCTGGAAGCCAGCATGGTGAGACCATTTCAATGTAATCAAATATTATTATGAGACTCAAGACAATCAAAAAGCACCACAGATGTATATAAATTAATATAAATAACAGAACAGCATGAATTATTCATGATATTACTGACAAGATCTGTTGAAATAATCCATTGCATATCTAGGTTGAGATCACATTGCCTTAGCTCAGGACCATCGAGTACTCTGTTTTGAAAGCTGGAACGTACTGCAAATACTTAGAAATCTCTGGGGAGGCAGAAAACAGTTCGGTATTTTAGCAGATAATAGGATGTTGGGTATGTTGCTTGTTTCATGATTGTAAGCCTAGCATAACCATTACCATTGCAAGAGGCCTATGCTAAATGTCCTTCATTGGGGTCCAACAAGGTCAGAAGATGTGACTGAGCCAGTCTGAATAGGAAAGGACAGAAAGACACTTAGGGGTCTTCTTCAAAAAACATGAAGAGGTGGGCCATGCTCGGAAGGAATTGGGGTTATGACTTATGACTCTGATCTCATTAGCTCATTAAAATGTTCTGTTAGCCCATCAATTTCATTGAGCCCAGAATTTGACCATAGCGAGCATTTTCATTGGAACACCAACAAACCAATCACAAAGTGAGTTTGAACTCACTTGGCAATGACAAAAGCCGCCATAAAACGTCTTATCTCAAATCTGTAATCTTGCTCTTAAACCAGCAGTATTCCAGTTGAATAAATACAAAAATTAAATGCACCCCCATGTGGAACAGCTCTCAAAGTTGTATCACAAAGCCACACAACAAACCCGGATCAACACCTTGTTTCCAAACCAAAGACCACAGGTCTTTAGAGAAAAAAACAAGAATCAAGATAAAACAATTAAACGCTCCTAAGCTAGTGTACTGCACAACACAGATATCTCTGTCTCTGATTACCAATAAGCCCTTAAAAACCCTGTAACACAGAAGGTCTGTTCTTCGCCACCCGACCCCCTACCCCAAACCACCACCACCACCACCACCACTCAGAACAGCAAACACACTGTCAAAGTCCATGGAGAGCCGCAGAACGCGCCGGGCCGCGTAATGCTGCGGAACAAGCAGCAGGTACTTGTTATAAGTTCCTCAGTGTTTGAATTCCACTCCAGAGGCAGAGGTTCTGTTCTACCAGCGGAAGAGCGGCCCGAGCTGTTTTGACTAAACCGTCTCAGAGTGGGCCGAGCCATGGAGACTTCCAGCATTTGCAAAAGATTATCCCCCCCCCCCAGCCCACCCCGCCCGGGTCCTTGTGTACTACGCTGAGGTCAGTGAGAGTGCACTGCACGGACACTCTTAAGGGGCGAGGCAGGGAGTTCCACCCTACATATCTCTCCTCCATCTGCAGTGGTCACACAGACCTGTCTGCCGGGTCCGGGGTTCTGTATGAGACACAACGCCGTAATGTGATTAAGAGGGTTCTGAAGGAGAAGGTAGAGGTTGACCAGGGGTAAGGGGGGGGGGGGGGGGGGGGGGGGTGTAGAGGTCTGATGCCTCTAGGTAGCGCTGTCAAACACAGGGTACCAGTGAAGGTCATGCCACATGAGCATGACTAATTTTTTAAGCATAGCGTATACACATGGTAAAAAAAGAATGCTTATCAAGATAGGTCAATTATGGGTAGGGGTCCCCCATCCATGCAAGCCATATGTATAAGCTCTTTGGGTTCATGTGTTGATGTCTCTCATGTGTCAGACTGTGTGGCATTGACGTGTCCTGTTCTGTTTAAACAACCTAGTCTTACCATGTGCACTGTGTAGAAGAATGAGTCCACATGCACTCTGCATATCATTAGCTATGTAAAAAAGAAAACGACCTAAATGAAAACCAACAGTGCCTGAACAATAAAATAATTTGTCAGGGGGGAAAAAGGGTGCAGATACATTCTGCAAAGCATTTTCCATTTGGCGCAGGCTACAGTGGACCGGGCCAAGTGTTCAGCACCTGGCCTTCAATGTGCCGATGCTGCCAAACTTTATTTTAGGTTTCACTGTCAAAATAAGCAGAGTCTAATTTGGCTTTTTATCGGTATAAGTCAACCTGAGTTGCGAGCGGAGCTAATAAATCAAATGTCAGATCAATAGAAGAAGAATAAAAACAAGTAATGAAAGATCTGTTTCTTTACTCTACACAACCTTTATCAGAAACATTCAATATTTTCCCATAATATTCATGTCACCCATGTTGTGGGATATGGGTTTAGTATAGGTGGGTTCTCCGAGTTAGTTTGAAGGCGGAGTGCTGAGCTTCTGTTGGTCTGGTGTTATAACAAACGTCCAAGCCCTGAGCAGAGAGCAGTGGCCATGGTTTCAAGTGTGAAGCAGATCTGTCCATTCAAATCCCCAGGGCTCCTATTGTACAAATTATTTTCCATCACACTTACGCAAGCACAGGGGGCAGGCAGGCCAATGCATGCACGTACACACACACACACACACACACACACAGACACACACACATACACACACAGACTCATGTACCCACACACGCATGTACCCACATACACACACACACACACACACACACACACACACACACACACACACACACACACACACAGAGAGACTCATGTACCCCCACATGCATGTGTACGCACACACAGTCAACACACATGCACACATTTGTACACAAACACACACCCAACACATTACACTAAAGCAAAGTTACTACTAACACTGTCAACAGTAATCTCCATAGGACACACTGAGTTCCCAACATGATGTTTGTAATAGCCACGGTTTATTTACTGCCAGTGTTCCCAGATCTGGAAGGATTGTTAAAGGAGGTTAATGAAGAGGTGCATAATGAGGGTAAATCATTAGCTAGTATAGAGTAGATCTGTTTAAACTTAATGCAGCATGCTTCATGAAAATACTTAATTCTAAACAGGGACATGGGCTTAAGCATGTTAATCTGTATTTATTACAACACATGTCTGTTATTCTATTCTGCTGCCTTCTGAAATACATATGTTACGATTTATTTAAAAGCAGTAATTTAAAGAAAAACTATTTGTTTTGTCTGTTCAACAAAATACTTACACGCTATTACAATATTACAAATCACTATTCATCCAATTGTATTTAAAATGCTGTGAAGCAGTTGATAACTGAGTGGCTAAATGTAACTTCCAGAAACGGTTGCAGAGGGAAGTAAATGCAAAACTAGATTTGGAGGCAAAGCACGGTAATATGATTTAGAAGATAACAGATGTGTGCAATGTTTTCAGTGGTAATCTCTAGACAGAAGCACCGCATAACATCTGGTTAGAGATAGGCCTTTCCAGTTCCTGAGGTTCAAATTAAACACTCATCATCTGCGATGTTGCCGACTTAACCATAATAATAATCTTACCACTAATATGTGGTAGTGGTGCTAGCCAAACTGCTAAGCTAGTATGACGCAGCTAACTCATAACCTATGAATGAATGAGGCTGGCAATTTGGCAGGAATCTGCCTTTGTGCAAACGAGGAGTTCACCAATAACAGCAGTGTCTGCTGCGTCTGCAGAGTGGCCGTCTGTATGCGTTGCTTCTTCTGAAAGTTCTCACACGGGCCAATATGAGGACACATTCCTGCTTTGAGCCACAGACAAGGAAGAAATCCATGTGCCTGGCCAGTGATCCATGTACCATCACAGCGTGGGGAAATTGAATCGTCTTTATCATGTATGCCATCTCCTCGGTGTGATCTTAGCCCACAGAACAACCAACTGTCATTTCAAATATAATAGAATAAACTGTAAAAACAACCCTGAACATTGTGGGGAGATCCCAGGATGCTGGTATGGAGCCTTTAACATAAGACTACCAGGGCTGGCTGCTGCCCAGCTCCCAGATCCATGGACTGCAGACCGGATTCGTCTCAACATCTCCTGGAAGCCAGATAGACCACAATCCCTCAACTAGCACTGCCTTGCCAAGGGATACTGTGTGGAAGATACTGACAGATTCTGAAGATATAACCTCCAACATAAGTGAATATACACGTATAACTATAAAAAAATAAATAATAATAAATAAAACCAGTGTTACTGTTTTCTTTTATGAATACTGGTGTTTGTTTTTTCTAATCTAGGGCAAAATGTGTGTCTGTACAAAAATAAATGACCATATGAATATCATTAGGCCAAAGCAGTTGAGCCCAGAAGTACAATTCCTTGAGCCAGAGTTTATTGCAGTGGACGGCCCGCAGATATTGCGAAAGAGAAGTGCTCTTTCTTTAAACAAACTTAATTTGCTTTTACGTCGTCTTGAGCACTTAGAGCTCTTGGTCTAATTAGTCCAGTGTCAGCACAGGTCATAATTGAATACGGCACAGAGACTGCATTGGGTTGCATAAAAAAAAAGATGTATTATTCCAGCGAGCTGGGCTTTTATTAACAAGCTCCAATAAACTATATAGACTGCACTATTAGACTTTATAATGTCTTACTTAGTCCCATGGGTACGAGCCAGCCAATGGCGAGCTTTGCCTTTGTATCACTTCCCCAGAGCTACTTCCTGGCAGAGAGAGGGAGACAGAGAGAGAGACAGAGAGAGAGAGAGAGTGACAGAGACAGAGAGAGAATGAGAGCATGACAGAGGGAGAGAGAGAGAGTATACATCTGAGCCCTCTTGGCTGCCTTCTCCTTGCCTCTAATGAAGGAATAATACATAATACAGACCATAATGCAGCTCCTGCATCGCATCACGTTTACCATTGTTTTTGGTTGGTTGGAGGAAGCCAACATGTGATTGGCTGGCTGATTGGCCTCCTGATTGGTCTGTGTCTATGCCCAGGCTTGTTAAAAAAGACCTATTTGACACAGTATCACGCAGAATGCCAGGTGATACACATCCAAGGAACTGTCACTGAGGGACTATTTCCACTGCTGATTGTTTTTATTTTGAAATGCTATGGTACACGTTGATTGTTGTTAATATCACCTGTATTAGCTTGGTTGCTATGCCCAAGGTTCCTGGTTGAAACCCCATTGTCTGCAGTCTACCTGTACGTAGACAACATCATTGGGCAAGATGCCTTACCTACTCCTTCATGACATGAATCTGAATTCACTGTGAGTCAATTTGGATGAAAGCTTCTCCTGAATGTCTAAATAGTAAATAGTTAACAATGAAAGGTGCTGGAGGCTACTGACTTTCATCATTCTAGTCTAGATCATTTTTCTGAGATCTTATTTGAAAGCTGGCAAAAATATTGTTTATATTTATTATTATTATTATTTGGTTTATCATATATCAAATCACAAATCATTTAGTGGAACTCAATTTATAATCAATAAAGGCACATTTTAAAAGCTACGTCATTTTATAAATAATGAAATGTATCAAATAAATATGCCTCTCCCCTGTACATGTTTCCCCCTTTCTGTCTCTCATGCTGTTTGCTACTCTTCCCCTTATGTCTCTCTCTCTCTCTCCATCCTAATATCTCCCGCTTTATTACCATCAGTCTGTCTCTCTCAATCTCACTCTCTATCCTTCTCTCCCCTTCTTTTCATCACCCTGTGACTTTCTCTCACTCTCTTTATCCTCATCTCCCCATCTTTCTCTCCCTCTCTCCCCATTTAACACTCTCCCCATCTCTCTCTCCATGTCTCTCTCTCCCTCTCTCCCCCATCTCTCACCCTCTCAGTTCCTCTCTCCCCATCTCTCTCCTCCCATCTCGCTCTCCCTCTCTCCCCCGTCTCTCTCCCTCTCTCCCCCATCTCACTCTCCCTCTCTCCTCATCTCTCTCGCTATCTCCCATCCCTCTCTCCCATTCTCTCTCTCCCTCCCGTCTCTTCCTCTCCCTCTCCCTCTCTCCCAATCGCTCTCCCCCATCTCTCTGCCTCTCCATCCCTCCCCCGCCACACTCTCCCCAGCTGACAGCTGCGAGGGCCCCTGGATGCGGCCCCCTTTGGCCCCGGCCCGCTCAGTGGGACGGCGGAGGCAGCGGTGGCCCCAGCGGCCGTCGCGTCTAACTGCCGCAGTCGGATTCCCCTTTGATGAAGCACGCGCACGCCGTGCCAAGAACAGCAAGTGGCACAGCCGAGATGTAAATCAAACCCCCACCCCCACTCCCTCTCTCTCCCTTCACCGACGAGCCGAGGTCTGCATCGAGGGCCGTCGTCGCCGCTGCAGACGTCTGAAAATGCAGTGAGTAATGCTCTCTCTGCGGACGTGCGGTGAGCCGTGGCATGCCACCACTAGCGCTAACATGAATGGGAGCGGGAATGGAGCGTGGAGGGAACCTGAGAGACTGAGGGAGAGAGACACAGAGAGCCACTCAGAGAGAGAGAGAGTGCATGTAGGTCTCTCTTTATATCTGTAAGTGAGTGGTAAAACAATCAGATCTTTTTCACATGACTGGGAGGAATGCAGCTTGTGAGTGGATCTCAAGGCATGCTCGGGGCTAAAAATACTTTTTCTGATGACATCTCTGAGCCAAGGCTTTTTCCCCTTGTTCAGACCGAGTCCCAGAGCACATTTCCTCTGGTATTCCAGAGGTATTTCGACACTCACTGAAACCAGATCTTATTTTTGTTATGTTGGCGCGTTTGAATTCATTGGCAGATGATGGTGGCTCTTGACATTCAGAATGCCTTTGGTTCCAAAGACATGCCATGCAGACACTGGTACCATATACTTGCTGTACACTGACAGAGAACATGTGGTTTTGCTAACAAACACTAAAGACTGAAGGAGACCACAGCCCGCAACACTGAGGATAGTTTCGAAGAACAAACAAATGTTCTAGAGATGCATGGCGATGCATTAATATACACATTTTGTGTGTGCATGTCTGTGTGTCTGTATGTTATCCAGAGTATGTGTGTGTGTGTGTGTGTGTGTGTAAGTATGGTGTGTAAATGTGTGTATGCGTGTGTGTTTGTGTGACACGTGTCTATAGTAAGCATACACCCAAACTTCAGAGCCCCCAGTGTGAACAATGCGTCACCACGGCTGCCCCATAAATTTGCGTCCCTCGCGTACTTTGAAGCAAACCTCAGAGGGGATGATGCAACACGCTTATCTCTTCCTCCCACTCGTCCCCTGGTTCACATTGACTGTTCCCAGCCAGATTCAACTAAGGTAATTCAGCCCAGCAGCTGCCAAACCAGGGGTGATCTGTCCCTCTCTCTCTGTCCATCTTTCCCTATATTTTACTGTTTTCTCCCTTCATCTCTCACTTACTCATTCTCTTTCTGCCTCTCTCTCACCTTCTCACATCCTCTTTTTCTCTCTCCCTTGCTCTATGCTTCTCTCCCTATTCCTCTAAATCCTTCTCTCACCTTTATCCTCTTCTATCTTTCACTTCACTCTTGTCCATCCCTCACTTTCTCTCTCCTCTTACACTCTCTCTCTCTCTCTCTCTCTCTCTCTCTCTCTCTCTCTCTCTCACTCTTTGATGGAAGCTTTCTCATTCCATTACACAGAGTTCTCCTCCCCTACCCCCCTTTCAACCCAGATTGAGGTTTACAGGAATAGCGCTAAAATTGCTTGCTCATTAGCTTGTTTTTTTTCCCATCTCTATAATATGAATCAACGGAACATGCTGCTAGCATTATAAACTCTCCTCCTCCACCCAACACAACACCCGTTCTGGGACAGCACCCACACATTTAACCGTGCCTTACCCATGACATAATTTGAGTCACACAAGCAAAACGTGAGCTCCGACCTCATGGGAATATGGTGAGGGGGGGGTGACGTACCACTTGGTCAATGTGAGACATGGCAAAACCTGGAGAAGAGCCCCGAAAACGCAGATATAAGCTTGTGGTTGTTCTTTTAAGTGAGGTACAGTCATACTGGAGGAGAGTCGTCACTGTAGGGTGGGGGGGAGGGAGCAGACTGGGGGGGGGGGAGCAGACAAGAGTTATGGGAAGAGAGAGAGATACAGACAAAGAGCAAGGAAAAGAGAGATACAGACAAAGAGCAAGGAAAAGAGAGAGAGACAGACAAAGAGCAAGGAAAAGAGAGAGAGACAGACAAAGAGCAAGGAAAAGAGAGAGACAGACAAAGAGCAAGGAAAAGAGAGAGAGACAGATAAAGCAAGGAAAAGAGAGAGAGACAGACAAAGCAAGGAAAAGAGAGAGAGAGACTGAGCCAAATGACTAAATCTGGTGGTTCAGAAAAGCATTCAGTTAAATCAGTTGTTTCCTGTTATAAATCTATCTTGATTACATTACGATTAAAATTTCACTTTGTTCAAATAAGCTAAGGCCTAGTCACACGTCGTTAGGGGTGACTGTGATACAGTAGTGTGTGAAAGCAGGCTGTGATAATAGTGGTCATTATCGCCCAGCAGTCTGATAGTCTGACTCCCATTAACGCTACTGGGAAACACACAGGTAACCCAGGAATTCAACATGAGTGCCTTCATACCACAGCAAAATGTTAGGGTTGTATGTGTGTGTGTGTGTGTGTGTGTGTATGTGTGTGTGTGTGTGTCTGTGTCTGTGTCTGTGTCTGTGTGTGTGTGTGTGTGTGTGTGTGTGTGTGTGTGTGTGTGTGTGTGTGTGTGTGTGTGTGTGTGTGCATGCAAGTGTGCGTACATATGGGGGTCAAACATCTAAATACTAGCACGGCTGTTGTTTTTCTGCGTATGTAAATTCCACAAGACTTACATCCACACAGCATGGCATGGAAGCCATTTGCAATGCTGTATTGCCATATTGACGTTGTGGTTCTTTATTTTTTTTGGGATACCAAAATGAACAGGAAACAGCCATCGCCATGTTGACACTACGTTAGCCAACAGGACTGTCTCCAAAGTCTATTACTCAACCCAACGTTTATCTGACTGAGTGTGGGATTCCAGCACACTCCTCTAATTTTAACATTTTCCCTCCAATAGGCAACAGCAGCCCGTGCCAGACGCAACTTTAGGAAGGTATCAGATGATGCGAGTATGCGCTTATTCAAACATTTCTGTATCAAGTCGTTAGAGTCTCCGCGCAAGCTAAATATTTTCTTTGCTGGTGGGCAGAGATATTATTAGCATAATGGACCGATGATCGAACTGTGTTTTCGCTGAAGTAGACACAAGACTACATATAAACCAGTATATTAAAGGTGAATCCCCCAGCTGTAAAATTTCTTACTTTACTTGTACTTATAAACCTACTATACTTGTACTATTCTTGCACTTAGAATTATACTTGTACTCATACAGATACTTATACTTCTAATATACATATATTTATGCTCATGGACGTACTACTTCTAATTGTACTTGTTTGCCACTCATACGTCTTCTTATTATACTATTCTGATACATGTACTTCTAATTTTACTATACGATTTCTACTCATGATACTTCAGATGATCGATAGGACTTTGTTGTTCTATTAATCCAAACTGTAAAATGGGGGAGTCGTCAAACGTTGAGCTCCTGCAGCCTATCAGCATCACTCATTCTCCCTTCCAGCTCACCACATGTCTGACTGAGGCATGACATCACAGCCTTTCAACACTCACCCTGGTTCACATCACTCGGTCAGCCAATTAACAGCCAACCCAATGAATCCTTACCTATACAGTTTCCTACACTAACTTAGCTAGTCTCCTTGGGCCCTTAACCTCCCTTCCTCACGCACATCCTTGGTACTAGTGACTTGTTTAATCTCTTGTTAACCTTCTCTTGAATCACTCACTCAGTCACTCTCGCATACTCACACTACTTCACAAGCTCACTCACCGTCTTTCAAACCTCACTCACTGACTTCTTCCCGACACAGTCTCTCCTGAGATCATCACACTACACACTGGCACACGATGCTGTTTGCTAGCTCTATTCCAGCTAAGCGGTATCATCCTCCAGCTAGCAGCATTAGCATGGGACACACATGGCAATGGTTCTCAAGGTAATTTATGCACTGCTGAAAATGTAGCTTGTATGCTAATGGTTGTCAAATGTATAAGTTGGCATGGTTTGCAACATATGATTTATCTTAGCTCAGCATGTTCAATGTTTTGCAATTGTAGGGTCAAGTGGAAGGTTGTGGTTCATATTTTACTCTGCACCGGGCAAAACGTGTTATTATCAATATTGTCATAGGTTATATCTACAATCTCTTTTAATTGTCCATATATTCCTTTCAGATTAGATCTTTGGAAATTAAGGAGAATTAAATTTCTACATTGGTATCCCCATACATAAGTGAATAATATCATGATTACCCTAAAATTAATTATATAAGAGTTGTGATTCGTGAGGTCAAATAAATAAAAATCTATAGCCATCAAAATGTAGGCGTTATTGTCTAACAAATGACTGCCTGTGATTCTGATCTTACTTAAATTTATGATACAGATAATGACCATATCATGTTAATTAGACAAACAAAGAGGCACTGTATATATTGCATATATAACAAATTATGAATTCCAATTCTATCTCTCCGTCAATTAATGACAGAATGTGTGTTGGAGACAATTACAAGGAAAGTATACTTTTTCTTTGTTCATTCGTTTTTGTAATAAAATATTTGCCTGTTTTTCTACATTGACAGTGTTTACACGTTGTTTTGATTTACGCATTCTTGTTGTGAAACTGTTGCTAAACAATGTAGCCACGCCACATTGTGACAAAGGGAGGGCTGTGAGTGACACAAACAAGATAACATAAAATAAAATAAATTAAATATTAATTTGCATCAACATCATTCCTCAATAACACACACACACACACACACACACACACACACACACACACATCTTGCCTTCCCACAATTTACGGGGAGTCCAAGTTCAAAACGCTGCACAAGACAATGAGACAATTCATCCCGGGGTTTGGGGATGCTTGGGTGGAGGGGCTAAAGGCACAGTCGTATATTCCAAGAAAACACATGAACGCTGAACAGCATCAGCAGCCATATGGTTTGTGTTTAGAGAGGAGGAGAAGAAGAGGAAGAAGGACAAAAAGAAGAAGCTGAGGAAGGAGAAGAAGAGGAAGAAGGAGAGAAGGAAGAAGTAGAAGAAGAAAATGAAGGAGAAGAAGAAGAACAGAAGAAGAAACAGAAACAATATTCAAATCTGTTTTGATTATTTTGTTCCCATTTGGAAGACTGCTAATATGATGGGACAGTAATTATACCTTACACACATCCAATCACAGTGGCACCCATGTCTAAACAGGATGGAGGATGCATGAAGACAGAGAGGTTACAGCATGCCTCCCTCTGTGGATGTGTGGATGATTATTTATGTGTGATCCCCTAGTTAGATTGTGGGATTTGCCCTTTATTAATTAGCCAATATTGCCAGAATGCTGAAGCCAAAAAACAAACATGAAACTAATCATTTATATTTACAAAAAACTAATTAATGGGAAATGAGTGCATAATCATTTTAAATATGCCAGTTTCTGATTTCAACATGTTCATTCAAACGTTAAGTTGTTATGATGCAGATGTTTGTTGGGGGGGGGGGGGGGGGGGATCCTGTCGAGGTTGTCTTAATAACACAGGAAGCTTCTCTGGCTGGTGCGGCCGTCTGCATCTTGACATGCATAGGAAGTGCGCAGTTCCTTGGCAGTTGATCCTCATGTATCACCTCACATGTGCTACCCGGCGCTAACTTTGATTCTGGTAGTATTTATGAATCGGCCCCGGATCCAAGAAAAGCTCTGGCTCTAATTAAGGCGCCTAATACACAACTGCAAACAGGATTCTGTCAACAGCAAATAGGCCTACAGTGCAACTGGATCAAAGACTGAAAAGAAAAAGGTGCAGCCATATGGAACCAACATCAGCGTTATTTGTGAAAACAGCACCGAGTTCACTTCAGTTCAGTTCAATCAGAGCTGTGGCTCTTAATACCCCATGTGGTGCATTTGTTTAACTTTTTGGGGGATTTGCAATTCAAGCAAAAATCTTCTTAAAGTTGTCAACCTTTTCTGCTGTTTAAGTTGTTCAGTGAAGTGCGAACATACAGCATGTTTGACAACAGCTGTTCGTGTCTCTTGATTTATTATGACACAGTTATTGGCACATGGCAATCAGTTGCACGATTTACAAACTGCTGTCCTTAATTTACGGTTACGGATCAACTTGGTTATAACACAACACATGTCTAATTGAGTCAATTCTATTTCATTGATTTTTTTTTTGATGATTGTTGGGCTTACCTTGCTCCGGTGAGAGAGGGAAACAGGCGCTAGAAACCTTGGCGATGAGCTGCGCTTTTTCTTGCGATCCATAGCGATCTTCATACGGTGCGCCGATTCTCTTTGAACTGTAGCAGTTCATGTGAGTCGAGGTGTGATGATTCCGGCAAATCTGAGATCCAAAACCATCATTTCCGGCGCGTCTGGCACACAGTTCTGTTTTACTGCTGTACATTGAAAGCGCAAAGCCCGTGAGATCAGTGAAGGCTGGGGGTTGACAGTGACTGACCATCCCGAGGAGCGCTGATGAGGAGTTCTGCATTGATTTACTTGCCTTGTTTCTGTGCGTACAAGTTGTTGGTCACATTACCTGCACACAGGAGATACACATCATCAATGACAATGTGCCATGACAGCACTTGAACGTTTTAACACACTGTAATACTACGCGCAACTTATCACACAAGAACTAAAGGAAAAAGCGATCTCGTTCATTAACTTACCGATTCAAATAAGGCTGCGTAACAACATTGAAGGCAATTGCATTAAGACGGTATAGCCTACATAAGTATATTTTCCGTCATGAAAGAAAAATGCATTTAATGGTTTCGGCCATAGCATCCTCTCGGTCCGGTATTTAGTATTTCCCAGCATCCAGAATGCGCGTTGCCCTCCTGATTGACATCCGATAGATGCACTGTCTGGTCGGATTGGGGAGTGAAGCGAACTGGAGTCTCCGCTTGCCAATGAGCTACTGTCTCGATGGTGGGAGGACATCGATCGAGACGAAGTGCATCAGGGGCGAACAGTCGAGGAGCCCTGGGATGACGAAGACTCGCAAGAGCCTGTGCGTCAAGGCCTGGACCGCAGCCAAGGTGATTACGAGCAGAAATCAAAGTGGTGTCTGTCTAAACATCGCAGAAATGTCCCGAATCAACGCGGATCGTAGGCTAACGTTACTTCCAAACAATTGTTACAAGCAGCAGGGTTTGCTGCGCGATAAACGTATTCAATTATAGAAACGATAGTGTGCTATTATGAACTGACCAAATACAGTAAAAAAAAAAAAAACTAACAGAAGAAAACGGCATAAATAAGGGTTGAGCTATTTCAGACCCAAATGCAAAATATTGTAATATACTAATTGCTTATGTGCCTATTTCTATAACCTAATAGGCCTTTATACCGGCGGATGTCTAAAAACAATTTGGCAGTGTAATTCAAAAAAAATGCTATAAGACAAAAAATATTGAATATGTTTAAGAAATACTTTAATGATTTTATATTAATAATATATATAATTTAAGAATGACAAATTGTTGTTAGGGTTAACATTAGACCTGTTTACATATTAAATCATTTCAATTCGGTCAATTAATACTCCTTGTGTAGAAAGTCCTACACCAAACAAACCTTCAACAAACTTAACTAACGTTACTTGTTAATTACAATTATTAGTTAGCCTAGTATTAGCCTTCATCTAGGCCTGAGGACCTGCAAGCTTTCGGTTCTTTTTTAGCTCGATACAACGTTACCTGGCTGGGACCGTTTTTTAATTGTAAAATATCTTATGAAAGCCATTTAGGGATAACTAGCTTCACGGTTCGCCCACCTGCCCACCTGCGAAAAAAAAAAGGCTTTCAAAAGACGTCCTGTGCGCCCTTTGAAAGCCAGAATTACCAGAATTATTCTTTCGTCGAGTTAGTTACCAAATGTGCCTTTCTTGGATAAATTCTCTCGGTCGTTCAATAATGACTGCTAGACTAGCGGTCACTAACTATAATGTATAATTGGGAACTAGCAAGGAACTTCCAACTGCGAGGAGCTTCTTTCCTTCCCTAATAAGACCATCTGGTTGAATAGAGCACCATCTAGGGGAGCTAAAAGGCACGTTTCAATATCTAACGAACGCTGTTCAGAATTCGACTTGCTCACATTGAATATGGTTGCATCATGGAGGACAAACCAGTCTATCGTGATGTGACTTTAGTCAAAGACGTTTAAAACGAAGACATAGTTGGTGTACTGCAAGATAGTTGTTTTAATTCCACGCACACAAACTGTAAAACTGTTACGGTTAAAACATGGTCAAACATGGTATCGATAAAAACGGAGTAGGCCTCAAAACAGAATAATACTACATTTATGTTACGCTTATTGTAAGGGCTCAAATACAGTTTTCAATGTTAATAGTCAAAATAGTATAAAAGTTCATTTTCCATTTTTATGCGCGCATAAGTTAAACATTACGGTAAAATCCTACAATACTAGGGGGCTGGTCCAAGTTTTCACAGCGAAATGTTCATGACAGTGGTTAAACTTCATCTAGAAGCGTGACTGTGGTGTTTTTGTGCAAAGGTTTCCTGCCCTTACCTGAAAGAGAGAAAATGATTTTGAAAAAGAAAACTGGGTTTATCTCTCACTGGCATGTCTTTTCTGCGGCGGTCTTATGCACGTTGTCATCATTCGCGTCCTGGTTTTTGCTTTGGCCAGCTCTGGGCAAAAAATGGGTGCTTAAAATGGGCGAGTTACCATGACCCCAAATCCCAAATTCAAGTTCGAAGATTGGGGTTATACGTTTGCGTCGTTTACGTTCCTCAAAACTGTCCTCCAGCACATTTGGCTCTCTCTTGGTCAAGAAGCTTTTATGGGTTGGGAGGCACCAGACTCACAAGTTGTAACCATGGAGGGAAATACATCAACCATACTGAATCACTTGAATGGTTAGTGATCTAACGCACCTAGTCAGTGATTGGTGTCTTGACCAATTGCATTCTTAATGTAACCTTTTATCTCTGCAGGAAACAGACCACTTGTTCTGAGTTTCGGAAGCTGTACCTGATCCCCATTTCTGTTTAAACTCGATGAGTTCAAGGAACTTGTCAAGGACTACAGAGATGTGGCAGACTGTCTTGTGGTCTACATCGCTGAAGCTCACTCAACTGGTAACTACTTAATTACAATGGAAACGTTAGTCGAAAATAGTTGCTCTATAATTAGAATGTTTTGCCTATTTGATTTGGACTGTTGATGATAGATATAGTAGCTTTGCTATAGAGGAACGACAACCACCCATTGCACATAAATAAATTGCCTTGTATTGGTTGGTTACTATTAATTCGTCTGGTAATCATTGTGCTATTTAGCTCCATCTCATAACATCGTTATACATTTTTTATTATTATGTTATGTTATTTAGCTTAGCAGACGCAATATAGTGACAGGGAATCCTATTATCTTCAGGTATTGGGGTTTACGCATCTTGCTCAGGGACACCTACAAAGTTAGGCCGTGTTATCCAACCCAGAAACCTTCAATGTGAATATATCCGTATTGGAGTCATAGTCCCTCCTCAGACGGTTGGGCTTTCACCAACAACGTGGACATCAAGCAACACCAGACGCCGGGCGACAGGCTGACGGCCGCCCAGCTCCCGGTGGACCTGGAGCCACGCTGTCCGGTGGACCTGGAGCCACGCTGTCCGGTGGCGGTGGACAACATTAGCAACGCCTCCGCCTCTCCCCGAGAGGCTGTATGTACTGCAGGCCGGCAAGGTGGTCAATAAGGTACGGGAGCTCTACCACAACACGACCATCACCATGATGACAGCTCTTTTAGGGAGCTATGCTGCCGCACATTGGTTCAACACATTTCTGCCTGTCTATATGCACACCACAACCACATCTTATTCCTGGGCGCCTTACCTTATGGGCAATGACGTTCCCTGAGTTATATAAAAAATGATGATTGACAGGTGTTCAAGTTCACCAGCCACGCAACCACTTTCACTGGAGAGCGATTGCGTGATCTTTGGTTGGAACGCTAGCGCGCGAAACAAAGTAGCGCGTAGATCTGGCATGCCGCCAGAAGCCTAGTCAGTTAGCGCGTCTTTTTGGACACAGATCAAAACAAACGGGGTATATAGGGAGACAAAGTGGCACGCGATGTCGGAGTAGTCTGCCTCTTACTGAGCTGAACCTGTTCTGAAGACATGTCATGACAATTAAATGCAATCGTTTTTTATATGTCCTCCGATGTGTCCTGTTTATCTTGAAAGCACAAAGCGGTACAATCTTTGTTAATAAGTTGATGTGTGTGTTTGTGTTAGAAGGGCAGTCCAGGACCTTGGGGATACTTTGCTGTCCGAGGTGCGGTCCTTCCTGGAGAAGATGAAATAGGCGTGTTGTGTGTGTGTGTGTGTGTGTGTGTGTGTGTGTGTGTGTGTGTGTGTGTGTGTGTGTGTGTGTGTGTGTGTGTGTGTGTGTGTGTGTGTGTGCACATTAGCTATTGATTTTATATCCGCGTGACTTTGTCTCATCTCTGGCTTTGCTTTGGGTATTTTAAGTAGTCACTTTGCACCACAACTCTAGTGATGTCATTTACCAGTTTGTGATTGTTTTTTGTTAAGTCTATTAATTCGAAGCTTTTAAATAAGACCGCTTTTTTTATGATGGTTACAGTGCAAACTATCGACATTTTTCTTGCTTTGAAAGTGAAGTGGAGCCTTAAGACTTTGGCTACAGCTCAATCCTATGCATGTTCATGTATTTACTTGCTACAGGACATTCATAACATCCACTAACTGGCTCTAAACTTGAAGGGCTGATCTGGCTCGCGTTCAGCCAGCCCACATCCTACACCAATCAGCCAATACTTCCATTTGAGCAGACCGTGTGTAATTCTTAATGTTTGGCCAGATACCAAGCACTTGCTAATCGCTTTGAACAGGTATATTGAATAGAATATATTGTAAAGTCATGTCTGAAAACAATGTTTCATGTTGCAATACATGCATGTTTGTTCTTGGTCCTCCATAGACCACTAGAGGGCGATGAGAATACAAGCCGGAAAACTGAACATGTTCAGTTTTTTTTAAGTAGTTAAGTATCAAAGGCAACATTGTACAGTGTATCGTGCAGTATAACTGCCAAAAGATCGACATTTTTGTATGAGGATCTCTTGTCTTGGGACAAGCAGGTCAAAGCCTGACAGCACCTTCATCATTATGTCTGAAAGATAATATTTTCTTTTCCATAACTGTCCCACCATCATGGAAATTACATTGTGCCACTACAAATTCAAGCTGGGACATTGGTTGGACTGAAAAGGGACACTTTCAATTAAGATCCACAAATGTAGTTCTGTTCAGGGGCCTGTCTTGCAGTGTGATGTGCACGGTATCAACAGGCCCCAAGATGTGAGGTGGATATGATGAGTTTGGGTCAAAGGTCAATATATCACTCAGTTTAATCCGGCTAGTGATTTTCCCTCTTACGAGTAGGCATTTATGGGCCGAGACCATTGGCCTGGACCTGGGCTTGCACTGCTAGAACTAATTTGGTATGGGGCATTCAGTGACAGGAAACCATGGGCCGTACAGGAAGTGATGCTTAAGCACATAGGAAAACAAGCACCAGAAGTTAGGCGGCAACCAAAACAGCATGGACTGGTTCAAATTCTGTTGGATCTGTCTCGTAGTTATCTTATTGTATTCAATTGTTATGTGCCACAGAAAAGGAGCACTTTGTTAAGCACGTAATGTACAGGTACCGGATTCCTTTGTAATTTTCAACACACCGTTATGAGAAATCAATTTACAGCAGAAGCTCATCACACTAAACCGTTTCCAACAGTTTAACAATAGTTTTATTTTAAGTTCTTTATTTAAATCTAGCCTTGGGTCATCTTGAAGCTAGACCAAATTGTAAAAAAGAAAAAAAAACTCATGGCAAGTAAATAAGTTACTGTAAAATTATATTAACAAGCAATCTTTCCTCAATTTGAAATAAAAAAAATATTCGCAAATAAAGGCAACATAGGACAGAGTGTATAATGCTTAATGCTCACAAGAAAAAAATAAAAAAGTCTAAAACAAATTTCTCATCACATTAACAAGACTGCTGCTAAGTTTATAATAATGCCTACTCGAATCAGTTTAGAAAGACGTAACTAATTCTGAATAACTGGGGCAATATACGTAGTCAAAGTTTGTATCAAAATATAAAAAAATTATAATAATGGGACAGGAAGGTTTTGTGGACAGATCGGGGGAGGGGGAGGAGTAGGAGGTGGGGAACCAATGATACAGAGGAGAAATACAAATGACCTATACGCATGGGAGATTACAATTGGGCAACTTATTCATAGCCATGTCATCATATAAAAAATAAAAAAAAACACTAATTCAACCAGATTGGATATAACACAAAGGCTACAACACGGAGCACAGAGTGTGAAGCACAAGCAGATCAAGGAGGATATACACGTCTTAAAGCAGGTGTCCACACAGAGCAGAGCAGCACTAGGTAGTATGTTGTACAGATTCTCAGCATTCATGCACGCACTTCTGGCGCTCCGGTTTCAGATCCCGCCCCGGGACAGAACTCAATGGGCTAGTTTAGGTTTCTCCCTTTAGAAACGGAAGGTGGCAGCAAAAAGATGAGGGGGGCGGGGTTATGGCATTGCTCTGAAAAAACAAAGTTAACTAATTAAAAAAACGGGGCTCAATTTGATGTTTTATAGTCCAATCAGAGCAATTACAAACTTGAAATGCAGTCACACTAAAAGCATTTTATAGCATCTCCTCTCTATAAAATAGGGTAAAATAGTGAGGTGGCCATAGGGAGGAAGAAATACTCGTAATAATTAAGTAATTTTGTTGTTTAAAGGTGGACAATAAAAGGGTAAATCTGAAATCTGATGTCCACTTGACAGTTGCATGGTGCAGTGAGTGTGGCTGTAGGTAAGATAGTGTTTTATTCCCTAGCCCACAATGCATATACACACACTCTCCAGTGTTCTTCAAGGACAAAAAGCAGAAACATTTCTTTCAAACACCCTGCACCACAAAGCAATAATTAAATGCACAAGGAGGTAAACTTCAACCTTCAACCCTTTTCTTTCCCTTTGCTTTGGGGGACGGGGTTGCAAAGAACCTAAAACGTGTCATATATGCATTTCAGTAGCTGGTTTTGTCAACCTTGGGGTTGTGATGAATGGAGAAAATTGTCCTTCATTTTTTGTTAGCAAGGAGCAGTAGTCACCAGCCATTGTATTTCTGCCGATCAGCATTCTGGTGTTTGTTTGGAACCAAAATGGCGCCTGTCCCTGATTCGGTGCTGATGTTATTGGCCTTGTCCTATCGTGAGTCCAGATCCTTGGAATGATGGCAAATTAATAGTCAGGAAGGGCGGGGTCACACACTCATCGTCATGGTTGGGGAGTACTACGGAGGCACAGAACAAGTGTGTAAATACATAGTATATAAGCACACACAAAAATACCTAGGCACAACAACTTTCTTTCGTCAAAGGCCCAGTACACTGTTGTTTGTGTCACTGTATTCAATGATGCAAATCTGCTGCAAGCAATGCTTTATGGTATGGTCCATAACACCCTGTACGTCAACACAATTGTATTACGACCAACGGTGCCTTGTGAGGACCAACGGTGCCTTGTGCGTCTCCACGGAGGTGCCAGTTTGCCGAGGGGAGGGGACTTACGTTCTCACTCTGAAAAGAGTGGAGGAAGTTTCCACTCAGCTCCCCGTCATCCCTCGGAGTTCCAGGGGGATTGCTCATGCCACTTAAATTGTTTGGGGAATTCTGGGAAAGAAATAAAAAGATAAATAAATCAATTAAATTTTTGATACAAAAAGAATAAATACTGAAAATTAATTACATAACATAATTGCTTAAAGGTTTGATTAATCAGTTTTACCTTGTTCAATCCATCCATGTCACCAGAGCCTAAGGAAGCAAACCGACATGTTAATATTGTGGGATAATGTTTACATTCCATGAAGTATCTTTCACACAAGTCACTGGTAATGGTAACTTCACTAATACTAATAATAATAAAACAAAGTGAGAAGGAGCACGACACTGGGATGAGGGGCACATCCAGGGCTCCCAGCAGGAACGTTGCAGTAGTTATAATGGTGTGAAGACATTGTTGCTACGTTGTGTTTATCTGCAGCGCCGCAGTTTTGCGTAGGGTTACCTAGTGATCCGTTCATGTGGTGTGGTTCCATGCCGGCCATGGCCCCCAGGGGCCCATCAGATCCAGGGCCCATGGGGAACTATGAAGTAACACAGAGTGGAGAGTCTTCTTAAAACACAATACCTGGCACGGCAGTCATGGCTTGACATGGTTTTAGTATAAGAGTTGAATGTACAGTGGAGAGACCTCTAGAGGATATTTGATTAAAGCTAGTGGAGTTTAGGATAAATGTTTTTTGGGCTTGAATAAATATTAGTGTTGAAGAAGGAAAAACAAGACTTAACACTTATAAATGTTATTTAAACTCTTATTTAAATGTACTTTCTTTAAACCTAAATCCTGAACCTCAAATATATGAATGAATCAAGTGTTTTTTTATTTTACAGTTTACAATGGCGGATGCAGTGCAGGATTTGCAGAAATCATTTCTAAAATAAGGACAAAGAAGCGCTAAATATTTATAGTGCCTGAGTTCTATGTGTGTTTGAGGGCTAACGGTTACAAAACACATGCTCTGCTAGAAGCAAACAAACTATCGTATCCAATTGTGCAAACAAGACTCTTAGCCCAGGAATGATGGTGGAAACATCTGAGCCTTACATTATTCCTGTTGCCTGGTCCAGTGTTGATCATGGTGTACAAGTTGTCGCCCGAGTTGTTGGAGTCTGGAAGTAAAGCAAAGACCAAAAAAAAGCTGAATGGTCAGACTTGTGCATTTGAATACATGATTAAGCATGGCTTGGTTGAGGACCAACGGCTCAAGAGGGGAGGATCACCTACCTGCAGGGCTTGGCATGATAGGAGTTCCTGGGGGGCCGCCACCTCCGGACGCCCCCTATGACGAGGCAAATGCATTAGCAACATACACATTAGCATTGAAAACATCTGCTCTTTACATGATGTACTATCGGCCTCTAAAACGACAAATTCTAACGTTGAAGTCTGCTTACCCCATATGCGCCAGGAGAGGGGGATGAGTAAGGCATCTGAGAAAACAAAACAAAAACAACGAAAATAAGCACTGATGGCTGAGAAAGTAAAATGTAAACAATCACTTATTTCCTTAAGAAAAGAAAGAAAAGGGCCATGATTTATCATTTGATCAGCCCAAAACATCATGGCTTCCCATGCATGGGTAGTCTGAGATGAAATGAACACCAAGACACATAATACTACAATTACATCCTGGACTGGACAGCTGAGGCACATTAGAACAGACACTAAATCTCTAACTAGGAGAAGACTGCACTGCAACCTGAACCAAGATGGTTCTAGTCAAAAGCAGCCTTTGTAATGGCTCAATATTCCCCAAGACCTAATACTTGTTTAGAGGATGCATACACAGAGTGGACATTGCAATTTGAACAACACTTGTTTGGAGTGGCTCACCCATCATTCTCCAGACCTTTGCAAAGCACCATGATTAGTTTAATCTTTCTTGTTGCAACAGATGATGAAGGATGTAAATGTTGCTCCAGATTTAACCACTAATTTGGCTACATGAAACAAAATGGCTGCCTCCAAAAAAGCTAAATTAAAATGGTAAATAGTGAGTCGTTACAGATGCATTAGGGAGTGTGTGCTGATATGTACTCACAGAATTGGCATTGTTGGGATTGGGCCATGGCCGACCGGTACCTGGGCCCCTGGATAGTAAGGTCACTTTGGTTAGAGACAACATTCTCATAAAAAACAAACAACATAAATGCAAAATATATAAAAGAGAGGCTTACATATTCACTCCTGGCATCCCGGGGCCCATGGCGTTATGTGGGGGCCTCATCCCACCCCCAAAGTTCTGGGGAGATGAAACCGTTTAACAAATTTTAAATCCTAGATCATTTATGGCCGTTTTGATGCATACATTTTGAATAGCGTCCATATTTAATGACAGACAAAGCTGCTTTATGAAAATAAGTGGATTAGGATTGAGTTTACCTGAGGGCCGGGCCCCATGGGTCCCATGCCTCGGGGCCCACTCATTCTCTGCATTGGCCCCAAGTTGGGATGGCCTGCGAGAGGGAGAAGGACATGAGGGATTGTTATTCGGTTACGCTGAATATTATTCCAATGGTAATTAAAATATTGCCATGATATTCCTGAGTGATCTAGATTATGAAGAGTCAGCAGGCCCACCCAGGGGCTCACCTTGTGGTCTTGTGGGGTCCATGTTGGCCAACATGGGGTGAGGACCTGGTCCTCCACCAGGTGGCTAAATAACAACAACAAGAACAACACTGGTTAATCCACTTCAAATCACCACATGGCCATTTTAAATACATCAGAATCTATATAGTCAGTTTGTACCTGATTCCCCATCCTTATGGGAGGACCTCTAGGGCCGCCAGCGAAGCGAGGTGACATGAAGGACTGAAAATAAATGATTAAGATCACTTTGCATTCATTCACAGTTTGATAGGGACTCTAGAGATGTAACAGTCCTTAAAAAACAATACAAAAATAAATTAACAATTCTATGGATCCGGCGCTTAGACAAAAACTGCCAAAAGCATGGTGCGGAGGAACATGTAAAGCATGAAGCATCAGCAGCAACAACAACAACAACAACAACAACAAGAGCTCTTCACGGTGGCAGCAGAGAGCTGATGGGACAGAGGAGGGAGAGCCAGGGAGGAGGGGGAGGAGACGGGGGGGCTGTACCTGGTTGTGGGGTCCCATCATACTGTTAGGGGGAGGAGGCTGGGGGTGAGGAGAGCCTTGGGGACCGGGCGGACCCTGCAGTGCCGCACGAGAAACCAGGAACAAGCAAAACGACACAGAGACAGAGAGAGAGACACAGAGAGAAGTAGGAGAGTGGCCGAGTCAGACAGGCGGGTAAGCAGGAAAGAGAGAGTTGGAGACAGACATGACAGGGGGGGGGGGGGGGGGGGGGGGGGTGAAGAAAGAGAGGCGGGGTTACTGCAGGGCTGAGGAGGACACTTTGGAATTAGCCGGAACAAAAGTGTAGCACCATTATACCGAAAAAAAAATTGAAAGGGATCGTAGCAGAAAAAAAAATAATAGCATGGTTATTACGCCAATTTGACACACAGGCAGCGAGGCGGGAGCAGAGAACAAGACAAGATGTTGGCAGCGGTGTATGAGGATCCGTGCCCTACCGCCTGTCAGTCAGGGCCATTAAGGACCCCTGCTGTAAGCAATGTGTCATCACCGCTAATCCCCCCCCCCCCCCCAAATTAACAGCATCAATTAAGCCCTGTGTAATTAGTTCTACAACATCCTTCAACACAGGGAATGTGGCACTAATGTTGCTGATCTGACAAGACTGGAGGGGCCTAATTGAATCTACGCCAATATATCCTGCTATAGAATGAGCAAGTGTTTGAGTCGGCACATGAGACGACAACATGTACGCGCGCGTGTGTGTGTGTGTGTGTGTGTGCACATGTGTGTACGTGTGTGCATGTGTGTGTAATGAGAAAGATAATTCACACTGAACGTCACCGAAAGATCAAACGTCTCCCTCTGCATGGGTTTACTGCAACCGCTGTCCTCCCCAACATTGGAACCTGCTCGGTGGAGCTGAGAGCGCAGGCGGGGGGTTTTCAGCGGTGGGCAGCAGCGCCATAATTTAGGCTTGTGTCACCTCTTAAAGGCAGTTCTGTTGCCTGCCAAGAATTAATCTTCATGGAGATATTGATTTATGGTGGGAGCTGCAACTTTCGATTTCTACATTAGGGAAAATGGCCTGGCCACGCCTGCATGTTTACTACACTGGAGAGAGGGCCGGCCAGACTCGGTGTCTGCACCGCGTGCTACGCATCCCACACACACCAGCGGAACAAAGCAAGCAGCAGGGCAGGATGGATGTTAGCAGTACGAACAAGGATTCAAGCTTCATGTGAAACACATATTTCCAATGAAAAACATATGTATTTCATATATATATATTACATGAGATATTGTGTGAGAGAGAGAGAGAGAGAGAGAGAGAGAGAGAGAGAGAGAGAGAGAGAGAGAGAGAGAGAGAGAGAGAGAGAGAGAGAGAGAGAGAGAGAGAGAGAGAGAGAGAGAGAGAGAGAGAGAGAGAGAGAGAGAGAGAGAGAGAGAGAAGAGAGAGAGAGAGAGAGAGAGAGAGAGAGAGAGAGAGAGAGAGAGAGATAGATAGATAGATAGATAGATAGATAGATAGATAGATAGATAGATAGATAGATAGATAGATAGATAGATAGATAGATATATGAATGCCTCAGTGTCAGTTAAGACATTAAAGAGTTGGCAGTGGCGTAGCAGCAAATAAATAAATTCATAAATAATGTATGGGTGCATTAAAGACGCATAGGTAAAAATAGGAGAAAGCGTAATATAGCATTTATAATGTATGTGCAAATTAGGCCTCAACTCTCCAGCCCACTCCTCCTGCACTCTCGTTAGAATACCAGTCCAGTGTTTCCACTACATTCATCCAGCGCAGCGCCACTGCAATCAGCCATGCAAAATTAACTATTTCTCCAATTACATTATTGTCATTGGAGAAATATTGTGGAAAATACTGAGCAAAATAGTATCTAACATAAAAACGCATGATGCTACTGTAGGTGGCATTAGCTCAGCCTTAGACTAAATGTAGGATGCATTAATAGAAAAAGCAATACATTAAGTGACTTAATAATGGAAAGTAGCCTACATATTTGATCATGTAGAGCAGAAGTAACAGTATTATGAAACCCAGACGGTGGGATGGCTATAAACTTCAGACTGAAAACTGAACATTAACGGTAAAAACATTTGCCTGGCGCACATTAGTGCATTCGCATGCTATTTGTTGTTCTATTTGATTGTTCTACCATTTCTGTTGGTATGAGAGCACCAGAGACTACTGGAATAACTGATCACATCTAAAACCTCACCGCACACACATCAGCATCGCGCACACACACACATCGGCACCGTGCATGCACACATCAACATGGTGCACCTCACACATTAGCACCGCGCACACACACACCACAGGGTTCACACACACACACACACACACACACACACACACACACACACACACACACACACACACACACACACACACACACACACACACACACACACACACACACACACACACACACACACACACACACACACCTCAGAGTTGCTGCTGGAAAAAATATTTGAGGGGAAACACTGCAGTGGGATAAAAGATACAGTCTTAAGACACCGTCACAGGACAGAAATGCGGTGCAGCATGCTGTGCTAGGCGGGAGTCACCGCAGATACATTAGCTGTGGCTTGGAGTGAAGACAGACGGACGGAGCGGGCTGGAGCAGAAGAGGAGGTCGTACAGGGACAGACCATAATGAACCCATGGAGGAAGTGCTGACAGACTGACCTGGAAGAAGCCCGGTGGCATGGGCCCTCCTGGCATGCCCTCACCAGGGGGCATCCCTCCCATGACAGGACTGGGGGCCGCGGCGGCACTCTGCAGGGGGGAGGAGAGACCGGGAACACACAGGTTAGCTCCTCCGGGATGACACAACACATGCACAAATCAGTAAAAACACATTGTTTTGGGGATGAAAGGACGACAAAGCTCAATGAGATTCAAACTGGATTTAGCATGGACTCAAATTTGTAATTACAGTAGAGTCTTAATTTTTGCATTTTGTACATCCTTCCTTGCACCACCATACCAAGAGAAATTCCTCGTATGAGTAAACAAACACGGCAATAAAAAGTGCATTCTTGATTCTGATGTTGCCCATAATGAAGCATTGGGATTCTGAGAGCATTGAAACCATTGGGAAAATAATCATTGGGAAAATAATCATTGAGATTCCACTCCGCAAAAACTCCACATGTAAAGAAACGTTTCACAAGACCGCCTTGTCTGAGCGCCGCCGCTCTAGAATTCAGCCAATCACAAACCACTGTGGGATTCGCCATCGGCGGCCCCCTGAAGTGCTCCAGCACAGCATGGGGCTTCGCTGGGCCGATTTCCGGCACAGACCACAACTCCTAATTCACTAATGTGCCATTTGCTTCAGTCACACACACACGTACTAATTGACTGAGTTGTCTTCCCTCCAGCAGGAGCAATATGAGATGACCCAGACCTCAAGCGTCTTTACGGCCAAACCCAGGGAGATGTGAGGCCATCCATGACTAAAAAGTGTTACGTTCCCTTTGATCAAATGGTTTTATTATCACACACACACACACACACACACACACACACACACACACACACACACACACACACACACACACACACACACACACACACACACACACACACACACACACACACACACACACACACACACACACACACACACACACACACACACACACACACACACACACACCCACCCACCCTGGCATTGACTGCTTCTTCGCTAATGATATCAGCGCAGGCTGCAGCTGCAGGGCCGCTGTGAAATACCACAGCAGTCAGAGAAGTGAGGGTACAGGGAGACATAGCCGCGACCACGAAGAGGATCGGACCAAACAAGCACCATGGTAAACGGAGAGACTTCAGGTCAGGCTCTAGGGGACTGTAAGAATGTTTCAAGAAGGCTTTGTTATTTACTAGGCTTTCCCCCTCTAAACTCTACTGTGCACAGCATTACTGCACAACAAAATGGACACTAGCAGAATATCTTAAGGTGATATTTTGTGAAGTACAATCTTAATGCAACATAAATACATTGGAAATCATGTGAACCTGTATATTCAATTAGTATCCTTGTGTATTCAACAAAACACTGGGAGTTACTTAAGGACATTCCATGGGGGACAGTGTATTGTTTGTATCCTTGATGTTATATAGTCCAACGTCTATTATCATAGAGACAGATAAGAGAAAAAGGAAGGTGAAATAGATAACAGCACATTATCTAGTCCCAACACTTGTGCTTCATAACGTGCTCTCTTACAACGATGGTAGCCTTTTGACAATAATGTTCTGAATGTTTTAGGACAAATCACTAGAGCCCGACCGATTTTATCGGCCGATAGTGGCCTATCACAGATACAGCGGTATCGGCGTATACGTTTGCCGATATGAAAACTTCAGAAATGGTGTCGATTTATAAATGAAATCACCTCTTTACAAATCCTCTACTGTGGTGGTTGAACCTCTAAATGCTTTAACTGAGCACATCCACGTAAACACTCCCAACACTAAGAGTTTTAAATCACGTTCTGTGTGAAGGTTAGTAGCTCCTCACCATACAGTTAATTGGTTCCTTTGGCTCGTGATTTTAATGCAATGTTGCTGTGGCCTGAAGCATTGCTGGAGGGTGAGCAGCAAATACCAAGGAGCTGCTCCACCCCAGGATACCATCTAATAAAGGCCGAAATATAAAAAATTTACTCCCCAATATCGGTTATCGGCATCAGCCCATAAAATCCAGTATCGGTCGGGCTCTACAAATCCCCAATTTTAAAACCAACTAAACAAAGAATTAGCCATGATCCATGGTTGGGTTTATAAAGTACACCAACTCAACCACTGTGAAGCCTGTGAATTCTCAAGAGCTTTCTAACATCGCCAACCTCCTTTGCCAATTCCAAAACTACACTTCCCAGGTTTTGACTTTAACCATGTCATCACAAGACTTTACAACATCCTTTCAAGGGCTTTGATGAACGTTAAAAAGCAGTTTTTACAAGAAAAGGCATAAACATTTCCTGTCCAGACCCTGACGTGGCACAATACGCACCTTGTGTATTCGGCACAATGTCAACACAAAACCGGCTCTCTGGATTTCAATTACATATTAAAAGTAGTCTAAAAATACAGGGTCGGTTGTACTGCTTTGAAACTCGAGGACTTGTCAACTTGTAGAGTAACGTACATGTTGTGCAAGATCTTATCCATGTCCCATTACTACTTCACTGTGCTCAGCAAACTGTCCAGGAGTGCAGCCTGTGTGTGTGTGTGTGTGTGTGTGTGTGTGTGTGTGTGTGTGTGTGTGTGTGTGTGTGTGTGTGTGTGTGTGTGTGTGTGTGTGTGTGTGTGTGTGTGTGTGTGTGTGTGTGTGTGTGTGTGTGTGTGTGTGTGTGTGTGTGTGTGTGTGTGTGTGTGTAAAAGAGGCAGATGTCTCAGCCCAGCCCAGGGCTCCTGTCTGGGATCTACCTTAAACCCCCCCCCCCCCCAAGGGACCTTCTTTATGACAATCTAAGCCCGCCCACCCCCCACAACCCACTTCAGTGTGCGTGTAGCACGGGCAATCCTAGCCAAGCGAATTTCCCTTGAATCAGTGAAGGAGGTTACAAAAGGCCAGTGCGAGTCTTCTACAAAAACAAAGGGAGAGGGAGAGGAGAGAGTAGAGAGATAAAGGCAGAGACAGAGACAAAGTGGTTTTCTGAGTGAAAAGCACAGAGACAGAGAGAGACAGACAGCGAGAGAGAGAAGAAAGGACAGACACATAGCCTGAGAGCGAATGAGATAAACAGTTTTTATTAACGTGCGGTAGATGAGTGTAGCAAGCTGAGGTGGGGTGGGGGTGCGGAGAACAGAGACCACCCAAACACCCTCGCTCCTGACCTCACGTCTTCCCCTGGAACCCAGGCTCTGACGGGGCCACGGCACTATGTTTAGCTTGTAAATGTTTAACCATCAATCAACATCATAAAACACCACTCTGGATCCAGCGGAGATGTTTCTTCTTCTATCCCCCCCGTCTGCCTGAGTCCCTCTCTCTCCCCTTCTCCTTCTCTCTGCGGCTACAGACAGCAGAGCGGCCTGGAGCAGGCCTACTTGATTCTCTCTCTCTTCTCCACCTCCCCCTGTTCCTCCACGGTGTATGCCCGGCATATGCCACAACATCCCGCCCCTTTTCCCCTTTCCAATCTGCCGCTCGGTTTCCTGACAGCCATCAATCAAGCCCGATGCCATGGCGACGAGGGCCCCGGAGGGAGCGTCCGTCAGGGCCCAGTGTGTGTGAATACACCAGAGCTTTACGAGCCCTGCTGGCTAGCCAGGCAGCCATCACCTTCCCCCACAACTGAGACAAAGGCTATGGCCCAAGGACTTGTACTGTACCACACACACACACACACACACACACACACACACACACACACACACACACACACACACACACACACACACACACACACACACACACACACACACACACACACACACACACACACACACACACACACACACACTGCAGAGGCTTAACAGTTCCACTTTGTAACACAAAAAAAATGTAATGCATTATGTGAAAACATCCAAATCATTTGAAAACTCGATTTTATTTGATAAATGAATAATTCCAGTGCTCTCATTTGTGTTTGTGTCAGTTAGCAACCGTACCGTTTTGAGCCAACACTCAATTCAAATAACTAAGTTGAATATTAACTTCTAAATTCCCATCCATCACATAGAAATACATTCTTACATATTAGCAAGCCATTTTTGGACGCATACATCACACACATACAAACACCTGAGAAACAGGCAACAAAAAGTCAATACGAGACGCGTGTACATTTAGACACATTTGCTGCTCGCAAATGTGGGCAAACAGAAACACATGTTGTGAAGTGTGCTTCACCATCTGCGTGTGAGAATGAACCAGGAGGAATGTTGTCGTGGAGCAGGCTTTGCTCCAGCCTCTCTACTGGCTCCCAGGTCACCTCCCAGATCAGGAGGCCTGTTGCCCTGACAACCCTATCTGCGATGAGCAGGGCCAACATCTACCTTTTAACCCCTTCCTGTTTGCAACGGCATCTCCCTAACAACGTAGTGGGCAGAGTAGAAGTCTGCTAGAGGGAACGTTTCCGTTCCTTCAAGCGTATTACATCGTATCTGATAGAACGACAAAAACTATGAACTGCACAGTCATGTCACGTGTCTCAACTGCTTCCTGAAGCGTACAAGAAAAATTCTAATAAAATGAGGACTGGGGGAGGGAGAAACAAACGGTTGAGCTTCAGTTTGAACCAGTTTATGAAAGATTAGTGCTGCCATTCAGCCTGAATAATGACACTTAACATTTAGACTACATGGCTAAAGACTAAATGCACAATATCACTGAAAGATATCATTCATACCATGTAAACCAACCAACATCATGCAATTTAACAGGAACCACAGACTGAGAACTTAACGAGTGACTAAAAACATGGTCGTGTCCAGAGCATCTTACTCCATTCACAATCCCATTTCAGTTCTGCTGGTTTTTTGTAGACATTAGGGTTCCTGACTGATGACTGGATGTTCATGAAGGTGTCAGGTTTCACCATATGCTTAAGCCACCAACCCAAGTTAAACACATCTAAACACACAAAGCCTACAAAACCAACTTAGGAACACATTATGGGAGATTTACTTTGATACAAGGAGGAGCACTGCGGGCCCGGCCTCCTCTGGGGAATGAAGCAGGGTGCTGGAGTACACCACAGCCCAGGAGGGAGAGCACATAGACAGGTCTGACTCAGGACTGGCCGTCAGCAGCTTTTTCCCAGAAGCACTTAAGTGCCTCGTTGGGAGGATTCTTAGGCCAAACAACATAGCCAAAGACCAAGAATACCCTGACAAAAACAGCCCCTTTTGTACAACCTTAAAATTGGCTCACTTTAGAATTACAGGCCATTCTACGTGACTAAGGGAAAAATAGAACAAGTATTGCCTGAAGAGTGTTGTGCTAATTTTTTTTTAACCAATTACAAAAAAAAAGAATCAGTCAACATGTGGAGTTTAAAAAAACCGTGCTCTACCAAAGTTCTCAGGGAAGAAAAACCACAACATAAATGTAAGGTTGTGGAATTGTTCATAAGAAAGACGCAACGTTCTTTGTAGTCAAGCTTTTCTGGGGGGGGTTTTTCTGACACTTGAGGTTTTTCTCAGTAAAGGCGCTGCCTTCCTCATCGCCACCACCACAAGACTAAAACATATGGACCCCATGTCGCATCTGCGAGGACAAGACTCACGTAGTCGTGGAAGGCCTTCGCTTCACTGGAGTGGTCACATGTCTCTCGTCTCTCTGGAGCAGCACAATAAAGGTCCCAGAACACACTTTGGTCGGGAGGAGAAAGAAAAGGAAAGATAAAACAATAAAAAAGGTACCCCTGGACATGTTTACACAGAGATGAGAACATCTTTACTCACCACCACCAGGAATGTAGGAATCCAGGCGGTTCTCCAAGAGTTATATTCTTCTCCCATCGTATCTACAATACCAAAATTCATGAATAAATACAAAAACGATTAGATGTTCAGTATCCTAAATGCATTAATTATATATATATTATATATATATTATATATATTTTTTTAATGACAATATAAGATTGAATCATTCAATATTTGGTTAACTAGGAATATAAAATATGCCAGAACTTTTACTTAAGAAAATGGCTCTTACCTCAGACAAAAAGGTCTGTGCAGACTTTTGTGCTCCTATGTGTAACAAATATTCATAGACGTATAGGGCCAACCTGCGTGAAAGAAAAACATTACAAATATATATATATAGATATAGATAACACGTACTATCGGTCCATTCCAAATGACTAATTGGCAATAACGCCAATTGGTACATTTCCTCCACACACAGAACGGTGTCGGTACAGACTCTGAACAATGGCTGCCAATAGCCTATGCCAAACAATTAAATGGGGGCTGTGTAACCAAGCAAAACCCTTGCAAGGATTCACCATACTCAAACATGGAAAGTGACGATAGAGTAAACTATTGCTTTACCGTGCAAAACGAAATAAAATAAAACTGCAATACTACTCATCATCGTAACATAGATAACGTTGGTGTTGTACGTTGTGGGCTACAGAAGGTAATAAAACGTAACCCATGAAAAGCGCAACAGAGAAACAATGTAGCAAGGCGGTGTTATTGTTTTCGATGTGAACAATCGCGAATCATTAGAACTGAATATATAAATGAACGCCAAGCAATACAAAATAGCGACACGCACAATCTTTGACATTATTAAATCGATAGCAAGCAGCCAAAGACGGCGGAATACAGCTCAGAGCAGGAATGGCGAGCTGCAGACAAGGCGGTTCATTCAATTCCATTCTCGGCAGGAGGAAATCGCCTATCGCAAGCTCTCCAGAAAACACGAGAGGCTACATAGAACAACTTGCAGGATAAGCAAAAATAATATGAGTTAAGGAGCTTACTTTTCTCTTGCTTGGCCGTCTGACGGTACGGGGGTGCCTTTGCCTTTGGGGAACATGATTTTGTGTGGGAGGACGCCCGCCTTCTCTTTCTTTTCGCTATTTCATCTGTCAGATCATCCCCGGCCGCGACCCTCTAGCGATCCAACCGCACTCCTCAACCGAGCCTGGTCAAGGGGATGTGGCTATTCGGATTGGATTGGCATTTCTTCTAACCAATGAGCAAGCAGTATTGCCTCAAGGACCCTGCCTTTTAGCCTGGTACAGTTACGGTAATGTGTGCGTGTATTACAATTAATAAAATGCATTTCCACTTCATTATAAATACTTAAACGAAAATAATTTTTTTAAGGAATGGATGAAGTAATATTTTATAGCACACCTTCTACCTGATTATGGGGTCTACAGACTGAGTAGACCTTGTCATATTGTTTGAGGAGAAATTAAAACTAAAGCAATGAAGCAATATTCAAGAACTCGTAATGCGTGCATTGTACTCAGCATATTATGGCCACTGTAAAACATAAACAAACATAGAGTCTTCATGATAATATGAATACGGGTTTTCAATGGATTGAAATCGACACATTCTGCCGAAATGGACAGTTATTAGACTGATGCATTGTATAAGGACATTAAATTAATCAACATAAATTATTTCACTTATAATAAACACATTTAAATATAGATTATATTTTCATCAAACCATTAATGACACTTTTAATTTAGCTTTCGCTACGTTTCCTAAGTTTGCCAGTATCTGTTAAAATAATAAACTAAACAAATAGGATGCAAACTCATCTGCAAACTGAGCGACAACGCCGTTTATTTATAGTCCAGTTTTTCTTTTCTTTTTTCAGTCTATGCTCTGAAGCCTGTAGGCGAGAGGTAAACTTAAGGCGGAACTCCGAGATGCACTTTATCTGTGAGAACCAATCGAACCAAGTTATTTCCGAGTCCACCTTAACAAACTGGCCATAGCGGTCGCCTTCAGCGGGTAGGAAAACGCCACGGTGCGACAACAGAGGGAAAGGGATTTGTGGAATGGGGTAAACGAAAGAACCACGGTATGGGGTACAGTTATTTTTCTCGGCCAGATTGTGTGTTGTGTGCTTCCTCGCACCTGACTAAAGACTATATCAAGAAGTTGCAACAATAGGGTGAGTGTTTTTTTTCTCCAAAATATCTTGAGCGTATGTTTACGTTGCCAAGTTTAAGCCTATAACATAAAAATATTCCAAGTGATTTGCCAATTGTGACCGGACGTCTATTTGATATGTTGGTGGACGTACAGTTAGTTATATTTCTTCCCTCGTGTTGCAGTTTCAATGTTCAAAGTAGAGGTCACTTCAGCTATGTGAGTAATGTCATGAAGTGTGACAGACTGGTGACCAATAGCATGTGTCTCTCAAGCAGAAGTGAAAGACTACACACTCAAAATGGCTAATTATATTATTTGTGCATTGCTTTATGCTAATAATCGTACGAAGGCAGATTTGCACATGGTTTTAGAACTTTGCAATTCATAGTCAGAAAAGTGTAGTTATTTATTAATACGTTATTCAGATGTTATTTGAAGAGTGTTATTAAAAGTAGATGACATGATCAAGCATGCCTTGTCACAACGTTTAATATCCTTCCAGATTCTGGAACGATTTTGGGAATTCAACTTGATCTGATGATTATGTAAAGTACAAAATACAAAAGCTCTTTTGTTTTCCGCAATGGGACCGGCTAATATGAACTGGGTACTTTTTAACACTTTTTCAGGTTACAAACAAAACCACTTTTTAGGTGGTATTGAGCTTAATTTTCAGTGATTGATTATTCCTCCTCTGACATGGCCAGCTGATGTCTGTTGTGAACCTTGTCATTTAGGACTGGTCAAATAATGTGCTTTAATCCCCTAATTATTGCATAACAATATATATTGTTTCAACTAGGTCTTTGGTGGAAATACAAGTTCATCAATCAGAGATTAATAAGCAAGCAACATTCGACCACGTCTTCAAACTACCTTGCTGCTACAGCTGAGTTCCCTGTTTGTCTTCCACGCTTTCTAGATTAGAGTGATGGAATCACACGAGCTGGAAGTGGATTCCCTGAAGGACGCTCTCTTTATTCTGGAGAGTGGGGAGGTGTACAGAAACCCCACAGAGGTCAAAATGAGTCAGATTGTGCTTCCCTGCCACGCCAACCACTGCGGGCAGTTGAGCGTCGGACAGCTGCTGAAATGGATGGATTCCACTGCCTGCCTTTCCGGTAAGCTGGTATCATTCACACGAGAAATCGTCACTTGTTGTTTTAACGTTCACTGGGAATTCATTAGGCAGATGCACCACTTACACATTTGGCATTACTTACAAGCAAGCACTTGTTCAGCATTGCACGCTTGGTTGCGTCATTGTATTGCTGACTGGTCATGGATGGAATGTTTTGCATGAAGTACATGTGAGGTACTCTTGGGTTTGGGCCCAGAATGACCCCATGGGTTCCGGGGATGTTTTAATCGTGCAGTATATTCTTTCCAAATCTCTCCCCAGCCGAGAGACACGCGGGCTGCTCATGCATCACTGCATCCGTGGACGACATCCACTTCGAACATGCGATAGGGTACGACTACGCTGACCTCATTTCCGATTGGTCAAAGGGTCTCACTGATCATTACGGTGTTAATGCTAAGGGAGGAAAGAGATGTTAAAAAAAGACTGCCAAGGACAATTACCAGAACAACTTCTGACCTAATTTTGTCTCAGCCGCAAGGCTTCCGACTCTATTGATACTATCATTGTTGCACAATGTCTACACTAAATAGACACTGTATGCCCGTGTCTCTTCTACAGGGTGGGACAGGTGGTTAACATCATCGCAAAGGTCAACAGAGCCTTCACATCCAGCATGGAGGTGGATGCATGCTATTTTTATTTTTACTTGTACTTTCGATTTTCCTTCATTCAGTTTTTTGTGTCAATTGTAGTTGGTACTGTAACGGTCACACTCGACTCGTGATGAATCCCGCCCTCTTGTTCCAGGTGGGTATTTTGGTGACTTGTGAGGACCTCTACATTGGTAAAGAGTGGAAGGTCTGTCACGCCTTCGCCACGTTTGTTGCCAGGCGCACCGAGACAGGGAAGGTGAGAGAGCGAAGTAACCGACACAAAAGACCAACGCTTATACGCGCTCCTCAGTCTAGTTTCATGCATTAAACGTCTCTCTAATTTTCCGCTCTTGCATAACATGAGCGATAACGTGTGTGTGTGTGTGTGTGTGTCCCCTGCCTGCCTGCCTGCCTGCCTATGTGCTTGGCTTGCTTCTGTGCGTGTGTATGTGCGTGCACACCCACAGGTGCAGTTGAAGCAGGTGATCCCACATACACAGCTGGAGCAGGTGGAGTACAGCCTGGCTGCGGAGCGGCGGAGGATGAGGCTGATCCACGCTGAGGTCATTACAGACCTGCTGAGTAACTGCGCGGCACAACTAGGTAACGGCACCAGAAGCACCGCAGTGCAGACGCCAGCTTTCACAATGCTGCGCCTCACTGTGTGCCAGTAATACTCTCTCTCACTCAGTCACGATGGATTCTCTCTCTTTCTCTCTCTCTCTCTCTTTCTCTCTTTCTTCCCCCTCCCTCCCTCCAACCAGGAGAATGCCAGGAGCACAAAGACGCCGTTCCAGCAGAGAAGACGCGAGTGGAGAGTGTGGAGCTGGTGTTACCCCCCCATGCCAACCACCAAGTCAGCACCTTCGGGGGCCAGATCATGGCCTGGATGGAGAACGTGGCTACCATTGCTGCCAGGTGGGTCGGCACCGAGCACCACTGGCATGACTGGAATATCGAGGTACGGGGAAACAAAAGAGTGAGTTCAAGTACTAACTGCTGTTCAACCTCTGTGTTCCTCCAGCCGGCTGTGCAATGCTCACCCCACGTTGAGGTCCATAGACATGTTTCATTTCCGTGGTCCTTCTCACATCGGCGACCGCTTGGTACTGAAAGCGATCGTCAATAACTCCTTCAAGAACAGGTGAGTACACACAACACAACAATGTACTAAAACACTGAAAACTACCAAACAAATAAATGTACACACATAACACTTACACTTTATATAATATCTGAATTGATCCTAGCCAATTGAGTGTGTGTGTGTGTTTCATTGTTAAACTTGGATGTATGTGCATGTTCTGTATTGTACTTTTTCGCATCCACCTAGTATGGAGGTGGGGGTGTGTGCAGAGGCCTATAAAGGTGGAGAACCTCTCCGTCATATAAACAGCGCTTTTATGACCTTTGAAGTGCTAGATGGCGATAGGAAACCCTGCATGTTGCCACGGATAAAACCTGAACCTGTGGTAAGTTGGGGAAATGGCCGCTATTTCTAGCCAGAACAGAAGTAGTGCAATAAAAGTTATTTATTAAGAAAACATGACATTTGTAACACTTTACAGACACGGCGACGACAACAACAGTTGTTATCGTTTAGTGAAATCTGGATTAAAACTCCAATTCTTTGTTACACTCTTACAGGATGGGAAAAGGCGCTACCAAGAGGCATTGGCGAGAAAGAAGATTCGCTTGGATAGGTAACTTCACATATTACTATCTTCTCACTCCAGATGAGTCATGTGAACGCTTGTGGCCACAGGTGTTGGTTCCTCTATTTCTTTTAAAATATATTTTAAACCGTGTCATTTGTTTTTTGTTTAGGAAGTATATAATCACCTCCAAACAAACACAAGTGCCTTTATCCGTTCCCTGGGACCAAAGTAACCAGGTATTGCCATTTCACGTTGCTAAAAGAAGCTTGCTGTCTGCCCCGTACACTTAGTTTTTTTGCATGTAAAACAGTTTAGCTTTAATTTTAATGTTGGTTTCTTTGCGCCCCAGATGTACCTGAGCTACAACAACGTATCGGCACTGAAGATAATGGTCGCAAAAAACAACTGGGTGTTGACCTCTGAGAAGAATAAGGTCAGTGATGTGTGATAGTGAGGTCATAGTGATAGGGAGGTGATACGCCCACCTTTGTCCCCATGACAGTGATCAACGCACCTCTGTGACTTGATTAAATCACTGTCTAAACAAATACAAAGTTGTAAAAGACATGGCTAACAAACTAGCAGTCACTACTCAATTGTATGGATTGATTGTGTTTTTGATTGTATCATGCTGTGGAAGCTACCAGTGTAAACAAGTGTCTGTCAGCACCAGTAGTTTACGTTCTAATGCTCAGGCTGTGTATGATGTGATGTTGCAGGTCAGTCTGTACACTCTGGAAGAGAACCAGGTGCTGTGTTTTAAGGTGGAGACGAAGGTCAACATCCCAGCAGATCAGACCTTCCACCTGCTGGCGGATCTGAGGAGGAGGCAGGAGTGGGACAGGCACTATGAGTGAGTGTCTGTCATGGCAAGGTTTTGTAAATTTTAACTGACCCACGCAATTCAAAATAAGAGTTAAAATAACGCTTGAATTGTTTCAACTTCAATTATATAATATTATGACATTTTATATAAATATTGTAATATTACATCCGGGGACTGTAATTTTTTTCCATGACATTACGTGGCTTTGGTAAAGAAAAAACAATGAATAAATGTAAATGCGTTTGTGATGACACAATACTGTCAAATTCACTGTAAAGTTCCCCATGCATCGTTTTACATCTGAATGTGTCCCATTATGTTGACAACAGGAAGTGTGAGGTGGTCATCCAAGCAGATGAAGAAGACACTATCTATCGTGTGGCCTCGCCGTCAATCACTAAAGGGGGCAAAGGTCAAGATTTCATCATGTTGGCCTCCAGGAGGCAGCCATGCGATGCAAGGTATTCTAGAACCTGCTTTTAACCTGTCTTGCAACAAGCTTAGTTCATGAATAATTCAGGTTTCAGGCTTCATAATCTAGATATATTTCTAGATTGATATAATTATAATATGATATTTATTGTTTATTGTTGATATGTTATTGTAGTCAAGCCTTTGTTCCTCCACTTTTACACCTTATACTTTTATACTTAACACTTTTGAAGTGTACGCTATGAATAAAAACCTGACGTAGTGCTGTCCTTTTGCCTCCCAACATAGGGACCCATATCTCATTGCCCTGCGCTCAGTCACCCTGCCCACCCACCCTCCCACTGACGATTACACCAGGGGAGAGGTGCTCTGTGCTGGCTTCTGTATCTGGGAAGAGTCCAGTTCAGTCACCAAGGTTGGCCAAATGACGAGGCAACTTTCTATTACAATGCCTGATTCCTACTCTTTTCCACATTGCTTACCACGAGACCACCCAAACCACATCATATGACTGCTGTTGTCATATACAGTTCAAACAAATATCTTCTATATCTTCTATTCCAAAAAATCCTTTGTTGTGAAAAAATAAACAATAATATTTCTTTGCTATTTGTAGCCATAGAGGAAGTAGTCTGAAGTTAATTTTAAGTTACATCCAATAGAGAAAATAGCTTTAACCAGGTTTCCTGGTTGGTTTGGTTCCAGATAACCTACTACAACCAGGCCACCCCTGGGGTCCTCCCCTACATCTCGACAGACATCGTTGGGCTTTCCTCCAGCTTCTACTGCATCTTCTCCGCCTGCAGTGACTTCCTGAAAGCTAACAAGACCTGCCCAGTAGCTCCACCACCTCCTGCTGCTCCGTAAAATAAAATGCTGGTGGTGGCTCTCTCTCTCTCTCTCTCTCTCTCTCTCTCTCTCTCTCTCTCTCTCTCTCTCTCTCTCTCTCTCTCTCTCTCTCTCTCTCTCTCTCTCTCTCTCTCTCTCTCTCTCTCTCTCTCTCTCTCTCTCTCTGGGCTATGATGGGTTTTCACACAGCAGGTCAATGATTTGGAAGGGCTTGTTTCATTGTAAAATTGCCAATATAATGCTATACAAATGCAGGCAAGAACAGAATGTGTGTGCCTCCAAACACTTTGTAAAGCAATAGTTTTTGGACTCAAACACTAGATGTAGTGTTCCATGACATTTTGTGCAATATTAATCCACAGATCGTTACATAATATGTGGGTAGTATATCACTAATTACATCTAGTGTACTATGAGTAATATAAACAGGAATTCATGACTTTCAGATTGGCATGTGTACTTTAATTGTATTTGCATTGCATTTACCCGAGCTAATAGGTGTGAACTGAAAGTATTTATTTTGTAGCAGGATATTTTCTACCTCGACTAATGTTTGAACCTATCTGATCAATGTGTTTAGGTGTTCATGTTAATGATTGTGATCACCATGTGCAATTTTAGGTATTTATATTTGTGAGTACAACCAATGGGATAGGCAAGTTGCCATCATTTGAATAAACTGTAGACATTAACTTATTATTTGTTCTTTCTTGAATTCGCTTTACATTCATAGCAGTACATTACATTTTTCTACTAAACAAGATCTACAACAAAAAAGGCTTTTGAAGTCCAGGGACGTGTGTGTTGCAGAACCTCCACTCGAGCCCCGCTCGCAGAACAGAACCGGCACTGGGTTTGATACCCAAGACCTGCAGTCTATCTGTAGGCATTCGTGCGCTATAGGCCTCACCCCTACCTGGTCCTTAATAGCATGCATTTGAATTCACCTTTAGTGGCTTTGGATAATAGCACTTAAGTGATTCAAAATAGTAATTTGTTCAAATTTAAGTCAAATTTGAGTCTTGACAACAAAAGCGAATGTGTCGATAACTTCAATAATTAAATAATGATTTGATTGTGGAAAAGCTTTCATTGTTCTTCTTGGCCTGCATGGTAACCCACTCATGCACATGCCAATCTGATCATTCTCATCGTGCATCTTATGGGAATCCCTGGACAGGTTTCTGTTTAGGTTCTGGTGACCCTGGTTTAACCTTGGATCTGACCACTCTCTGGTTCGTCTCGTGGTGGAGGGTGAACGCTTCCTGCTGGGTGCTGTATTTGTTCACGATCTTGGTCACCGAGGCGTGCCTCCAGCTGAATTCCCGCTCCATCTCCCGCTCTAAGGCCGCTCTCTTCTTCTCCTCCAGGAAGGCAAAGTGCCTCCGCCTGGTGTCCTCCACCTCCCTGTCCAGGCTGACCCTCGTCTGCTTAATGGCGGCCTCCATCAGAGCCCTGTCCCGCTCCCGCTGCCACATCGCCTCCATCCGTCGGCTCTCCATGAAGCTTTGGCGCGCGGTTCTGACGCCTTGCCTCCATTCTAAGGAACGGGTCACCTGCTCTGTCTTTAGCTTCATGATCTCAGCTCTGGTCTCCAGTAGCTTTCCATGATCTATCCCACCCCCGCGGGGAACTTCCTGAGGGCAGATCATCCATCTTTTCTCACTGGTGTCCTTTTGAACGCCCATGCAGAAGCCAACGTGTTGTATAGAGGGTCTGGATTTGTTCTCTCGCCTGGAGTGGAAGTACTGAACAGCGTAGCGGGGGTCTTGGCTCTCCAGGCGCCGGACGGGGAGCACGTCTCTGAGACGGTGGACGTTGAGCAACGTGGCCTTGAAGCAGTGCAAAGGAAACAACAACACCTCGGGATCCTCTTCAGGTTTTCTTCCTGCCAAGTCAGCCCAAAGAGAATTGAGAAGTTAGCGGGCCTGGTTGAGGTTAAAAACTCTCTCAATGGTGTACTTAAAGATGTCACCTCGGACAGTTTCAGGGCTTCCAGAAGGTTCACTTCTTTGGTTTTCTGGAGTGTTTGGCGGAGGATTATTTTTGTTCTTGGCGTCCACTGGTAATTCTATTTGTGAAACCTGTTGGAAACATAGTAGCTACGGTCAGCCAATGACATTTTTCCTGGATAGAAGTAAATCATCAACAAAGGGCAAGGATAATGACGTACTATCTTCTGAACTGTGGAACATTAGACGGAGTTACCTCTAGACAGCCTGCTTGTAGAAGTTTATTTAAGTTCAAAATAATTCTTCTGGGTTTCACATTGTGATTCTCGAGCCTCTGAAACACAAGAGGGTTGGCGTGTTAACTGCAAATTATCTCATACATACTTTTGTCTGTGCCATTATTAACCTGTTAGAACATACCATAATACTACATTAGAAAAGCTAAATAGTGTCAATGAACATAACAATCATTAAAAAAGATATGTTCATCCAATTCAAAAGGACAGTTAAACCTCACAGCAAGAGCTGTATCTAAAAAAAAGCCATGAAAAACAAGTGGGCTTCCTCTTAACTGTAAAAGGTCCTTGTAGCAAAATCTTTGACTCACTGCTTCTTCGTGGTGAACATAAGGAGACCAGTAGTATTGGGCAGTTCTGGCTGTTATAAATACGCTGACATTTATTTACTTTGTCGTCTCGTACATACCTGCATTTCCTCTTTGACCAAACACTCTTTCACCCAGCTATGCTGAGTGGTTTGTTCAGCTGCGGACTCCACTGTAGCATTGGGGCTTTTCTTCTGTTTAGGCCAAGGTGCAGCTTTGACTAGTCTGGATATTCAACACGCAGTAATGATGAGATGGAATTGATAACATCAACAATAATTTATCAAATTGTTTAGACAAATTCTAAACTCACCCAAGCCTGTTTCTTGTCAGATGACCTCTAATCCAACGTTGGATGATGAGAATGGGGGAATATGTTGCCTGAAGCCTGTGAATCTCAGATAGGATTTTCTGAATTGACTTTATTTCGCTCTGATATCGGTCCTGTGTGTAAAAACACAGTCCATGTCATACCGTTTATATCATTGTCTGAGACATTTGGTTTAAATCAATTAATTCAAAACTGTACATTTTCATACTTAGTTACTATTCAAGGTACAGTTCTCAATATTTCCACTATTAGTATTTAAAGGGAGACAAATGTTAACGACAAAGACAAACCAGTGGGACTGATGGACTATTAAGGTTTACTAAAAGGTTTGGGCTGAAGGCTTTGAACTTTGGTGGGAAATGGAGACTGGCCAGCTCCTGGTCTGAGATCACGTGGTGGTCCAGGGCCCTCAGTGACCATATGCTGTAGACCACAGTGCATCTGTAGTCCCCCTTCAGGCTGAATGGGGTGTCGTAGAGGGTCAGTCCAGTGAGTTTTGGGCAGCCAGCCAATCCCTGGGTGTTCTGTATTGTCTCCATGTGGTTGTCATGGAGATTAAGAAGCTGCAGCTGTCCCAGCTTTTCCCAAAACAATGCATCTGGTAGTTGAAAAATCTGGGAGGAAAAAAAGTGTGTGTTTTTATAAGCTATCATAACAGTTGCAAATATAATGATATGCCATAACAGAGAGAGAGAGAGTAGGTATATAGACAGAATGCCCTTAGGGCTTACATAATATGGAATGTCAAACCCTTTGAGACTGTATCTGTGATTAAGGGCTGTACAAAATTGACTTGACTCAGATGTATTTTTATTTTACCATTTAAAACATGTACAAATAAGTTTGTTACATGTACTTTAACATAGGCTTATGGCAAATATTGCTAAATGAACTGACCTGGTTTCCTTTGAGGTCCAATTTCACCAAATGTACACATTCTGCAAGACCATCTATTGTTGTAATAAAGTTGTTGGGCAAAGAGCAGATCCTAAGTGATTTAAATAATCCCAAATCTTTGACATCTTTCAGGAGCAAGTGGCCCAGGCTGGCCATCAGAATGTCCTGAGGACCAGCAGCTGAGACCCCGCTGTTGAAACCGTGCCCATGGCCAAGTACCAGGGACTCAGAACAAGACAGGAGCGCTTTCTGGACAACATCCATGTTCTGAAAGATAATAATAAATCAACAAACCACTCTTCTCCTTGAATGACTGAGTGATCGGGCATGTGGTTTTGGTGTTGCCATGACGATACCACACACACGGTACCCTTTCAGTTTCGTTGACACACTTTAAAACAAACACGCTAACAACGATTTGGGCTCATTCAATGTTCTAATAACGTCATATTTTATTATACGAATTATTATTCATATATTATAACAACAAATATGTTTTAAATAATAACAATAAGACAAATCCCCCCAAAAAGTAGTTATGTAAGATGTAGCTACCTGATTGGTCATATACATAAAATAAAAAGTAGATAGTTCAGCTTGTACACAGTTTGTTTATAAAATGTACGCGTTTGGGCGTAGTTGATTTATTCTGTGTGCAAGCGTGCACCCAACACTAAATGCAGTGTCAACAATGAACCACGTGATCACACCCGGATGTAGAGAGCGCTCCAGTGAACGCAAGAAAGAAACTAGTTTTCCCCAAGTGCTGAACACGTTTTTCATATAATTTAATAAAATGAATGACCAGGGCAAAAAATTACAACATGCAACGCGAGCAAAGCTAAGAAAGTTCGATACCTTGCGCGGTAAGATTGACATTAAGCTAGTAGTGTTAAATGGTTTCTGGTTTGAGTTTGTATATTTCATAATGCAATTTCATATTGCATATCCATATATCTTTTGGTGAACTTATTACAACGAGCTTTATGTATGAAATATAGGTGAAGAGGTGCGACCTGGTGAGTTTTGGGATCTGGTGATTGTGACCGCTGTCGATGAGAGCCAAAGAGTCGCGTACGAACTTCAGATCACAGACAAAATAGCCAGAAAAGAACTTCCTCTGGGGGTCGATTATAAAGTTTTCTCCGACCCACCTGGTGCCAAAATAGGTGAGTCCTAGACCTTCTGCGTTGTCTCCCAGTACTGTCTCCCTGTACTGTAGCATACTTTACATACACCGAATACCACTATGTACAAGTAATATGTTTTTGTTTTCAAGGGAATGGAGGCTCAACCCTTTATGTATTGCAACGGCTGGACAGCATCTATGGGAAGGCACTTGGCAAATTCAGGGTTATCCTGATACATGCAGGTTTGAAAAGCTAAGGCAGTGTTTATTACAGTCACATTACTCAAGTCAAAACAATGCTAATTACTCCATGGGTATCACAACATTGCATTGTGTTAGTAGTATAATGCTATTTATTCCCCGTAATGTACGTTTTGTAAGTCAACAAAAGGAAAACAATAGTCACTGGCAGAAATGTTGCTGGTGCTTAAAACATTGACACAAATAAAAGGAAAAGCAGATCTTGAGTCATAATCTCAAATTAAATGCAAATGTATTCCAAAGTACAGGTTGTTTGTAATCAAAGAAACCCTGATTACAATTTGCTCAGTGACATTTGGCATTTGGATAACTCCGCCAATATGACCCTTGGCCATTCTGTTAAGCTTTGCTTCTTGTTCCAGGAGGGTTCAGCCAGCGGTTGCCGAACGCCAGTGCTCTGGGGAAGATCTTCACCGCCCTGCCTCTGGGAGAGCCTCTCTACCAGATGTTGGAGCTCAAGCTGGCCATGTACGTCGATTTCCCCTCACAAATGCACCCTGGCGTTCTGGTGACCTGTGCGGACGACATAGAGATCTACAGTATCTCTGAAGACGAGAGCGTAAGGTTCGACAAGCCTGGCTTCACTGCTTTAGCCCATCCTTCCCCACTCTCTATCGGAACTACCCATGGGGTATTTGTGTTGGGGAGCAATGACAAACATGCTTGTAATGAAATAGAATACGTTTCCTGCCTTCAGTTCCTGCACAAGCCGAGCATCGCGACAATGCTAGACACGGGTGCCGTTTGTAAAAAGTGCGGAGATTGCATTTCTTTGACCGATGATAGATTTGTCTACACGGACAGCACTTACTATGTGTGCTACACCACTGTACTGCTCCTTCTTTCCCTATTAAAAGATATCACACCGCTGAGATGCGAGGTCGACGCCTATGGGGACTTTCTCCAAGCTCTCGGCCCCAAAGCCACGGCCGCGTACACTCACGATGGCGCAAATGTCCACAAACGCGAGGACAGCCTCGTGGAGGTGCGCCAGAAGATCTTCCGTCGCCTCAGTGGAGCTCCCCTGAACGTCATCCTCCTCAACAACTCTAAGTTCTATCACATCGGCTCCACCTCCGAGTACCTCTTCCACCTCACCCAGGACCCGGCGCTGAGGAGTGAGTTAGGCCTGGTCTCCTCCGCTTTCAGCGCCCATCACTGGGCTGGGCCTCCTGAGAGCACCGCCGTCTCCTGTGTGATGCACAGTACCGTGGAGCCCAGTTGTTCATTAGCCCAAAAGACTGTGCTGGAGTACAGCAGACTAGAGGCAAGGGTAACCGTAGGAGCAGGCTCCATCCTCAGTGGTTGCTGGGTAGACCAGGGCCTCTGTGTGCCCGATGAGGTCTTCATGCACTCACTGTGTGTGACTGTCAACCCCCACCAGCAGGAGGCCCAAACCGGGTTTGTCACCGTGGGCTTCGGTATCCATGACAACCTGAAGCAGAGTGTGCAGTCCCCGGCGTACATGGAAGAGCTGACGTTTTTGGGGATAAGCCTGACCAAGTGTCTCTCCCATTGGGGGATGGGTGAAGAAGTCCTGAAGTTCTCTGGGGATTGTAGCTTGTGGAATGTCTGCTTGTTCCCTGTGTGCTCTGACCTCCGGAGTTCTTTCTCCATGACTTTGGACCTGCTGCAGGCGGTTCTGAAGGGCTCCACATTCACCGTACCCAGCACCACAAAGCTCATGTCCATGCAACAGGCGTTACAGCTGAAAAACCTCAAGGAGATGTTGACGTTTCGGAAGGAGCTGCACAATGACATTAAGCAGAAGAAATCTATCAACTGATGGACAGAATGTATTTATGATCACAAACACAATACAATATAGACATTAAGATGGAGTTTATTTGCAAATTCCATATTTTACATCTCGCCAATCTTAACATTGATAATATTTTCAATTACTAAGTAATTGTGAATGACAATTTATGTAATTTATGTGTATCCTGCAAAAGAAAAATGCAAATAGCTACTTAACGAACAGCTTGATGAGCAAATCCGATACGCTATCAATGTGGTTTTTATATTAATGATTAAGTAATTTAACTGACACCTTTATCCAAAAGATGGATTTTTAGAGACATGTCATTAAGGAGCAGGTAGAGGTTCTGCACCTTGCTCAAGGACTGCCTACAGGTAAACCACATACAATAGGATTCAAACCCAGAATCTTTCGCCTGGGATTTAAACCCCCAACCATTATTATCTTTATATATGTTTTCAATGCCTCAAACACGATGTTTGCTTTTTAATATGTATTTTTTGTGGACATTGTACAATTTTGTATTTGTCATTGTTACAAATAATAAACAACAATGGCAAAGCTACTTTACTTTCTGCCTATCGTCGACCCTGAGGTATAATGTAATAATACAAAAATGTGGCTCTGGTACGTGGACCCACATGAATACACGGGCACTGTTTAAAATGGGTGGTCAGTTGGTGTGGTGTGGCATGCCACTCAAAATATGTTTATTTTTAGCTCAAACTGTGATCCCCTTTATCTGGCCCTGTAGCAATTGTGTTAGAGAGTAGGATTGTGTTACTGCTTTCCTTTGACTCACCCGAACAGCACTACACAGACTCTCTGAGAGAAACAGACCCTGTCAATGGGAAATTACAAATCAAGACCAACCCAGACATGTACAGGTAATGTCTCTGCATCTTCATAATGTCTTGCATCTGGGAGTGGGGGTGGGGGGTGGGGGGGGGGGGGGGGGGTGCTGTCTGCATTAGTGAGTCAAAACATGTTTATTTTTCCCACTGGAAAGGGTTCGAGGAGGTGACGTGCTTTGAGGTACAGTCATGGTCTGATGTCTATGCAGACAGAGTTTTAAAAAGATGTAGCAATGCTTGACATTCTGCCAAATTGGAGAAATCAGTGTTTTGCACTTTTAGAATACATTAATTCATTTCTTTAAATATAAATGGATAATCTGATGGAGTTGTATAATATGGCAACCCTGTGCGTGCTTTTTACCCTAGTTTGTTGTATTCTTGGCATGATGTTGGTGTGAAGATGAGTGGAAGAAGAAGGTGAGCGAGTCCTACACGGTGATCGTGGAGAAACTGGAAGATGACTGGCACATCAAGGAGGCTGAGCTTGTGGAGCTCAAATATGCTTTCGGGTGAGCGTGGAATAATTAGTGTTAAAATAATAGGGGAAAGTCTGTAACCTAGCTATCCAATGATTTCACAGAACAAGGAATTCTCAAGGAATTAGTATTTTGGGGGATTCTGTCTGCAAATATCATCAAAATAATATACAGATGAAAGGCCTGTATGTCTGTCTTGTGTCGTAGCTCTGACGAGGCGTTCCAGAAGGTGAACGTGAGCTACAGAACAGAGGAAGGCCTCTCACTGTTGCATCTGTGCTGCGTGTGTGGAGGTATGCTCACTTAGCGAATGTCTATTTATAGCTCCTCACCAAAACATAACACCGGAGAGACAACTCCTTCTCTAGGGCTTCTTTCTACCGTGCTCGATGTTACATCCTTGTTGATACAGATTATTGGTTATATTGTCCTACTCATATTGAATTAAGAGTAGTTGTAATGTCAATAGAACCTTTACATAGAGGTGTTACTGTAGGACAAGCAGGGTTATGGTCTGTATACTCTTATGTACCAGGGCACGGGTATTAGACTACACTAGTGAAGATAACATCATCACATCAAGATAAGCGCCATCACTGGTGCTTTGACACACATAAATTAAACACCTGCCTATCTATCCAATGTTAATGTTGGGGGCTACTCATAGGTTTGCCCTGTGAAAAGGGTCCATGGTGTGTTATCTTCCCTAGTTTATCCTATAACCATGCCCTGGTAGATAGAAATAGCAGACCCATAATTATTGTTATGATCAACATCTGTGTGTTTCATATGATGACGCCTCTGTGAAAAAGGTATAATACATCCTTCTCATTAGCACCAATAGTGCTCGTACATCAGAATGCATCATAAGGTATTTTGATGGCGATACTCCATTTTGAGAGGATTCGAGCTATTATCAAGATCGATCTCCCTTACAAAATGCTTTGGACAGATAATTGGGGCTTCCTTATTAAAAGTTTACTTATTAGCATACAAAGCGGATATAAGGCTTGCAGCCCTGGTCAACATCCATTCATTTTTACAGTCCCCTGTTTACAGTCTAGTCCAAAGTCTATAGGTCAATTCAGTCTATACGATTTCATGTGAGATCAATAAGTGCAGAATCCTCATTCCTAATATTCTATACAACAGACTAATAGACTAGAAGCACCAGAAACTGCTTCAGTACAACACACACACACACATGTATGTTTGTGTCCAGGGACCAAGGCTCACATTCGCACTCTGATGCTGAAAGGCCTGCGTCCGTCCAGACTCACTAGGAATGGATTCACAGCCCTCCACCTCGCCGCTTATAAGGTAGAACACAATACATCTACTCTTCTTACATTACTTTCTATTGTACTAGGATCTATTCCATAGAGCTTCACAAATATGTTATCTCACCATGCAAGCCGATGGAGAGATGTGTCAGCGGATTACTGCTTAACCCAAGTTAACCACATGGTGGAGTGCAAGACACACAACCACTTGTCACTCAAGTGCATTTAGTATTTCATGTGTTTGCTGAGAGTGGTTATTATAGAGTTTATCATAGAGTGTGGTGTGTCATTATTCAATGAATAATACTGTTTGACGGTAAAGGAATGTAGGCTGGGACTTTGACTGAAGAGAGAGTTTGGCTGTGAATTTGGAGATATAGTGGTAAGAGTTAACACATAACAAAAGGCTTTGCCTGATTCCCCGGAGCAGTGGGTACATTTTGTCTGCTTGTCTCCAAAGGACAGTGCAGAGCTGGTGACGGCGTTGCTCCACGGGGGGTCTGATGTCCAGCAGGTGGGCTACGGCGCTCTTACGGCCCTCCACATCGCCACGGTAGCGGGGCACCACGAGGTAAACAACAACACAACCTGCTGTTTTCTTCCATTGTGTTTGTGAGGGTCCAGCGACGCTTTTAGTAAACTGGTCTCTTGATTTTAATCTTGTTTCAGACAGTGGATATTTTACTACAACATGGAGCTAATGTCAACGTACAGGACGCTGTCTTTTTCACCCCCCTGCACATCGCTGCCTACTATGGCCACGAGCAGGTCATTACCAGCCTCCACCGCACACTACCTCCTACCTGCCAGGATCGTGAGGAAAATGACCAAAAGTGGACCCAAACGTTCACACTTTTGAAAAGTGATATTTGTTGGGTCAACCAAACAAATTATGATTATGAGAAATGTATATATAATAAAGGGGAATATAGTTACATTTAGTGATTAAACAATTTGAAAGAGGATACAATATTAATATTTAGCCAGGAATTAATAAAATACATCCATATATTCATGTTATACACACTTAAATTAAAATGAGTCCTCGTCATCCAATATATCGTCATCCATCTATTTTTGTGCTTCTCCACCCTTTTTGTGCTACTCCACCCTGGCCCAGGTGGCTAGGCTGCTCTTGAAGTTTGGGGCGGACCCCAACGTGAGTGGGGAGGTGGGCGACCGACCCCTACACTTGGCTGCAGCCAAAGGCTTCCTTGGCCTGGTCCAACTACTGATGGGGGATGGCTGCAAGACAGACGGTGAGTCGTGGACTCCATCATGGATGTTCACACCCTGCAATGATCATGCATACGGGTCTAATGGTAACAAATGGCCATAACAAAATCACATAGGTATATGCATATGATCATATGTTATTGAACATATGTACCTCTGCAGTGCATACATACATCACATTTGCAAGCTTCAACATGCAACATCAAACTTTTCAAATTCGTTTTTTTTCCTGAATAGGCAAACATAGTTGCATTTATTAACGTGGGTTTTACACCCTAGACTTGATTTATGAATCAATGTATTGGTAGATCAATTATAGCACATTTAGTAAGTATCTTGTTTCTATGCGTATTCCTAGTGAATGTTCTGGATAATGAAGACCATGTACCTCTTCACCTGTGCTCCCGCTTCGGCCACCATGAGATTGTACGCTTCCTACTGACGGGCAACATTGAAGCACAGCCGCACTCTGTGAACATCTACGGAGATACACCGCTACACCTGTAAATGACCCCAGACATCCACTACTGCATACATGCTTTCCTTAGGTTGACTGAATGATACGAGGCGGATGTGTGTTATGATGGTTGTGTTGCAACAGATCCTGCTATAATGGGAAGTTTGAGGTAGTGAAGGAGATCATTCAGCTTTCTGGAACAGAGAGTCTGATGAAGGAAAACATCTTCAGTGAAACTGCATTCCACAGGTATGCTAGTCCTCTTTATTCAAGTTATTCATGTCATAAAAAAAATACAAATAATTGGCATGTTTTCCTTTCCACGCTGTAAAATCATGAGAACGTGTGTGTGATGTTGACAGTGCTTGCACCTATGGTAAAAACCTGGAAATGGTCAAGTTCCTCTTGACCCAAAGCCCCATCAGCATCAACCATCAAGGCAGAGATGGACACACGGGTACGTCTTCATTTTGCAATTTCACACTACTAGGCCGGTTCTTCTAGTATTGGCCGAATCTTCTAGTATTGGCCTAATCTTCTAGTGGCTAGGGTGTTTGACTCTCAGCCGCTTAGTTCTGGCCTCGATTCCTAATGTCTGCAATCTCCCTGTAGACATCCTAGTGCGAGACGCCTAACCCTGACCCGGTTAAGTCACTTTGAATATAATGTCTGATGATGTTTAAAAAGTCAAATAAATCTTTGAGTTCTTTTATTTGACAAATCACTCTAAAAGGACAATGACATGGTTGCAACGCCAACCTATAACTCACTAGTTTATAATACTGGTGATCTTTCACCTCCTCCTATGTAGTCTGTTCATTCTGTGATGACCTGTCTCTCTGCCGAACCCCTGTCCAGCCCTGCACAGTGCCTGCTTCCATGGTCACATCCGCGTGGTGCAGTTCCTGTTGGACAGCGGGGCGGACATGAACCTGGTGGCCTGCGACCCCACCCGCTCAAGCGGGGAGAAGGAGGAGCAGACCTGTCTGATGTGGGCCTATGAGAAAGGTCAGCTGGTACGATGATGGATGGGTGGGACTGGCCTATCAGGGGCAGCTTTGTCACTGCTGTGTTTTTTTGTTTTGTTGTGACAGGTCACGATGCCATTGTGACCCTACTGAAACATTACAAGCGCCCGGACGATTCCCCTTGTAATGAGTACTCCCAGCCAGGAGGGGGTGAGTGACCTCGAAGTGCAGCTAGTGGAGGGATTAAAGGGACGGTGTTTAATCAAGTTTGTTTTAATCATGTCTTTTTCATTCAGATGGCTCTTACGTGTCAGTCCCGTCGCCTCTGGGAAAGATCAAAAGCATGACTAAAGGTACCGGACTCATGACCAGCTAACATGACACACCGTGCGCTGACCTTATTATTAGGGGACATTTCGGGCCAAAAGGCCTTAAAATAGAATACCTATACCTATTAATAAGGCATAATAGCATAATCCCTAAAAACATGCTAAGAAGTTGATTCAAAATAATGTTTTTTTCCATCCTTTCAGAGAAGGCTGATGTTCTTCTGCTCAGGGCGAGTCTGCCGTCTCATTTCCACCTTCAGCTCTCGGATCTGGAGTTCAATGAAATCATTGGTTCAGGTTTCTATCTTAAATATATACTGTATATCTATGTCTGCGCTGTTTGGCAGTGAGCAGAAAATAGCCTTGAGTCCACAGTCTAACATCAAATCTGTCTCTCAACCAGGCTCCTTCGGCAAGGTCTACAGAGGGAAATGCAGGAGCAAAGTTGTCGCCATTAAACGGTATTTTGGGACAGGACGCACATTTTCCACTTACTTCACTGTCCAGTTGAGGGGGGGGGGGGGGGGGGGGGGATTACATGGTTATCCCATCCCTAATCTCGGATCTAGCAGTCCTACTATGTTATAGCAGAACCTCTGGGGGGTAGACAGCCCGGACCCTGGTCCAGAAACCAGAAACTGAAGGGACGGGGTTCCGTTTTGCTTCCTGTTTCGTTACGGAGATATTCTATTTGTGAGAGTTGAGGAAGCTTTCAGAAGGGGATTTAAATCGGTTTATTAATACAGTGGCCACTCTACACAGTGTTGATTTGAAACCTTTATAGACACTTTGCTACAGTTTACTACTGCTTACCGAGTTTGTGTTCGAAACAAATATGCCATCAAACTTAAGAAATGAATCTAAAGTCTGATTTGTGAGTCTTCCCCTCAACGATGTAAAACTACTTCCTCTCACTCAGCTACCGGGCCAACACGTACTGCTCCAAGTCCGACGTGGACATGTTCTGCCGCGAGGTGTCCATCCTGTGCCGGCTCAACCACCCGTGTGTCATCCAGTTTGTGGGGGCGTGCCTGGACGACCCCAGCCAGTTCGCCATCGTCACCCAGTATGTGTCCGGGGGATCCCTGTTCTCCCTCCTCCACGAGCAGAAGAGGTGAGGAAAACGATGGGGGGGGGGACGGGGACGTTGTGGAGAGGGAAATGACACAAAATCAAGAAATAACAGTAAATCGCCATAATCGTAATCACAGAGATACATTTGAGAAGATTAAACAACAAAGATGAATTATAAGAAAGCTAAGCCAAACTTGTGATGCACCGGCAGACTGTTCCAGGAGTGACGACCATGGACACAAAATGCTGCTTCCCTGTAGGTCCTGGTCCTCACCATGATGACTGACAGGTCATAATTGACCTCTATATGTACAGGGTGTATCGGAAGACATAATAACACAGATGCATTTATATTTAAAATTACCTACATCTAATGTCATTGACTCTACACGTGGAATAAATTTTCTTATTTTTTCCGTTTACGTGTAACTATACCACAAATGATGTCATTGTTCAAAATGGATTGTACAGTAATGGCAGCCATGGAGCTGTAATTGAGCAATCAGTCCGGGGAACCATTACCTTCGGAACTCACAGGCGTCTGTTTACACAACATAGCGACACATGTCTCCAGCTCTAATTACTATCCTTCTCCGTAGCGTCTCTCTCTCTCATGGACACACAAACACACACACACAAACACACTGATACATACACACACACACACACACACACACACAAACACACTGACACATACACACACACCCCCACACACACACTCTCTCTCTTATCTTTCTCGCCCCCCCCCCCCCCCCCCCCCATCATTGATCCAGATAAAGTGTTCTAGCAAACTCTAAGCTCAGGTGCTTTCTAAGATAGACTGTCTTCATTGATCCACGGGAAGTGTGTGTGTGTGTGGGAGTGTGTGTGTGTGGTGCGTGTGTGTATTCTGTGTGTAAGTGTGTGTCTGTATGTGTGTGTGTGTGTTATCGGTGTGCGTGTATGTGTGCGTGTAATCTGTTAGTGTGTGCATATGCGTGTGTGTGGGTCAGGGAGCCTGATTGGCAGGGACCATTGATCTGCTAAAGCGCTAAGTGGGCGATCTGCTTTAATGATGTGTCCACGGCGCAGGCTGATTGACCTGCAGTCCAAACTGGTAATCGCCATCGACGTGGCCAAGGGTATTGAGTACCTGCACAACCTCACCCAGCCAATCATACACCGGGACCTCAACAGGTAGATGCAGATGTAATAATGGACCACCCCCATGGGTGTGGGGATGGAATATCCAACACAACGCTAATGCTGTACACACTGTGTTCCTCTCAGCCACAATATCCTGCTCTACGAGGACGGACACGCGGTGGTGGCTGATTTCGGAGGTGAGGGCAGCAGCCGTCTCTCACCTGTGTCTCTGACTGTAAAATGTGCTGATCTGAGGCCATGTTACGATATATGATTAAAGAATATGTCCCTTCTCCTGCAGAATCCAGGTTTCTGCTGTCCGTGGCGCAGGACAACATGACCAAGCAGCCAGGGGTCTGTTTTCATGGTTTCATCTTGCTTTTAACATCGTTTAGGAAATCTAACCTTAGAGCATTTAAAGGTTGTGACATTAGAAGAATCAGAATCAGAATCAGAGTTGCTTTTATTACATCTTAACGTACAAGTACGCAAGAGTACAATTCTTAGGCTTGGATCCTCAACAGTCACATAGCAGCATCAATACAAGAACAATAGCAAAGTAAGTAATAAAAAATAATAATAAGTAGCAACATCAATACAACAATGTGTTCAAGTGGTAGTGGTACCAGCCACAGTGGTAGTGCAAAAAATAAATAAATAAATACAATGCTGTGCAAAATACAGAATATAATGCAGAAAATCAAACGCAACTACAATTAAAAAACAAATTACAATGCCACTGTGTTGTACAATGCACTAAGAAACTTAACTCAGCATTTTCTATGTATTCTATGTATTAGTTAATTTAGACATACAAGATTAATTGTATTAATCCCAGAAGGGAAATGTATACTTTACATTTTTGTAATTTCAGATTACATTTTTAATGAAAGAAAAAAGGTGCTTAGGGTAAACACATTCAACATATCGCGTATCTCTAAGGGATATATGTCACATGATCATTTTCCAAGAGATACTGCAAATAAACCTGGGCCCTGGGTTACCTCCAGAAGGCTGCGTGTGCAGGGTGTGTGTGGAGGGGCTGACTTAGCAACAGCACCCAGAGTGCTTAGCCTACTGGGTTGTGTTAAGTGTGCTGCCTCCCCTGGGGACACACTGTTCTGAAGAACCAGAGGGAGTGCCATGCTTTACGGCTGTAATTGGACCTGGCTGTCAGTGTGTGCTTTAACCCTGTCTAACTACCAAGCCACTGACATATATATTTAATAATGTGTGTGTGCGTGTGTGTTCATGTATGTAAGGTAAGATAGATAAGACATACTTTATTGTCGCAAAGGGAATTTGTCTCGGACGCTTGGACAGTACATACTGTATGTAAATAACATTAAAAAAACAAATCAGTACAATATAATAAGTAAAAATAATGTATAAATGAATATGGTCATGTGTGTTTGTGCGTTTGTGCGTGTGTGTGTGTGTGTGTGTGTGTGTGTGCGATATAGAACTTGCGGTGGATGGCTCCAGAGGTGTTCACCCAGTGCACACGCTACACGGTGAAGGCAGACATGTTCAGCTACGCCCTGTGTCTCTGGGAGCTGCTGACCGGGGAGGTGCCCTTCGCCCACCTGAAGCCCGGTACCTCCTCACTCCTCCTCACACCTCCTCACACTGTCTCATACCTCACACCTCCTCAGACCCCCTCACACCTCCTTAAACCTCCTCACTCCTATTCACTCCTCCTCACAACTCCTCACACTGCCTCACTCCTCCTCACACCTCCTTACTCCTCCTCACACCTCACATCTCCTCAAACCTCCTCACTACTCTACTCCTCCTCTCACTGTCTCCCTCCTCCTCACACCTCCTAACTCCTCCTCACTCCTTCTTCCTCCTCCTTACACCTCCTCACACCGCTTCCTTCCTCCTCACACTGCCTCATTCCTCACACCTCCTCACTCTTCCTCACACATCCTCCCTCCTCCTCCCTCCTACTCATACCTCCTCACACCTTCTCATTCCTCACTCCTCCTCACAGCAGATCACCCACTTAGCGCTTTAGCAGATCAATGGTCCCTGCCAGCCAATCAGGCTCCCTGACCCACACACACGCAGACACGCACCCATGTGCACACACTAACAGATCACACGCACACATACACACACACCGATAACACACACGCACTTGCACACACACACACACACACACACACTTACACACAGAATACACACACTGCCTCACTCCTCACACATCCTCACTCCTTCTCCCTCTTACTCATACCTCCTCACACCTCCTCATTCCTCACTATTCCTCACACCTCACACCTCCTCACACCTCCTCATTCCTCACTCCTCCTCACACCTCCTCATTCCTCACTCCTCCTCATACCTCCTCACTCCTCCTCACACATCCTCACTACTCATACCTCCTCACACCTCCTCACTCCTACTTGTCTATCTGTGAATATAGACCTCCACATAACAGTTTTCATGTGCAAGTGCTGAAATATTTTCTTTTATTCTTGTTTCAAACATTATACAAAATATTATGATAACCACAGTATGATTATGATCATAGTCATGATCATCTTTATAAGTACAATGTTTTATATTATATATTGTAATAATCAGACTCAAACATGAGCTAGTGTTTCTAGATGGCTAGACAATATACAGTTAAGTTATTAAATGTACTGAGATATTTATTGAATACATGATTACATATGAAGGTTTGTCATCCTGTATGATTGAAGTTTAGGCTGATGCCATAGTTAATGTTCCCCTCCCCTCAGCGGCCGCGGCTGCAGACATGGCCTACCATCTGATCCGGCCTCCCATTGGCTACTCCATCCCCAAGCCCATCTCAGCGCTCCTGATGAGAGGATGGAACGCCTGTCCAGAGGCAAGTGACTTACTAACTAACTAACTGACTGACCAACTAACTTACTGACTTACTACCTGATTAACCAAATATTTGAATGACTGAATGAGGAACCTACTTCCTCCTTATTTGAGTCATTTGCAAAGAGTAAATGTAACTGTGTCCTAACTTGAGTCATTGGTAACACTTAACAATAAGGGTACAATAATTAACCATTAATTAACTGTATTAGTAGAAGCATGAATTAACAATGAACTAACAATTAATTAACAGTTATCTAATTTTCTAGTTATCACTTACTAATGGTGTCATCAACATTATGCTTTTGCTACCTGCTTATAATATATGTGTGTGTGTGTGTGCGCGTTCATGCGTGTGTAAAACTAGTGAAAAACAATAGGAGGCCGACCAATAAAAAAACATATTTTGTCGGCTACAAAATAAAAAAAGTCTGGAAGCCAAATCAGCTCTTCCCAAGTCAGCAGCCAAGCCAAGTTTGCATGTTCAGCAAATGACAGCATTCCCGGGTGGCCCTCTATATTGCATAGCTGTTCACAATCTACCAGCACACACGTAAAGCTCCCACTGTTTAGCGCCTGGGCTCTTCATAACCGCCTTGGCTTACATATTTACCTCTAATTATGATGATCATTAAGGCAGCCAGGCAAGTCCTTACACAACCCCCCTCCTGCCCTGTCTTCCCATGACTCAGCTGGCGGGGATGTTGAGTCAGGCAGGCGGTTGCCAACCAACCACCCCCCCCCACCCCCCCCCCCACCTTGGAGGACCAGGGGAGATCCTCCCTCTGGTTGTCGCCAGCTCCCATAGCATAGGGTGCCACTGTGTCCAGTTTAGTGTCTCATAAAATGATGAAAATGGGGCACTACAGGAACCCATGCACACTCATCATTTATAGACCCCCCCCCACCGTACTTTGTATATCCCATGGGTTGTAAAGGTGCTTGCATGTTCAGATCCTGTGAATGAAAAGACTCCTTGATGGCACTAAGAACACACTATACACACTTGTACGTTTTTGTTTTAAAATGCATAACTTTTGCTACGTTAACGCCTAGCGTCAACACTACTCCGGCATTTCTCTGCTCACCCCGTTTCAGTTTAAAAACTCCGGGATTGGGTTTTTAGTCTGGATGGGCTGACACTGAGACTTTGCAGAAGGATGATGCAGACACTCACGATCGCTTCCTGAAGGTCGTGACCTGTCCTTCTCTGATTTGTCACGCCCCTATCACGTGACCCTTTTCGGAAGAAAGAAAACACCCTCAGCCTTGACTACCAGTGGTTAATGTAAAAGTGGTTCATGGTTTTGCCATTGCTTTTATTCCACTGTTGTATTTTCTGCAACTAAGCAACGGTGCTAAAATGCTTGTCTGGACGGGAACAAAAACGTATTAGTGTGGATGTAGCCTTAAACATCGTAAATATAATGAAAATACATCAACAATAATTAAAACAACTTAACAATAGAGCTTCTGACAATAATATGAAATTATAAACTAAGACAAATAAAATAATTCATAAATGAATCATTTTTAATTACTTATAATATATAATATATATATATATAATATATATAATTATAATTATATAGATATAGATACAGTATATAGATATATATAGATATCCATAGATATATGTATATAGATATCCATAGATATATGTATATAGATATCCATATATATATACTAACTTCCACAGAAATATCCAGTTTTTATTCCAAAACACTAAAACCCGACGTGTCCTGTGTTCCTTGTTTGGGTGTAATGTATTGAAGGCTGCCTACAGGCTGTGGATGTGATGTATAATTGAGAAGATCTGGGGTGGCCAGGGTGTTTGTTGTTGTGAAGTCGGGGGAGAGATCTGAGGACGGCGCCTCAGGCTGGGTTCACCTTTTGCTGTGTGTGTGGGTGGAATAAGTGGACCATGGAGTGGATGCACATGTGTGTGTTTTGTGTTTGGAATCTTTTGATGTTAGAACGCACCTTGAACACTCGTTGGTGAGTCTCTGAGATGTAACTAGTGTTCACTCACAAAAGAAAAGGTACTCACCTCGCCACTTTCTGGCTATTCTGCACTCATTGTTGCTTCACTAAACTTGGCCATGCAATTTAAGTTTTTCCATCTTCGACAGTATGCTGTTCTCAGCCTCACTTGTAGGTCACTTTATGTGGTGACTAAATGACTTAATGACTAAGTGATGAAACGTTGATATCAGTTTCTCATCACGTAGGACCGACCTGAGTTCTCGGAGGTGGTGAGCAACCTGGAGGAATGCCTCTGCAACGTTGAGGTACGGCCACGGATATTAACAGCTTATTATAGCGGAAAAAGGCTGTGAAAATGTACTTATCTACTTACTTATGAATATGATGAATATCTCTTGTGTTCTTGTATGGATCTATGTTTTGTGTGTGTGTGTGTGTGTGTGTGGATCAATGGATCTATGTTGGATCTGTGTGTGTGTGTGTGTGTGTTTGTGTGTGTCCCAGCTCATGTCTCCAGCCTCCAGCAACAGCAGTGGCTCTCTGTCCCCGTCCTCCTCGTCCGACTGCCTGCTGGGTCGGGGGGGCCCCGGCCGGAGCCACGTGGCCGCGCTGCGCTCCCGCTTCGAGCTGGAGTACGCCCTGAACGCCCGGGCCTACGCTGTCTGGACCCAGAGGTACTGACACCAATTCGACCGCACCTTCAACTACCCTCCCTTTTTGACTCTATATTTGACCCAAGAGCTGCTTTTTTTTTAATAAATAAGGGGGCATGTTAGCTTCTTGTTTAGGCCCTCTTACTTTTTCCTAGGACTTCACAAATAGCTTTTTGTTGTTTGTTTTCTCATAGGACTGTGCATTCCCTGATGTTGCACTTACTCTGAGTTGTGTGGGACCTGCGATTGTCTATTTCATATGTGTATGTGGAGGCATCTAGTTTCCATTCATTCATTTTATTGTGTCATTTCGGAGCAGACCCTCCCTCTTTTTATAAGGGGCCCAAGATTTCAGCCTAATTCTTTGAACGTTTATTTCTACAGTTTTCTACCTAAACTACTCCCAAGGGTCAAAACTAAACGAAGGCCAATTAGCTTCTTCTCCCCCCAACGTTTCTCAAGTCCTTTATACATGAAGCTAGGCTATTCTGTCGTCTATCGTGCCCAGGCCTGTCCTACAGTAACTAAGACCGTCTTGCTGAAAGTGATAGCAGCTGCCCATGCTATTGTTCATCCTGTAACCTGTAAACCACTAGTAGTAGTTTCCTGCAACACAGAGGAATGTGGTTGCTCAGATACAGTAGCCAGGCATTGGTGGGGGGAACAAAGTAAAGAAACATCCAATAAAATATGCATGGCCTTCTGACTCAGGGCATTCTTTTTACCGCAGGCTATAAGTTTGTATGTGTGCACATTTGTGTGTGTGTATTTATATGCGTGTGTGTATGTGCGCGCACGTGTGTGTATGTGCGCGCACGTGTGTGTGTGCGTGCACGTGTGTGTCTGTGTGTATTTATATGCATGTGTGTGTATATGTATGCAAACGTGTGTGTGTGTGTGTGTGTGTGTGCGCGCACATGTGTATGTGTGTGTGTATATGTGAGTGTGTGTGTATTTATATGCGTGTGTATATGTGATTGTGTGCGTGCGTGTCTGGCAGATGGTGCGGAGAGGTAGGGCAGGGTATTGTGCAGGCAGCAGTAGTGATGGTGATGTCTGGTTGTCAGAAATTCCTTGGCACCACATCAAGTGTGTCTCACTGTTACCACCAGAGAAAGTGAGACTGTATCATTTGCGTATTACAAATCCAAGGGACATCTAGCGGGATAGTCTTCTTGCGTTTTTCCATGATGTTGGGCTATTTATAGTACAACTCATATTTGTGTGTTGAAGGAGAAACGCCATTGTTCTTGTAGTGGTGGTAATCAATATGGTTGGGGGGGGGGAGAAAGTGAGGTGATAAACAATGTTATTAATTGTCCTCAGCGAGCAGCGTCGTGCGTCTGGAGGTTTGTCCATGGAGGAACTGCGAAGGAACATGCAGTTTGCACCCATCGACCGCAACGGTTTGTATTGTATTTGCTCTGTTCTTATATCTACATATCATATGTTATTGTATCTATATATCATCTGTTCTTATATCTATATATCATGTTATTATAATGGTTGGTTATGGGAAAACAGAGCTCATTACTTTAACAAAGATGTTTTGTACTGGTTTAATGAAAGAAATGTGACTTTCAGGAATCATTTAACTTTTATTATATTCTCTTGATGGCACTTGAAGTCAGTCTCCAGAGTTTTGTATTTATTTCCAATCTCTTACTGCTCCCGTCTTAACATGACTTGACTTAATTTCATCATTTATATTTCACAATCAGTCTTTTGTTCAGCATTTTTTTAATAAAGCACTCCATAAACGCTTCTTTCACAAAAAATCTTTTAATTCAAAACTCTGTATAATTAATCAAATAGACCTTTTTCACAGAGGTGTCACTCATAAAAATAATTATGGGTGTGCTACTTTAATGGACCAGGGCACGTGTAGTAGACTAAACTAATGAAGCTAACATACAATAACCATGGACCCTTCTCAGAGGTGTCATAGCAGGTTAAACACATTTCTAGCCATAGATATATAAACACAGACGCTACACTGGCCTTTGGATCATACGTCAACATTACTGCCATGTTGGAGAGGCCAGGACTGGCCTGTAAACAAATACAAGTAAACGGGAGCAGTGGTTTTTCGGAATAAAAAGCACTATAACGTTTACATTTCTCAACTGATTTCAATTAGTCATTTTTATTCAAGGGTTCATAATGTACGTGGAATATATTTTATATGAAATAAATATATTATGATCTATTCCGGAATCTATTCCATGTGCGAAAGGGCGCAAGACGGAAATGTTCCAGAACGTAGCTGCATGTGTGAATAGTAAAAATCTCTAGCAGTGCCTGAACGTTTTTCACAGTAATTGACCGGGAAGTAGGTGTGAAAGGGGCTTTAGTTAACAGTCGGCCTGCATGTGGTGAACCTCGTGTTTGTTCACCGTTTCCAGGTTACGTGTCTGATCCCATGAGCACCATGAGGTTCCACTCGTCCTGTAGCAGCAGTGGCAGCTTCGAAGACAGCAACTAACACCACAAGCAGTGGCACGTCCAATACTTATAAGTAGTTATACTGTGTCATTTTATTACAGATACTTTTGGTAAGACTTTTAGTAAGGAATTTTGCCGTGAATGTGTGAGACACCTTTTGTGTCACCAGTTTTACATTACAAATATCCTTAATGATGTATCCATACAAACATGATCTTTTAGAATACTTTCTTGGGGACTTCATGTAAATATTTATTCAATAAAGTTTTTTGTGTGTTTACTGTTTGAGATTAATAGAATAGAATGATCTGTAGAAAAATCGGCCTCTTTTTACACAGAATTTTAAGACTTTGATTAAATCACTTTTTTTAATGGCCAACTCACACAAGCATTTGCAATTGACTTTGCCAGAGATTACATTTTTGACTTACATTGTTCACAATAATCACACAAATAGAAAATAATTGATATAACTGGAAACTAACAGAGAAAGAGGTAGTTTTAGCAGCAGTTACGACACAAATCAGTGCCTGGGTAAAACATGTCATATGTTACATAGCTACGGTAATTATGCATGTGTAATACTAGTGTGCCTTATTAATATACAATGTTAGTGATTCTCCCTAGTAGCTCTATTGGTTGGATGAATTACATATCTTATCAGGATACAATTATAGTTAACCAAAGAATTGATTTAAATATCAACTGACATCCACGCACAGGCTTTGTTGCTACACTTTGCACATAAGAGATGTAATACGATACAGCCAGACACACTGTGAAATAGTGCTTATTGCAGCCAACGGAGATGTTGAAAGTATGTTCGGTCCAAAGCAAACTGCGGGAGTCGTAACAATGATAAATTATTCAATGATTTGTGGGGCCTGAGTAGGAAGAGTATCTTTTTACAGGGGATAGCAGGAGTGAGTGTGTGTGTGGGGGGGTGCTATCGGATACCGCTCACAAGCTTTGCCATATTGTTTGTTCAGGACAATAAGAAGAGATGAGCTGTGCAACAATCACAACTCATTGTCTAGCTTCTTTTGTCGCCTACTGATGGATTAAGACCGTTTGAGTTTTAATTATAAACAAACATATCAAGTGTCCTTTCAGGGCTTCCTTAGTCCTTTATAAATATTAACCAAATCATGTTCAGTGCAAAATATCAGCTATATTGGGGTCCCTAGGAGTGTGTTTGTATTTTCGCCATTACCATCAGATTGCCTTAAACGCTGTACAAAAGGGTGCACAATATCTTAACGTTTTAAATCAAACTTTAAAAAGTGCAATACATGCAAGTGCCGTGTCAAGAGCCACTTCCTGTCTGTGTTGTACACTGTGGGTATGAACTGCGACCAAACAGCGAGGTCTCTTCAACTCTGTAGGTGCTCAACTGGTCCTTACTTACAGTGGGTTTGAACTCCTCAATCAACTGAACCTCTTTGTTCTCCCCATTCAAAGTACCGCTCCTATCCAACGGTTTCGATTGGATCTGAGGTTTATTTTGACCGCCCTCGTCAGTACCGTTATCAGTCGAAGAGGAAGACGTGAGATCGGTTACGGCTGTAAGATCAGTTACGGATGTGACTTCCGTCTTGTCTGCCTCTTTGCTTTCCATTGTTTCTTTGGTGTCGTCACGTGCCTCTGGGTGGGAAGGTGTGGGTTCAGAAGGCCCTCCTGGACTCTTGAGGGCCTCATGGCACTCATCAGTGTGGTCAGGCGAGGGTAGATCTTTTATCTCCTCCACTGTTTGGCTTTCCTCTGCCTCAGGCTCATCTTTCACTTCTTTCTTCTCTTGTGGGAGCTCAGACTCGGGCTCAGTGGTGCTCTCAGGTTGGACATTGGTCTCTACGTTATTATCTTCTCCAATGTCTTCCGTCTCCATTTTGGAACTGTCCCAGTTTTCAATGTTCCCTTTTGTAGGGGCATCTTGATCTCTGTCTCCTTCCGATGAGCCAGTGTTGTCTTTGTGCTTCCCTAAAATGCTCTCTCCCTTGACATCCGTCCGGGTGGACTCTTCGGTACTCTGGTCTGCCTCTGAAGTGGGTACTGCGGTTGTCCCTTCAGTGTGCTCCAATAGCTGTTTATCTTTAGCAGGTTCCCTCTCCTCCTGGCCTTCGGAGTGATTGCTTCTCAGGTCTGACCGTGCAAGTTCAACTTTGGTATTGTCGCCAGAGTTATTGCTATTATTTAACAAGGGTTCTCTCTGCTTTTCGTTCTTCTCAAGATTTTCCTCATTCCTCTCAGACCTTGTCATGTCTTGAGGTGGGCTTGCTGATCGCAATAGCCCATAGTCAGACGCACCGGCAGTGGCATTCGACGGTAACTCTTTCATGTCATCTAGAGATTCGACAAATTTCTCAAAGTACTTTGAAGTTTGATGTAACGTCACCCAGTCTGTTACGAGATTGTCCCTGTTGTCTTTATTTTCCAAGACATCTGGAATCACAGATTCTTTGTCATTAGTTTCATTGACCTCTAGAAGGCCAGGATCGTCCTTGCCCAACTCTCTGCTCTGTGCTGCCTGATGGACAGTAGGCTGGGCTAGTTCTGCTTCTGGTTTGAACACCACACTTTCGGCTTCCTCCGAAGGTTTGCTTCCTTCTGTGTCTGCACTGTGTTCTCCGTTCACAGCAGTGGGCTCAACAGCGACAACAGAATCATGATCAGTGTCTGGGTGTTTGTCATCGGTATTCAGAGCAGACTTGTCTATGTTGTCTGCTGTATCCACTACTGTAGGTTCTGAAGATTGAGTTTGTCCCTCTAGAAAATCAACTATTACGCCGTGATTCTGGTCATGCTCCTTTGTTGTGTTCATTTCTGAACCTTTGTCCTGATTTTCGTCTCTGCTTTCATGGTCAATATCTGTGTCTTTTTTGTGAGGAAGTTCCTTGGCTTCCTCAGATTCGGCAGCTTCTACGACTTCAGAAACACTTTCCACCTGTTCTTCCTCCAGTATAGCTTCTTTTGGAACTTGATAGACTCTAGGACCCTGATCAACATTTTCCTGTTCACATTGATTGTCTTTTTCTTCATGGTCAGTAGTGCGATCCTCCTCCTCCTCCTCCTCCTCCTCCTCCTCCTCCTCCTCCTCCTCCTCCTCCTCCTTCTTCTCTTCATTCGGTTCTTCTGAATGCTTAGGATCTATCTTCTCCCCTACCATGACTTTGACTTGATTTCCCTCATTACCCTGGTCTTCATTGTTCTCCTTCGTTTCAGCAGAGGTTCCCTGTCCTGCATCTCCATTTTCCGCATCAACTTTACCTTCTCCATGATCACCATCAGACCCCAACACATTGCCTTTGATTTCTTCAGCTTTGTCCTCAGGTTGAATCCCTATGTCTTTTTCTGCTTTGAGAGCGTCACCAACATTTTCAGTTTCAACATTGCTTTCATCTGATGTCTTTTCAGCTTCCTTCACTGGTTCTTGATCCACAGTTGTTTTGGCTGGTTCCTCAGCAGTCTCAGAAGCTTGTTTCTGGGCTTCATTCTCTTCTACTTGTTCTGCCTGTTTTTCAGCTTGGTCCTCAGTAGACTGAGAACTTTCTTTGGTGTCTATACTATTTTCAATTTCCGCCACCTGTTTTTCGGATCCCTCTTCATCTCCTGTTTCCTCGATATCTTTCTCTGGTTTTTCCTCTTTTTGCACATTCTCTTCATCTGCAACTTCACTAGCTTTGTCATATGTTCCTTCTAATGTGTCCTTTGCGTCAGCATTTTTACCATCTTGGTTCTGTTCTATAGCTTCCACAGCTTCACCTTCCTGCACTGATACCTCCTCTGTTTTACATTCCTCCTCCTCCTCCTCCTCCTCCTCCTCCTCCTCCTCCTCCTCCTCCTCCTCCTCCTCCTCCGTCTCCTCCCTGTCATTTTCGGTAAGTTCTTTGGCCTTCAAATCACTCTCCTCTATAGCTTCAACCTGCCCTGCCTCACTATTTTCTACATTATTGTCCTTGGCTTCTACCTGCTTTTCTACATTGTCCTTTTCAACGTTGTTCTGCGGTACAGACGTCAGACTTCCACCCTCCCCTCCTGTATCATGCACCATTCTGCCTCTAAAGCTCTCCATCTCCTCTCCACTCCTTCCTGCCTCCTCATGTGAAGCGCTCTCTTCATGTAAATCCTCCACAAGCTTGTCATGGTCTATTTTAGTCGCACTTGTTTCTGCTGCTGCAGTCTGTTCGGCTTGAAGCACCGCGGCGGCTCCACTCAGCTCTGATGAGCTACTTAAACTCTCTACTGGGACTCGGGTCCCTGCCATCTCGACGGTGTCCTCGCCTGCACCCAGTTTTCCCCTGCCACTCGCAGCTGTCTCTCCGCAGCCAACGTCCGCCAGCTCCTCCGAGGGCTGGGTGTTGGTGACCGCCGTTTGACTTGCAGCCGCAGTCTGCCACTCCTCCGCGTCGCGTTTCACAGCGGTTTCAACATCTTCCTTTTCCTCGGGTTCTGATGCTGGTGACTCCTCATTGGCTTCATTGTTTTTGGCCTCTGGTTCTGTCTGACTGCCGGCCTCTACGCCATCCTCCTCCTCCACCTCCTCCTCATGCGCCTTCCTCTGGTCGTCCTCCCCAGCCTCGGCGTCCCTGGGTTGTGCCGGTTCGTCCGCTTGAAACATCGCTTCCTGGTTCTCCACCTCCACCTTCTCCTCAGGCTCCTGGGGTGGAGATGCCTCCATGTCTTCCTTCTCCTCTGCGTCCTCTTTCTCTGTCTCCATCGTTTCCACGATGCGATCTGCTTCCATTGCAGGCATCTCCTCTTCTGCTTTGTATTTTTCGCCCTTTTCATCGTCGGCTTCGTTGATTTGCTCTGGTTTGAGTTCTTCCTTGTCGTCCTTCTGCTCGACTGTCTCCTCTTCTCTAACTTCTGTGGCGTCAACGACGCTCACCTCGCATTTGGTCTTCTCTGGTTGGGTCGGTTGTTGTGTCTCTGAGGTCTCACATTCAATAGGAGAAGCATCTGAAAAAACACCACGAAAACGAATGTTTATTACAGAATCGTCTCGTCTTCAATCTACAAAAAGTCCAACAGCCAGGAACCCAATCCTGCATATAATGGCTTTATTCAGGACGTTATTTGAGTAAAACAGGAATCCATTCAACATAGAGTTGAGGCATTGTCATTGGTGTAGTTCAGTCTGTTGTAATGGAGAACGGATACCTTTATTGTTTTGCTGGTTGTCTTTACCAGTGGACTCCTCCTCTTCCTCTGTGGTGGTGTCACTAAGTTCTGGTTCAGAGTGGCACTGGCCCTCCGTTAAAATGGCCTCTGCTAGCTTCTCCTGAACAGACTTGGCTGGAGTTAACCGGGGAGAGAGAACAACACTGCTTGTGCAACACAATCATTCCAATGACATTCTGCACAGCATGCACAAATGGAACATTTGGCCAGCCAAAGGGAAACGAAAATCACACATGGATAGCGTTTATTTAATATTGATACATGCAAACAAAATAAAATACAAACACTCAAAGACATGCAAAAGAAGAATAGCATGCACCAAAACATGTAATTATACAAAATACAAGCTTCATTCTATAGCACACAACACAATGACAGGACTTCATATGAGCTGCTCCATTTAGTTGAGGAAAATGATGTTAAACCTCCAGATGAAATTAATTTCTAAATCCTGAAATAAGAGGCCTTTGCTGGTCTTGTAGTTCAACAACTACTAACATAGGTTTGGTTTCCAACACTAGATAGTGTTACAGTTGTGTGGGGAGGTTATTGAAATCTAAAATTTGTTTTGGATTAAGATATCAAGATATTGATTCAGAGAGCACAATTACAACACGACACGAGAAAGCAAAAAGGCTTTTGCAAAGTGTAATACAAGTGGAAAACATATGGACACGCAGTCGCCTCGGCACACAGAGCAGAACAACAGAACAAGCAGTAGAACGCCAAACACAAAAATAAAACAAATCAAGCTCAATGTTCAAAGTGTTTTTCCACTATTAATATCAGAATCACATGCAACATCATACACATATCAGATTCATCAAACAATAGTCTTTTTTGGGGTGGGGGGGGGGAAGCAGACACTGCAATCCAACCAGGTTCACCACAAGGCCACAAGGACTAGGCAGGCAGAACAGAGTCCGTACGACCTGTAGCGTACTCACCTCTCTCCGTCTCCGCGGGCACACCTTCCCCTTCCCCAGCTTCTGCTGCCGAAGCGGGGGTGGAGGTGTCCTCGTGTCCCTTACCCTCGTTCCCAGGGGAGACGCTGGTCTCAGACTCCTCCGGTGCCGTCTCCCCCGTGTCCCCCCCTGGACCGCCGTGGTTCTCCGCGTCCTGGGCCGCAGCGGGGGCTGCCGGTGAATCGGGTGGGGGTGATGGTGGTGGTGGGGATGATGATGGTACGGGGATCTCGGTGTCTGGGGTATCCGCTGCGGTCGGGGGGTCTTTGGCAGCGGGTTCGGCGGGGGGTTCCTCTCGGTGGGGCTCCGGAGGGTCTGCCTCTCCTCGGGGGTCTTTAGACTCGGCTGCGTGCTGGTGGTCCTCTTTGGTGTCTTCGCCCTCGCTCTGTCTCTCACTGCTGGAGGACCTGGAGCCTGAACGGGACCTCCTTTCCTCTGGAGATGGGGAAGTGGTGAAGTATTTATTACCTACAATTTGTTTTGCGCACTTTTTAGACTGAAGAAAATCAATTTGTGTGAAAAGCTACTGGCTTGCTGTGCTAGCTACATCTCCTTGAGGTACAAAGTGGAGTATTTTATGTAAAAAAATGGGATTTCTTGCAAATATAACTCGTACCCATTCACTATTTAATACTTAACACGAGTTACTTCGACCTTCTTAACATTTTGAAAATTCATTGTAATATATATGCAGTAGCATATGCTATATATAGTAGCAGATAGGTTAAATATACTTTTCTCCACGTTAAAAAAACTGTTAGCTATAGAGTAATTATGTGAGGAACAGTAGCTGAATATTGTCATATTTTGCCATACTTCCTCCATGAAAAGGTATTTTCCAAATGATATACAATTTTCATTGCCCACCATCATCATCGTCTTCACTGTCAGAGGCATACTTCTCCTTCCTCTGCTGTTCTTTGTCAATGGAGTGAGACGGAACTTGGGTCTGTTTCGCCTTTGAGTTCTCGTCTGCCTCGTCATCTGCCTCAAAATCCTCTTCGTAATCTGCAAGAACATACAAACGTGTGCTCCATTTTTTTTAAATGTTTGTTGGAAGGGAAATGCTTAGGTACAGGTCGTGGTGGAAGATTGTATTTGATTAAAATGGCCTATTGCCTATTGTCTGATTGCCGTTGATTCATTGAAACACTTTCATTCATTGTACCATCTCTGGGTTTGTCCTCATGTATGATCTCTTCCTTGATGTCTGTCTCCATGTCTTGTGGCTGAGGTGTCCCTAGGTCCGCTGTGGAGACAGCCCTCTCCTTCCCGTCCTCCTCCACCTCCTCCGTCTCCTTCTCCTCTGCGGTCTCCTTGTGCGTGTCACTGGGGCTGCTGGTCGTCTCTGTCTCCGTATCATCCGTCCCCCTCTTGGGAGGAGGGGTGGGCTTCTTGTCCAACCCCATCGCTATGATACACCTGGACAGGTGAACACATTCCATGATGTCGTCTGTGTTCCGGAGCAGGGCCGTGGCCACAGGGGGGCCTGGGGGTGGCCCACAATATGATTGGCCACCTAGAGCGCCTGCTCAACTAAAATGGGTTTTAAATAAGTAGCATCAAACAATACTCATTTTGTGACATATATTACATTCTCTGCACCGCTCTGCAGAGGTCAGGGTGTGTAACAGCCTTTTTTATTCCACCCCACCCCTACTACATTAGTCTGGACACACCACTCAACACACAACATTCATTATCCAAGATTAATAAAACACACAATTCTGTTGAATGAAGGTTATGGTGACAGCTAATGTATTTTGGTGGCATAAGGCTACCTGATATTGATTCCAAAGATCTCCCATTCACCAAGAGACTGACCGAATGACGTGAATTGGCGTGAGTGGAATCCCGTGAATTTCCGGCGAGAAATTTGTGTCTATTCGCGTCTTTGCATTGACTTTATATGTATTCGCGCCGCACAAGAAATCTGCTACGCTTTTGGTGTGAATGCACCTTAAGTCTTACTTGTAGCAGGGAGAAGCTCCCTCCACTCCGGTGAAGCCAAAGTGTTTGTGGCGGCCGGTCAGCCGGGAGCCCCTGCGGTGTTTGAACTCGCAGCAGGAGCTGATGCGCTCCACCTGCAGGCCGTTCAGGAAGAAGGTGAGGCTGAAGGGGAAGCCTCGGTGCCGGCGAGACACAAACTGGAACGCTTCTGAGGAGCGGCAGGAGGACATAGCGTAGGAGGGGTCACTATGTGGTGCGCTCGTAGAAATAACAAAGGAGATTCAGAGGTTAGTAAATATTCTGGGATGGAATGGACATATTGGTATTTGTCGCCGAGTTTAGCTCAGAGAATCTACAAATGGTAATGACTAAGAACAATGCTGTCAGTCAAGAGAGTCGTCCTGACCTTCCACCTGTGAATTGTATAGCAAATATATTCAGGTTATCGTGTATATTAAGGTTATCTCGATTGACACTGACACACACACGTACATCCCCCCCCCCCCCCCCCCCCCCCCACACACACACACACACACACTTTGCTCCTCACCCCCCTCCTGGAGCCGGCCCTTGTACACACAGAGGTTCTCCCCCCCACAGTGCTGCTGGAAGACCTTGACCTCATCCCTCAGGTCCACCAGGTCACGGGACAGGTGCACCGTCTTGCCGAAATACACCATGTTCACGCCCACTTTGCTCTGGTGCACTGAGCTGCGCAGCATCGGTGGCTCCTGGACCGGTGGATGAATGAGGACTATTCACATGAACCACATTATATGCATGAATCTGCTACTCACTTTACAATAGTCTAGTCCAACAGGATTCACATGAACCACATTACATGCATGAATCATGAGAGATACATGAAATACATGAGAGAGAGAGAGAGAGAGAGAGAGAGAGAGAGAGAGAGAGAGAGAGAGAGAGAGAGAGAGAGAGAGAGAGAGAGAGAGAGAGAGAGAGAGAGCGCATCATAGGTGGATGACCTCATTGACGTCAGCTCTGCCGGGGTTATTGGTAGACCGTAGCCGACGCCCCCTGATGGTTCCGTTTGAGGTGACCCTTGTACCCCGGTCTCTCCTCTTGGTGGTAGGGGGCACGGGGGTCACAAAGTTGTTGATGACTGGGAGGCAGTAGGGGGAGATGCCCTGGCAGAACTCTGAGGTGGTTCCACGCCTCTGGGGATTCCTGCTGTCCTGGATGGGGTCATGTGACATGTTGCAAAAACACATGAGCTACACGGATGGAGAGATAAATACAGATGGATGGGAACTTATTATTATTCATCCTCAAGCCTAAGTCAAGGCATAACAATATGATAATATGAAGATATTATACCGTCAGCGGAAGAAAGTGACATGCTGTCGTGGCAATTCCTTTATGAGGTATTGCGTCTAGGACGGATGAAACTTCTAATTGCAAAAAAGCACACATATATTTGTAGAAAATAGCCTATTTGATGTATGCATACACCAGTCTCCTCTCTAGCAGAGTGAGCCCAGAATACAGTTTCAAAGAGCCTTTTAACACAGTGAAACACACAGAAAACCTACAAGATTCTCCATAACAATTTACACACAGACATACACACGCCTGTGTCCACATTGTTGAATAATATCATTAGAAAGATAATAGAGATGTGTGTGTAAGAGGGGTGTGTGCATATGTGTGTGTGTGTGTGTGTGTGTGTGTGTGCATGCATGTGTGTGTGAGTGTGTGTGTGTGAGTATGTGTTAGTGTGTGAGTATATGTGACTGTGTGTTTGTGTGTGTGTCTGTGTATGTGTGTGTGTGCGTGCGTGTGCATGCATGTGTGTGAGTGTGTGTGTGTGTGTGTGTGTGTGTGTGTGTGTGTGAGTATATGTGAGCGTGTGTGTGTGTGTCTCACGGTGGTGCTGTCCAGCGGCTGCTGGCCGTGGTCTGCTGAGCCGCGGTGCCTGCGCGGGGGCCTGCGTCGGAGCGAGGCCGCGGTGCTGCTGCTGGTGATGGGCTGCAGGCGGGCGGGCCGCTGCATGGTGCCCGGGGCCGTGTTGGGCCGAGACGAGCCCGGCTGCACAGAGAAGCACTGAGGGTGAATACACTGGCTGGTGTTCATGTTGGGTTCATGTGAGATCCGTTGTACTCCTATCTGAGGCAGGTGGGGGTTTCGTTTTTCATTAGCAAACATAACCAGGAAATATGACCAGTAAAGGTTCCATTGCTGTTGCAAATATAACAAATATAATATATATCAATAATATTGATATATTATTTATTGATTATGTAATGCTAATGATGCTAATAATTATAATACTAATGATGCTAATGATGCTAATAATGCTAACAATACTACTAGTGATAACGTGTATTCATAGTTTAAGAAGATAGGTGCATCTTTTATATTTTGATACAAATCATTTCTGAATCAGTATCCACAAGGGCCGGTATTTTTTTATGTATAATTCCAGTGGATGTAGAAGATATCTCTATCTAATAAACAGAAATGATTGACTCAGGACAAAAAAAGATATATATAGGAGTATGAAGCTATTCTCCAGGCAGCGGCTCATAGACTAAATGTCAAACAGTCAGCAGATCCTGAACAAGCCCTAACCTGCCGATGGTTTGAACTGGCTGACAGACACGAGATGAGAGAGTGGATTTAGGCGGGTAAACAGCCCTGTATCAGCACCAGGTTCGACCATGCGCAGACACCCATGACCTCACTGTTTGCTTTCCTCAGACACCGAGGAAACTGTTGAACATTCACGGTTCAACAGCTGGGATAAAATGCCCTTAATCTCACGACTTCCCTTTAATAAGGTCCCGGAGCTCAGAGCAAACAAGCAGAGTGGCGGGGCTCAGCACGCACCAGATCATCTGTACCTTTAGCAGGATGAACCCCGAACCGCCAAAACAACTCTTTAGCCTGATGGATACTACTATCCCCTGTGCGTTTAAACCAGAACTGTATATCATATAGACAACACCACACACTGAAGGGGCCTTCTCAGGTATCGTTGGAAAGTCTAGCCGAAAGGTTCTGTGTTTGAACCCCAATGTCTGCAATACCTGATTTTATTACCCGATAATTCTACCCGCAGTCAGTAAGCATCTCCACAACCCCCTACATGCTCGATAATGACATGTATCTAATACAAGTGACTTTGGATAAAATGTACTATATGACTAAATAGCAACTAGCAAGATTGATCCACAAGTGATCAACAGTGATCCCCTGTTCTTGATGCTAAAAGATCCTTCCTAATAATAATAATTGATTGCATTTATATAGCACTTTTCAAGGTACCCAAAGCGCTTTACATAGTGAGTAAGTGTGTGTATGTGTGTGTATGGGGGGTTATGACACCTCATCCACTACCACTACTTCCTAAGGGCATTCACCCTGTGTGAGTACAGAAGGTGGAGGTAGGACTCACAGACTCGCTGGACTCGGAGGGCTCTCCCTCTGGCACAGAGTGTTGTGTGCGGACGCCCCTGGGGCCGGTGGGGGGGCGTGGGGACAGGATCTGGATCAGGTCCTCCTCATACCTCTTGGAACGCTCCACCTGTGGAGGAATGATGGTGGTAGTCTTGGTGGTGCGGTAGGATTGTGTGTTTCTTTGGCTGGTGTATGGGGGCCGTTATGAAGACCAAGCTGTATTTAATTGTAGGTGAGATACATCGCATTATAGGGTAACATAGGGTATATAACATTCGATTTTAGTTGTATATGGTTGTGTGTTTTTATTGTTCTGTATATCAGAAGTCTATACAGAGACCTATGTGTCTTAGCACATTCAATACATGGCATTGATACATTTAACATTATTGGAAAAAATGTATTCGCGTTAGACATCTCAAATCAAAAAACAAATATGATATGTCGGATAGATCTCATTAGAGTGTATATAAGCCAGAACTTAATTCAGCCAATCAGCAGTCTCCGGGCGTCGCTAATGTACCTTCATCTTATGCACTCTTTCTCTCCGAGCAAACTCCTCCAGTCTCCGTTTGATGTCTATTTGATGGACGCGCTACATTGGAAGTACACAGGACAACATTTGCATAATTAATCATGCAAGGATGTCCGCAGATTAGACGGTTGTATCTGTTGACGGGCGGTGGCAGTGGCGGTGGTGGTGGTGGTGGTGGTGGTGGTGTGGTGTCGGTGGTGTGGTGGTGGTGGTGTCGGGGGTGGGTGGTGTTAGTGGAGGTGGTGGCGGGGGTGGGTGGTGGGTGGTGTTGGTGGAGGTGGTGGCGGTGTCGGTGTCGGTGGTGCTTGTGGTGGTGGTGCTGTGGGGCCCTCCTACCTCCATGTCCAGAACCTTGTGGAATATGGCCTGGGCCAGGCATTCTCTCACGTGCCTCTGGTGCACTCTCTGCATCAGCCTGGTTCTGTACTCTTTGTCCGGAACGATCCGTCCGCTCCTGGTGATCTGAAGGGTAGACATGATGACGTAAGCAACAACGAGCAGGCTGTGAAAGTAATTTACTGACTTGGGTAAAAGAGTCTGCTACATGGACTACTAGTGAAATTATGGAATTTGTCTGTCATAACACATTATTAGTTGATTTGTCAAAAAAAATCTAGTTGAGTTATGACTTAACTATTTGGACTAGGCAACTGTTTCCCACATACATTCAAGTTTTATATTAATAATATTAATGTATTTTAATTAATATATGTGGGAAACAACAGAGCAGTTTAAATCAGTTCGTAGCCAAGAGTTCTGTGTGTGTGTATATACATTTTCTGGTTACATCACTGTATAGTTATTGTCGTTTTTGAAGTGCCCTACCAGACCAACTCTTTGAAGGTGTCTCCTTATCCGAGTGTTGCTGAAATATCCAGCAAGATGCTTGTCTGTCAGACTATTGTAGGCTGAGATCAGTCTGTGTAAGGACGTCCAATATGTCAAACAGAAAACACGTTTAAACTATTTGCAATGTGAGCAAACGGTTACTAGTTTAGGAATCCATGGCAATGCCTTGTTGTTTGCTTGGTTACCCCCCTCATTAACAAATGGTGTTGGAGCTACGACTTGCCTATTCTAGTTGGCCGAGGGGCACTTTTTTTCCAACACAGATTTAATTTCCTCTAGCATTTGTGAGAGGGGCCACAAGATCGAACAACTGAGGGGTCCGTTACCGGTGTCTGATTACCCACAGGAGTTAGTGTGTGAGTGTGTGTGTGTGTGTGTGTGTGTGTGTGTGTGTGTGTGTGTGTGTGTGTGTGTGTGTGTGTGTGTGTGTGGTGGTTGGGGGGGGGGGGGGGGGGGGGGGGGGGGGGGGGGGGCTTTTAACCCAGTCGCCCGTCTGTGTCCGGCGCGCGAGACGCTATTCTCCTTAGGATAGGGTCAACAGTGCGTGTCCAAATGCACGGTTTCTGTAGGCTAAATATCATCCTTCGTCCTTGTGATGTCATATATGCCTTCAGACATTTCAGGTCTTAATTAAACCTACATTTCAGTGAAATATCTTTTTTTCAAGGGTAACCTATCATTCAATCAACTTAGTCCCAACAATCACTTGTGCCATGGATAGTCCTCTAATATAGTATAGTAGGCTATGTTAATAAATAAAAAGAACCTGTATAGGCTTTTATAAGATAATTGTTTAACAAGACTAACTCCCCATAGCCCTAATAAAACCAATTGCACCTACCCGGGGTTGAGATGACTCATGGTTTCAGCCTGTTGCCTCTTTAATGAATAAATCCAGGTCGTTAGAGGCTACCGACTGAGTTGAGACCCTAATACCGAAAGGAAAGGGCTGTGTGACGGTTCGGAGACGGTGTTAAGTGTACCAGTTGTTTGAGAGGCAGCACTTGCATTACTTCTGTCAAGCGGAACCGACATGGCCGTTGCTATGGGGGGTCACATGACCATACTTCTCTGCAGGTTGGTTTACACCAACAAGGCCACCGGACTACAAAGTTTACTATTGGCTCTGTTCAATGTGGCCAATGTGGTCTTATTGTATGTTATTATATGTTTTTATTGTTCTTTAAAAACGAATACCAAAGATGATCTAGTTAAGCCCCTTTACTTCATATGTGAATAAACTCTAACTATATGATAACAGCTTGAATAGGGATTTTGCCTTGGCTCATATGTGGGTAATGCATTCTATTGTCAAAATAGTTATATTTCCAGACAATATTATCATTTGTGTGTGTATATGTCACATGCTTCAGCAAATATGACTATATGGCCCCCTTGTGGCCGTAGAAATGCAGTTGTTGGCTATTATTACTATTATTCTGTAATTATAATCGTCATTGATTATCATAATCTTTAGGTCGACTCTACCCTTACCATTGTCGTAATATTCCTGAAGAATGACGTGTATGTATAAATGTGTATAGCCTATATACATTTGGCTTTATTCCACAGTTTCCCCATGATTACCCATGTTCAATGTAGCTTGTTATAAAACTTGGCTTAACTTAACTTATAAGATGACTATCATTACGCTTTTATCAGTAACCTTACTGATTTTGGATTCAATTGATCCTGAATAACTTACTTTATAAACCTTTTATTGTGCACAGACTTGCTCTAGTCACTATTACCAGAAGATGGCGCCCTTGCTCTGTAATTACTGTGGTGTTAATGGTTCTAGCAAAGATGTCTCTATAATAGCTCTAGTTCTAGTTTTGCTGGAATCTGTGATGGATGAGAAGATTGAGATGATTCATATTATCTTCGATTAATAATATATAGTTTTGTATTCAACTTTGCACACAGGTATAAGTCACGGTAAGGTGACATAAGGTAAAATATGATCACTTTGTATTACTTTGCACACATTTGCATTCCTTTGCATACATATATATATATGTGTGTGTGTGTGTGTGTGTGTGTGTGTGTGTGTGTGTGTGTGTGTGTGTGTGTGTGTGTATGTGTGTATAATACAACCAATACTACAGCCTCAAGCCTGTTTGTGAATGTCAAATATGATTAGCTGTCAAATGAAGAAAATGTTACGGATCATCACACCCACACACACCCACACACAGAAACACACACACACACACACACACACACACACACACACACACACACACACACACACACACACACACACACACACACACACACACACACACACACACACACACACACACACACACACACACACACACATTCCAAAGCTTATAATATAATTTATTCCACTATTTGTATATTATATATTCAGTTTAAAGTAATGCATTAGTAGCCTGCAGTGAGGCCTTGAAACATTTTGTTCATGCACTAACCATCAGATATTACTCCTGCATAGTTTTACATGATTTTACTTATTATGAGTAAGGATAATGGTAAGTGATGGGTGAAGCTGAATTCAGATATACCTTGTAGCCATTGGGCACTCATTCAACAGATTATGTTATATAACAGATCCAAATGTTAATGTTGTTTTTTAATTGTAACCACTTGTTAACTTTATGTCAGATACAATCATATGTTATGATTGTATTTAGCACACGGTTCATCACTGGGGTTAGGATAATTTTAATGGAATGTTACCTATTTCTTTCTATATTAATTGGCCATGTGTTCATTTTGTGAACTTACAAGGCTGATATAACTGAACATGGTTGTCTTAACTTGACACAAGAGAGGACAACTGACAACTGGAGGATGTGTATGTGTGTCGATTCAAGTCTGGTTTATTTGTCTAGCCCTTAAGCACAGTGACACAGTTACAGTCTTAAATGGCTTCAGAGGCCCACATTATAGGACATCCCCCCTAACTTAAATGGCTTCAGAGGCCCACATTATAGGACATCCCCCCTAACCGTAAGCCCTCTGGGGGGCTAGGGAAAACTCCATTAGTCCAGAGGGAACCGGCCTGGAGAACTACACGAACAACAGACATCCAGGGATAATAGGCCTAACGGTAGCAAAAAACACAAACAAAACAGAAACAAAGTAAGTTGTTGAGTAAAATTAAGCTATTGTTAAAAACAGTCATGAAGAGTCATTTTTATTTGTACTTTTACTTGTACTTGCTGTGGTTCTGAGTAAGTCCACGTTTAAAACAAAAGTGATAAAATGATGGCGAGATGTGTTGAGATTCTTTCATTACGCAGTGAAGGTGTTTGTTTATGTATGTATATATTTTTTGTATCGTATTTGATGTATCGCTGTGATATTAATTATGATTGTGATGTCACAATTTTACAGTGAAAGTGTTTTCATTATTGGTTTGATACATAACTTAAAACTCTGTCAACAATTTCATGATAAAACATATCTATGCAAAGAAGTGACTGATGTGATGGTAATGTAATGTAAATACTCCTTCATTCACCGTAATCAAAATATGACAAAGCAAATTCCAATTCAAATATGACTTTGAGTTATCATCTCAAACTTAAAATGTAAAAATAAAAATATATAATAATACTAATCATAAGGTCTCATTCATTCCGGGTGGAGAATCATGATAAGAAATTGAACTGGAACTTTTTGGCCTACTTCTCTATGCCCAGAAAATAGGCCTATATACATTAAACTTTCAATCTCCAGTATTACAGAGATCTTATTCAGGAGGAAGCTTTGTTTTACTGATTTCAAAAATCAACATTGTGCATACAAACAAAATGGAAAATATGACAGACTTCCAGCCAGCTGAAAGACACCACTACAACATTCCCTTCTCAAAAGGCCAGGGGAATCGAGGCGGATAACGGTGTACCTGAATACCTTCAACGTTCCATGGCCATAATAAACACCTTAATCAAGGCAGACATTTTACCAGAATTAAACACCTAATGCGGCACCCTAAACGCTTAAAATAACAATTAGCCTTTAAATAACTGTGGGGCTGATTATGCATTCCGTTTGGGAGAGGGTGGGAGGGGTGTTCGGCTGTGAGTTGGGGGGCGGCAGGGAGAGGGTGGGAGTCATGCGGCTCTGGTGATGTGGGTGGGGACGGTGTGTGTGTGTGTGTGTGTGTGTGTGTGTGTAGGGGGGTGGGGGGGAGCCGTCTTTGCAATCAGCGTTAAATAGAGCCGTTTTGCAGCCTGTGTGATTGTCAAGTGGGCCATTACTCCCTGATAAGGGCACTTTTTCCCCTCGCGCCGCCCTGATTGGCTCGAGCGCGGCTCTCTCCCCTCCGCGCACGCCGTCCCCGCGCAATCAGGCCCCTCTTACTCTGGCTTAGCCATTTTCACCACAGTGCTTTTCATCCAAACCCCCCCAAAGCCCCCACTCTCCCTCACCCACCCACCCACCCCAGCCAACCACCTCCCTCCTCCTCCTCCTCCTCCTCCTCCTCCTCCTCCTCCTCCTCCTCCTCCCCTCCTCCTCCTCCTCTCCTCCTCCTCCTCCTCCTCCTCCACCAACTCCACCAGCAGCTCTCCCTCCACCTCCTCCACCTCCTTCACCTCTTCAACCTGATCCTCTTCCTCTTCACATTCTGACGAGTACCCATTTATGGCAAGGAGAAAAAGGTCACTGCAAACTCACTTGTGTCAATTGTAAACCACCCCTATTTGGGCTGATTTCACTGAAATAAAGGAATAGTCGTGGGCCGAAAGGAGGCAGAGGTTGAGTCTTTTTGGAAGTCGTGGATTAGGGGATTTTCTCTGGGCCTTTTAAAGGGGCCAATTGGCCATTGTTTCTTTGCATAACAGTCTCCACCATCCCACGCGGCGGTGCCACCGTATTTAGCTGCAGGTGAGCCTGTGTCTAGCTGTCACCTTCACAACAAAAGAATAATACGCAGAAATAGAATACACATGATCCACTAATATCTAGCAGTTGATTATATACTATAGTCTAGACGCTAAATATAACCCAAATCATACATGTTATATTGTTGACATTTGTAAAGGTAATTATTTTAATATAACTCCTCCATAACAGCTGTTAGGAAAGCTGATAGAATAGGAAAAAGTTGCTGTTAATATTGAGAATAGGCTGAAACAAGGTCTTCAGTGTCATTTCCCATTGACAACATACACAAAGTAATCACAACACATCTTTGCACAGTTTGTGTCTCTTCATTAGAGTGACATATATAATATTCCTGGCTGTAATGATGATCATTATAATTGAGTCATATAAAATGGCTCTATAGGACATACCAGCATGCAATTGATAACAGATAGACAGACAGATAGACGGACAGACAGACAGACAGACAGACAGACAGACAGACAGACAGACAGACAGACAGACAGACAGACAGACAGACAGACAGACAGACAGACAGACAGACAGAAAGACAAACAGACTGACAGACAGGCAAACAGACAGACAATACAATACAAATATCCATATTTACTCCATCTATGTACATTGTTATTACTCAACTGTATTTCTTCTGAATCCATAGAACGACATGCATCAGCCTTCAGCCGCCTACTGCAGACAGAGAGCCCATGGGCCAGAGAGGGGTAGAAGCTAGCAGAACCAGTTAGAAACCATGTTGACGGAGAAGCCACTTCTCCTGCCCAGGCTTATCTCTGTTGTTTTTATCCATTGCGCATCGTGAGTAACATTCACAAGATCAATCTGCCATGTGGAGGTGGGCAATACAACACACACACACCGACATGCCCACACACACTCACACAAACACATACACACACACACACACACACACACACACTCACACAGACTGACACAAACACACATGACACCGACACGCCCAATAACACCGACACAAGCACACACACTGACACACACACACATACACACTGACACAAACACTCACACACTGACACAAACACCCACACACACACACCAACACAAACACACACATATTGACACACACACACACACAAACATACACTGACACAAGCACACACACACTGACACAACCCACACACACTGACACACACACACACACACACTGACACAAACACTCACACACACTGACACAAGTACCCACACACCGAGACACCCACACTGACACATACAGACACACACATACACACACACACTGACACAAACACACGGACACTAACACAAACACACACTCACAACTGTGGGGACATCATGTGATGTGATCAATTCAAGGGTAAGGTCAATAAGACTTTGGTGAAATGGTTTAGATGGAGAGAGAAAGAAAGACAGACAGAGATAGAGAGAGAGAGAAAGATATATATATATATATATATATAGAGAGAGAGAGAGAGAGAGAGAGAGAGAGAGAGAAATATATATATATATATATATATATATATAGAGAGAGAGAGAGAGAGAGAGAGAGAGAGAGAGAGAGAGAGAGAGAGAGAGAGAGAGAGAGACTTTGACAGGACCTGTGTAAAAGGTTCTCCTCCCATAATCTTTGGTCAGGGACAGGCCTTTAACAAACCCACCAAACACACAACCCTGTCCATCCAGTGCAGACGATGCAGTTGGCTTACTTGTTACTTTAGTTGTGCATGGAATATGTGTGTGTGTGCATGTGTGTGTGTGTGCATGTGTGTGTGTGTGTGTGTGTGTGTGTGTGTGTGTGTGTGTGTGCGTGTGTGTGTGTGTGTGGTACAGAATGCGATGCTTGAGATGAGCTGTCTGATAAGACGCATACATCTCCACCGGGCGGAACAAGAAACACGGCCATGAAGGCACGCTAGGTCCTTTATCCTCCCCCCCACGTCTCCACCTCCACCTCGCTGGTGCGGGGGTGGTGGTGGGGGGGGGGGGGGGGGGGGGGGGGGGGGTGTCTCAGATGGTAGGATATGGATGTAGCTCATTCCAGTGCTGGTCTGTCTTAAACTATTCTAGATAAATTGACGGGTTATAAATGGGACTTTTGCAAATACGTCCATATATGTATGTGTTGGTTTTTGTGTACTTGTGAGGACTAACCCCTGTGTGTGTGTATATGTGTGTGTCTGCGTGTGTTTGTGTGTGTATGTGTGTGTCAAAACAAAGAGTAATGAGAGGGGGAGAGATGGAGAGAATGAGAATACGAGTGAAATTCACTCCATATTGTTTCTTGGAGATCAACAGTATATGGCCATGGTAAGGCAAGGATACTGTAAATGCAAATAATGTTAATATTGGCAGAACGTTGAAGCAGATGCCTTGGTTTGCATATAACCTAAAGCCTAACTTTAAGGCTGAATTAACATGTTTGTTTTGTCCATGGGCAGAATACACACAATACACACGCACACATGCACACACACACACACACACACACACACACACACACACACACACACACACACTCACACACACACATACATACTACATACACACAGGGTTATTAGAGAGAGAGAGGGGGGGGGGGGGGGGGGGGGGAGAGGGAATACTTGTTCAAATATCCACCAAAGTTGCTTGAATATTGTCAGTTGTTTACCCCGAGGCAGTGCTGTTTTGGCAAAAAACGTTGATATCTATATTTACAAAATCGAAATTAATAAACGTATGGAAAAGCGTATTTGTCGCGTTCTAATATTCTCCAAGGCCAAACTGTTTGATGGAAGATCCATTTGACATCAGTTAACATTAGGTTGCTATTTTTTTTAATAAATAACAGGAGGAAAATATTATAATTCGAATCCATTCATTCACGAAGAATATTAGAAACTCATTTATAGGTTCTTAAAATGTTGTCCTTAAAACATTGCGACCGTCGTTTAACAAAATATAATTTGGAAAGAATTAAAAAAAAGACTTTGATTTGACTAGACTTTGACAAAATTCTGGATGAGAATTGAAAGGCATAGAAAAGCTAACAGAAGTGTGTGGAATATGTCCATTCCGCGGTAGGCGCGGCCAAGGAGGACACGAGGAAAGAAAGGGAAGTTTGATCCGCCCTCGAGAAACACCAGAACATCTTGGTAGCTGGAAGATAAACATAATTATATCGAGTTAAGGGCGGCTTTGGCTTGTATAGCACTTTGTTTGGAGAACTGGATACATCGTAATGCGGTGGAAAAGCGAGGTAAAAGCAGAATGTTGCGGCAGCATGGATGGGGATGACAACGAAGGTGTGACGATGCTGATATGTGATGACAGGGTGAGTCACGTCTTGATTGAACTCTACTGGACCAATGCACTAATAGCGTGCATTCTGCGGTGTTTGTAACGGATGTACTCTGGCCAGATACAGCTGTATTAAGCCTTATAGACTATTCAACGACTTACCTGCCGTGAACCAATCGGGCTATTTAACACAGAGCGCAGTGTTGTCACAATTTCAAGAAATGTCGAAGAAAAAAAATTACCCCCTTTCTGAATATTGTGCAATTAAAACTCAAGTAGTTAATGAGACCTCTTCACCTTTGGGTCGCCCCGGCAGGCGTTTGTGTCGAACTAAGTCATTTTAATTGCTGTTATTAAATAAATCAATTCCCTTTCCATGCGACTCTGCGCTGGCTTTCTGATTGGCATGTGAAATTGCTGTGTTGGGATTTGACCATTGTTCGGGCAGAATTGCTGAATCACAAATGCAGATCTCAAGAACATAATGCACATTGGATAACTATTACTTCAAGTGCCGCGTGTTTTTGTTGGTAAAGACTTCCCTTTTAAAAGCCCTTTTTGATAATCGCGGAGGTTGTCATGGTGAGAAGTGAAAGGGATGATATTTAGGGTAAAACGGGAGCGCTTGACGGCGGATGCGAACGCGTCTCTTTAAAGCAAAACCTTTCGATCGTAGCTTTTTTCAGGTCGACGATAACGTTTCATAGTGAGCGTGTAGTCTATCAATCCCTGCGATCCCGCGTCCGTTTGGAAACGTAACTTTTCATTTTCGCAGACAAAGACGACAACTCGCAAAACTTAAGACGCATTCTCAGCAGAAGTGCGCGGAATCCCTCATGATGTTGGTGCGTTAAGGAAACGCTTGATTGCGCTCTCTCCGACCGCAGCACCAGACGCAGGACTAGATGCGCTCCTGAAGTAGGCCTACATATTTGTCTTACCACAGGTATGTTTGCCCCCCCACAGGACACACCGGGAGAGGTTCTGGATGAAGACTCGTGCTCGTCGTCCCTGCAGGCGATGGCTTCCGCGCCTCTGTTAGGGAGAACTGTGTGTGCGAACTGCAACGAAGACATCGTGGATAAATATTTACTAAAGGTACAACAGATAGTCTGCCTACAAATGCTTTGATTTCCCCATCCTTTCATGATATTGAGTACCCTCAACTTGTCTTTTCGAATCAAATAAAAAAACACATTAACTTTATCGCGTATATGGACTTTGATGAAAGTACGTCTAGTTGTCATGGCCTTACTTGGTGGCCAATAGGCCTTTACGCGTTGATATTGGATTGACTCCTGCTAATTGTCTTCCGTGCAGGTGAACGACTTGTGCTGGCATGTGCGCTGCCTCTCCTGTAGCGTGTGCCAGACCTCGCTTGGCAGCCACGCCAGTTGTTACATTAAAGACAAAGAAGTTTTCTGTAAACTGGATTACTTTAGGTAGGTCTACATTCGCGCTGCCGAGTTCTGACATGCCATGGAAAAACGTTTATATGTCTAGGATGAGTAGGGCCTATACGAAGTATGAAACCGATACCTCACTGATATTTTTCCAGAACGTGGAAGGATAATAATATAGCATTTATTGTGATTATTAGGCCCTTATGTGTATCATAATAATAATAATAATAATAATAATAATAATAATAACAATAATATGAATACGAATACTAATAATAATTATATTTATAATAATTATAATAATTATATTTATCATGATGCTTATTATTATATGTATTATAATTATTAGCCTATTATTGTTTGCCTTTTCTTATTTATTTATTTGGTATTATTGTTGTTAGGGTGGGCGGTAGTTGTGGGAGAATACTTAAGTATTGATGGTACAATCCAATATTTTGCATATGGTTAGACTACTATTACAGCATATGCTACTTTTGATGCTTTCCAATATGAAGGCCACCCTTTATATTTATTTAAAACAAATACCTATCCTTAATGCTTAACACAAGATAAACAGACACGAATTTCCCAATTTTCTAAGATTGCTAATGATCCTCCATACAGAAGATATGGGACGTGGTGCGCCTGTTGCGGCCGCAACATCCACTCCACCGACTGGGTGCGCCGGGCGAAGGGCAACGTGTACCACCTGGCGTGCTTCGCGTGCTTCTCCTGCAAGCGGCAGCTCTCCACCGGCGAGGAGTTTGCCCTGGTGGAGGAGAAGGTGCTGTGTCGCGTGCACTACGACTGCATGCTGGACAACATCAAACGGGCCGCGGAAAAGGGTGAGCGCTTTCTCCCGCAGTAGGCCGAAACAGAGTCGGGCCTTTACAAAATTAACAATACAGTGTCTTAAGATAATATTTGTGCAAATTAAAACGTTTGTATTTTTATTTTAGAACTTTGAAAATGGGACAATTTATTCGGGTATTTAGACAGCAGAGCTATGTTGATGAACACAGTGGGTATGCTGAATTAGGGCTGGATTTCCACAACTTTGAATTCTTAAAATTCAATAACATTACGAATGCCCCTTTATTGAGTCAAATTATTTCATAGGCTTATTTTAAAGGAGATTGAATGCGTGAGATTCAATTATTTATTCAAATAAAATAACAAATATATATTATATGAATACAAATAATAAATATAGTTCTGATCAAATGACTATGCCTGCAGGGAACAGTGTTAATATGGAGGGCGCTATGCCCACGGAGCAAGAGCTGAATCAGCCCAAGCCGTCCAAGCGAGCCCGGACCAGCTTCACTGCCGACCAGCTACAGGTATAGCTTCTGCCGCCTGTCTGGATCTACGCTCTCTAGCTCTTGTAAGGTCCATGTTTTGGTTTTCTTCAAATTGATGGGTTGCCCTGTATTCATATAATAAAATGCAGGTCTATTATAGTTATGTGGAAACTATAGGCCTATTACTATTTTTTTTACATATATGTAAATATATATGTAATAACAAATAACATATACAGTATGTACAAAAAATATTATAATATTATGATATTATAAATGAGGAGTTTAGGAGATGATCATGAAGAATCAGGGAGGTGTGATGCATCTCGCTCAGGGTTGTCTTTTCAGGGAGACAGGGATGAAAATACAGATAATCAGGTAGACTGTGAATATTGGATCGAAGCCAGTATCTTGGGGCCGGGAGCGACACTACGTCAGCGGTGACCTTTTGGAGCTAGAAAGCCTGGTACTCCAAATGACACTGAACACCAGTCTGTCCGTCCCTACAGGTGATGCAGGCTCAGTTCGCCCAGGACAACAACCCAGATGCCCAGACGCTGCAGAAGCTGGCCGAGCAGACGGGGCTCAGCAGGAGAGTCATACAGGTGAGTCTGAGCCCTCTCCATCAGTCTGCTGTATAAGAGCTGGTCTAATCTGTTAGAGGGTCATACAGGTAAGCCCTCTCCTCTCCATCAGTCAGCTGTATTAGAGCTGGTCTAATCTGTTAGAGGGTCATACAGGTAAGCCCTCTCCTCTCCATCAGTCTGCTGTATTAGAGCTGGTCTCATCTGTTAGAGAGGCATACAGGTGACCCATCTTCTCTCCATCAGTCTACTATATACTCCCACAGAGAGCTGGTCTCAGGTATGATCTGTTAGAGGGTCATACAGGTGAGCCCTCTCCTCTCCATCAGTCTGCTGTATTAGAGCTGGTCTCAGGTATGATCTGTTAGAGGGTCATACAGGTGAGCCCTCTCCTCTCCATCAGTCTGCTGTATTAGAGCTGGTCTCAGGTATGATCTGTTAGAGGGTCATACAGGTGAGCCCTCTCTTCTCCATCAGTCTGCTGTATAAGAGCTAGTCTCAGGTATGATGTCTGAATTAACACAGGGTTGGATACATTTGAATTTCTTCATTTCTTTCAAAAAATAAAATGTTAATGTTAAGATCAATCAACAAATCATCAAATACCACAACTTGTCAGTAGTCTGTTCTTTGCAAAGGGTAAACCTAATAAGGGGAACAAATCTCTAAACTATTAACAGGCAACAGAAATAGGGACCTTATCAAGGTCATGGTTAACATAATCAGTAAACAACACTCAAACGAGGACGCACAGGGACAACACAAAGGAGAATTAGATTTAGGTTGATCAGGACAGTTTGTCCTCCTTCTTTGTTTACGTCTCTCTGTCTCTCTGTCTGTCTTGTCATTCAGTCTTTCTGTCTATCTGTCTTGCCATTATATCTGTCTGTCTGTATGTGTGTTTCTCTGTTTGTCTTTCTGCCTGCCTGTCTGTCTGTTTCTCTGTCTGTCCACCTGTCTGTCTCCCTCTGTCTGTCTGTCTGTCTCTCTGTCTGTCCTTCTGTCTTTAAGTCGTTCTGTCTGTCTGTCTGTCTGTCTGTCTGTCTCTCCGTCCGTCCGTCAGCCTGTCCATCCGCTTATCTGTCCGTCTGTCCGTCCGGTCGTCCCATTCCTAACCACAGCACTCTCGCCCACCCAGGTGTGGTTCCAGAACTGCAGGGCGCGGCACAAGAAGCACGTGAGCCCCACCCACACATCCAGCACATCCATGACCTCCATGACCTCTATGACCTCCATGACCCCCATGGGCTCCATGATCCCCATGGGCCACCTCTCCCAGCCCACGGCAACCCCTGAGGAGCTCCAGTTCTCGGGGTACGGTGGTCCCGAGGGATCCATGCTCTCAGCCCTGCACTCATTCATAGACGGTAAGCGGGGCGGTATTAATGATAGTGCTATTATTATAAGTAGTATTACTATTACTATTACTATTACTATTACTATTACTATTACTATTATTATTATTATTATATTGTTATTGTTATTATTGTTTTTATAACTATAACTAATTATAATTATATATTTAATATTATAATTGTTATATTATTATTATTACATTATTATTATTAATAAATTATATGTTAATATATTAATATATTACAATTATATTATTATATTATATGTTATATATGTGTTAATTTACATTATATATATATATATAATATATGTATATTAACACATATATAATATATAATATTATAATAATAATAATGAACAATAATATGTCAGAGGTAAAGGATCAACATACATAGCTCAATACAAGGAAACAACAGGCAGCAGCAAATAAAATAAAACATTTTGTTATGTATAAATAACCAAGTTTTAAATAATCTAACCGTCATTTAAAATGACATACTGTTGGTGTTTAATAGTTTAATAGTTAGTGTAAGGAATGAAGGACTCAGTGAAGTGGTTTGTAATGCGAAGGGGCACCTCATAACGCCAGTCTGAGGGCATTGCAGTGAATTCATTGGACAGAACACTGGAAAACACACACGAATACACTGGACAGAACCGGTCAGATTGGCTGATCGTTTTGTGGGCCACCTGTTTCTCCCAGAGGGAGCACAATTCTCTTTTTGCTGGCCTCCAATTATCTTGGAGCAGATCTTCACAATAGCATTTAGGCTATTCTTGTCCTTCACAAATATAACCCTTTAAACCAACAAATAAATGAGAAAATTTGAAGACTTTCAATGAATGATTGATAACAATTATATATCACGGACACGAAAAGTCTTAAGCCACTGCATGAAGTGAGTTCTTTCTTTTCCACGCTTGACGACCGACTCTGTGAACATCGAATTTGAGTTGAGAGTCAAACACTGCTCCTAGATACTAAAATGTGTCGACAATATGAACGTCCTCGCCATGTTTAATGCTGGCTTCTGGTGCAGTGTGTTTTGTAGTGAGAGTAGAAACCATGGACATACTGTTGTAGATGAGATGCTGAATGGCATTGTGATACACTGTTCTTGTTTTCCCCAGTGCATCCCCCTTCCTCCATGTTGTTCCAACCACTGCTGCCATCCCATAATATGTCCTCGCTGCCAGTGTCCCATGCCTGAAGACATTGGGCATGCACCTACACACACGTGTATGCAAACACACAAAGACACTCACGTGCACGTGTGCACACACGCATACATGCACAAATGCACGCACGCACACACACCAAACACATGCACGCACGCACACACATACACTTAAGCACACACACACACACGCACACACAAACGCACACACACACATACACACACAAGCACAATGAAATTCTCAGTATTCTCAAGGTCGTGGTAAAAAATGTTGTTCAATGACAAAGACTTGAACAACTTTACAGCACATTTCTAAATCTTTTCTTCTCTGAAACGGTTGTTTTATTTATATATTTATTTTATTTTCAAAATCTTCAATTCGATTTTTGTACCTTATGGATGGCTTTCACTTTCGATCCTTAAAGTGCTTTGTTTGTTGAAAAAATCTCTATAGGACTCTGACATAATAGAGAAACTTGTCCGTTTGTGTAATTGTACTGCAAACTGTTTGACAGTTATGATATTTCATATGAATGCCTCCAAACCTCACCTGCCATTTTGAGAGTCAACTCATCATGAAGATGAAATTGTAATATTATTTGTTTGTATGATGTACTGTAAATCTGTCTTTTAATGTTGATGCTTAATTTATTTATTGTTTGTATTTGAGGTGGCCATTTTGGAAATAAATGTCTACATACAATTATTCTTGAACTCAATTCAGAACAAATCCTGGGGTAGCATCATGTAACAAACCATTAAAGACTGATAGTGTTCAACTAGCACCTATAATTATAAGTGAATCAATTTATATTTCAGTGTATGACAAACAAAACAATTCAACCATATACCATCTCAGAATTCTCTATCAGAATTATTGTATTAGTATATTAGTATGTTTGCACAAACAAAGTAAGTGACTTGGTGAGGATGCAAATACATATAGCAACACAATATAAGCAAAATATTAAAGGTCCAGTGTATAAAATGTAGCAGCAACTAGCGTCTTCAATTATTGCTATATGTTGTATGTTTTGATCATTCATGTCAACAGCGGCGCTACAAGCCAATGTGTAATTGCATTTGATTGATAACATGACGGTGTGCAGTTGTATCACAACAGTTTTGTTTTGGATACCAACTTTTCCAAAAGAGTGAGAGCCTACTTTTAGTTATTGAACAGTGAAACAACCTCAAAAACGAACTTCCCCAACATGGATCTATTAAAGAATGCACACCCACTTATCCTTATCCCCCTCATCCGCAAACTGCCATTCACTACACTATTTTACATTTGGATTAAAAGGTCAAACTCCTTTCTAATTGAATCCTCTAAGTTGGATATTTTGGTGAAAGGACGGAGCATGCTCGTCTTCGCTGGGCTATATGAGAGGGTGAAGAGAGAGAGAGGGTTAAGTCTCTCGGACACTTACATTTAACGCCACGGTGCGTGTTGGGTTTCGCTTGGCAAGCGGTTGATTTTGATGGTGGTCCGAGAGAATGTTAAGCTTCTCGGGATAACACGCCCCCCTCCATTCTAGAACTCTTAGCCCAAACCACAAAACGCATTCTCTCTAGAGCCGTTTGTCAGTTCTAGGCTACTGTAGATACATGGCGACTTCCTTGGAAGAAGACCCTCTCCCCATGTAGACATAAAGGGCTCATTCTCAGGAAACAAACACAACGATTTTTATTTTCATGGGATTATCCACAAATTAAAACATACTACATTCAATTTCTGCCAAGTCCATTCCACTAGGTGCCATTAAATTCTACACACTGCACCTTTGACAAAATATAAATGAACAATATTGTGTCAGTGTGTGACAGGGTGGGGCGGGGGGCTCGATTGTGAGCTCCACTGCCATGGGGAAGAAACTGTTCAGGTGGCGCAAGTTTTTTGGTCTTGATAGATCAGAACCTTTTACTGGATGGAAGTCTTTGGAAGTGGTGGGGACCGGGATGGGAAGGATCAGCGATGATCTGCTCTCTCCCTGGTCTTGGAGTGGTACAGGTCCAGGAGAAACGGTAGGTTGTTGCAGATGACCTTCACGGCTGACCGAATGATCGCTGCAGCCTGCCTCTGTCCCTGGCGGTGGAGGCAGCGAACAAGACGGTGAGAGATGAGCTGGAGCATCGGTTTCTGCGGCAGGTTGTATTTCTTAAGCTAAAAGCAGGAAGAACATCCTCTGCTGGGCCTTCTTGATGCTGGAGGAGATGTTCCACACCCAAGGAACCGGAATGACTCCACAGTGTTATCTGGGGGGTCACACATGATGAAAGGGGCATTGGGGCTAGGGGTCTTCCTGAAGTCTGCTTCCATCTCTGCAGTTTTTAGAGCGTTGAGATCCATGTTGTTCTGGCTGCACCAGGAAGCCAGGTGGTCAACTTCCTTCCAAAAGGAGGACTCAATCTATTACATTTCAATCTCAATCTCACTCTATAACGTCATTTTTTGTTTGAAGATGTTTCAATTATACAAAGCCTTTACTGCATTTAAACACACAAAAAGAAACAGGGAAATATGAAATTATTTGCAATTCTGCTTATCAAAGATGTGTCCACAAATGTTTTCTGTCGTCTTTTATTTAGTCTAGCACATATCTAAAAAACGATAAAGACTGTTGAAGCACATTCAAACCCAGCAGATGACTTGTATCTACTTGCTGACTGTGGTTGACCAAAATAATCAAATTCAGCACATGGGGGGAGGCCAAGTCATATCAAAATACCGTTTATCAAGATCAGAGCGGAAGATCTAAAGACAAGATGAAAATAAATCAAATCAACTTCTCACTCAACATGAAATATCAGTTTTAAAAAGCATCCATAAATGTTTGAAGATACCTATAAACAGGATAATGTGAGAAGTGTTTCATCCTTTTCACATAAAGTGAACTTTGAAGGTGTTCCACAGGATAGCGTGTTGGAGCCCGTTACAGCGGTGTTACTGCTTGCGTTACACCAGTGTGACTCCTAGTGTTCACGGGGGGTACACTGTGTGTGTGTGTGTGTGTGTGTGTGTGTGTGTGTGTGTGTGTGTGTGTGTGTGTGTGTGTGTGTGTGTGTGTGTGTGTGTGTGTGTGTGTGTGTGTGTGTGTGTTTGAGGCTGGTGTGATGTCATCTAAGACGCAGGGCCCAGTGAGGGCTGTTTTCCTTTGTTCGGGATGAGGGCAGCGGAGGAAAGGGACTCGGTTGGGACACAAAGGAGTCAAAACAGTAACTATGACAACAAAGTTGACACGTGAGTGAAGCAAATCTTTTTTTGTATTCAACTTACATTTTTATTAATGATTGTCATCGTCTCAACCCACGGAGCTTGCACTCCAGTGCTCTTAATGCGTGAGCTTGAGCAGGATGCAATTCACTTAGCAGTCAAAGTAGTCCGAATCGAGAAGGAAGATCTGATTATTATTATTATTATTAAGAGCCTTAAAATTAATACTATAGGCCTAAACACGTTAACATTGTTAATATGTGTCTAATGGTGATGTAAAATGCACCCCCGGCCCTATTTATACCGTTCTGTGTAGTGTTTCACTCGATTTCTGTAGACGCTACTACGTCACACGGAGACATTGCTGCAGTAGTTACAATGGGGTTTAATATGGCAGCATGTCTCCAATTCACTTTAGCTTCAACCATAAGTATCAGCTATTAGTTGCATTCCCGTATGACAACAACTCAATCAGTAAATCAAATTGATTGAGTTGCATTTTAGCATCTGCGGCTGTCGCAGGCCTATAATAAGTCTGTAATCTGGGCCGAATAAAATGATTGGATGGCCTACCGGTCTACCTGCGAGCACTCTGCCCGTGCACTCATTGCCGTCACCGGAGTCTTCCACAAGGCCCGTCAAACCTATTGGCAAAGCTAGCGAGCTAGCCGCTAGTTTTGGGGGAGTGGCTTTGGAGGGAGGGGAGCGATTTTTTTTCGGTTGTATACTTTTAAAATGTAGCTAACTCTGGCTGGTTTTTCCACATTGCCTACCCTAGCTTGAAGTTATTATTTTGTATCTGTAGAATAGCCAATCAAAGTGTGAGGTCAGACACCAAAGACCAGAATTATAAGTATTTATTCTCTTCATTTCTATGATAAACCCTTGTCACCCTCATATGTTGGAGAATAAGACAGTGAAGAATGAATTGGTAGCCTTTAACCAGTGCAGCAATCTTTGTAACGAATAACTTTGATATTTTTTTCCTGAATGCTACAATGTTGTAATGGAATAAACAACCAACCAGGACGTTATGAAGTAAGAAAGATACTTTTATATCACAATATGCTCATGAATCCAAATACCTTTCTAAACAGTCCAACTGAGGGATATTTGATATGGTAATTTAAGGGATGGTATCAGACTAAAACCTTTTTTCTCAACTATTTTCTAATCATAATTCATAATTATAAATGTACAATTGCCCACCGCTATAAATACACCTTAAAGGATCTGTACAAATTATTCTACCACTTTATTGATATAGAATATATATAATTTATATAAAAAATATGAAAAGCAACTGGGATTCACATTCAACACTCTCGTCTGTTAAAAGTATAAAAAACATGATAGTTACACACAACAGCAATCCATTACCTTTACAAGAGTAAGTGAGAGTACAAGAAGTGAATGAGACAATAAGCATAAAGTTAAAGCCATACAAGAGAGGGAGAGATAGATACATATATAAATGGATATACATTCCAATGTACTGCATTGAGGACTGAAATGTATATGTAACAAAACACTTCAAAATAAAAGCATGTAAGTTGGCTGTTGCATATTTCATACAGTCTATAGACGCATAACAGAATAACATCAATCACACAGAGCTGTACCCTGAGCTATAGGCTTACAAACCCTGAGCAAAATGTATTCTTCATATTTTCTCACACTTTTACATAATACAAAAACAATAATACTGATCCCTTGAAATCTCATGAAGTTCCACAATACATTGAAAACAACATTAAATATTATAGTACAATATATATAAACTTATTTCGATATAAAATAACTAAATTAGTTAGATATGGAATATGGCAGCCTACTATTATGCTGAAATTCAACACTGTAATAACTATGATGGTATTCCATACATAATTAATAAATTTTATAGCGTTTCAGAACTGAATGGCGATAAGTCTGGAAGGCTTATCGTTACATTTGGCACCACCCAGTGGTGAAAACTGGAAACTACATACGATGCAGTACAAATAATACAAACTGATACGTAAACACAACTGGCAATCCGTTTATCACTTGGGGTCAAAATGTAATGTAGTCCATTCATCCCACATAGGCTAGATCATCGGTGTCTGGTTTTCCCTGTCTTGGTAAGTTTGTCCTTTCCAGCTTTCCCTCTCGCGATGTTGGGCTGTCTGCTGTTGTTCTTACTGAGAAGGCTCTTCAAGGATTTGCTCATGTAGAAGGGCCGGGCCGCAGAACCGTCGTTTGTTTCTAGATCCACCACTAGAGTTCACCAGAGTCACAGATAAGATATTTAGTTAGATATCGAGTCCCTTTCATTCAGTCTCTCTCCACATATTATGATCACACAAATGAGTAATTAGATCTGAACAATCAGGAAAATAAACATTTCACCATTTTTATTTATTAAAAAACATTATTCACATTTCATTGGATTTCATTGATATAAAATAAGCATCCTATACAAAAAGAACACAGATTAAGCCTCAAACAGATCTGAACCATTCAATAGAAAATATTTTACCAAAGATGGCTTCAACATCCTTTTATAAACTTTATCACAAAGGTCCTAGGAGTCGGATCAAAGCCACAGAATAACAGGGATATTTCCTTCTCTTTCCATCAACTATAGGCACATAAACTACATGGACTGAATTCAGATTTCACAAATGCTTCTACTCAATTCATACCTTTAGTAAAAGTGTAGAAAGTTTAGGAAGTCCCATCAACCCATAAAATATCCTTGTTTCCTCAGACAAAATAAAACATTACCATGATAACAATCTCCTTCATTCTTCTGATTGACCTTTACTTTGAATTGATTAAAGATAAGTTAAATAAGTTTACCTTTCTGCAGAGTTGCACGTCATCTTTTAATTTGAGTCAGTTTGCATTAGTGTATCAAACAGTAATAACAAACCAAGGGTCATCCACAAACACAGCCATTTAAAATATTCATGCTATTCACAAGACCCATAATACGGTTCTCAGGCCACACATCGTAGTGTCTACAAGACAGAGGTGTACGTAAATGCAAGCGCCACAAGAGGGCACCCTTTCTTTATATAATTTCGGCCGGCCTACGCATGTAAACCATGTTCATGTGTATTCGCCCGCGAGTGTCTGTACTGTACATCGTCTGTTTGTGTTTGGGTCATGCTCTGCATACACTTCCTGTGAGCAGGGGTTGTGTCCTCTCCTTAAGGCTAGAGGGCAGCAGAACACACAGAAGAGAGAGAGACCCAGCTGCAGGCTGGACAGAAGGCAAGTTCAAAGAAGAAGAAGATGAGTTGGTGCAAGATAAATGGAAGAGAGTAGAGATTTTTAAATGCCCAGGCATAACCCTTCTCCGTAAAGAAGTAGACGCGTAGATGTGCTCCAGCTGGACCAAAGCCAAGTCAGGCTAAAGGGCAGGTCAAACCAGGTCAAATCGGACCAGACCAGGTCCCAGCAGGGTCAGATGAGTCTACTTTTACTCCATACAGTATCTGGTACCCCCCCCCCCCCCCCCCCCCCGGCTCCCCTTTAGCCACACATGGGGACACAGGAAGTGGTTGTCTTAGGACCCGGTGCAGAGCTTGGCTGCCTGCTCCCCGTTATGGAGGATCTTGTGCAGGCTGGGTGACATATAGTAGGGCCTGGAGGACGAGCCATCGTTCCTCTCCAAGTCTTCACCTGGGCCAGCGTACACAACATCACCACCACCACCAGAACCACCAGCACCACCCCGCGGCGGCCAGAGGATAGAAGCAGGAGAAGGAGGTGCCAAGGGGAAAAGGAAAGTAGAAGACACAAGCAACAGCGTTAGAGGGATTCAGTTTGTTAGCCCAGGTAGGAGGAACAGAAGGTTAAGAGAATTGCAAACCGCCCAAACAATCAGTACAAGACGGTTCTCAATGTGCTTGTTATTCATTGAAAGCCGGATTAATAGAGAATTAAAAGAGAGAGAAATCAGAAAACTGTGGCAGCATATGCGGAAAGCGTAAAGGGCATTACTTAATCGGTTAAACAGTGTGTCATCATCGAAGTTCAGACTTACAGAAGCAGAGGAACAGCGTGTCCACACACATGGCGTAGACATTAAAGAAGCCATGGGCCACCAGATATGAACCAAATATCACAGTCTGGGGAAAGAGAACGCTCAGAGTGAATATCTTCTCATACCAACTACAACGCCTTAACCAAGGCGTTTTTTGTTTGATTAAATTCTAATGAGTACAATTCCATTTCTTACCAGCAGAGGGACCCAGTAATAATTAAGAGATGGCACCTCCTCTTGAATGACTGGTATTTTACGGGTAAAGAAGAAAAATGCCAGAACACCTAGGGGGAGGAAACATTTTAAGGCTAATGTAAAAATTCTCATCAACACACCTCATCACTTTCAATCACACACCAACAATAAGAAAAACACTCACCAACACTCCCTGAAATAAGCAGTTTGCCCAAGAAGAGCAGGAAGTCAGTCACCTTGTCCAGAACCGCCACCCTGCATTGGAAACCACAGAAGAAAAAGCAGAGTGGAGCCAGACGCCCAGAGGACAGAAGAAGAGTACCGATCAAACAGACAGAAGGGACTAACAGATGGATGAAGACACACATGCACGCACGCACGCACACACACACACACACACAACAGGCGGTGGTGGGGGTGTATCTTAAAAATAAACACACTAATGCGGTTCATCCTCTTTTAATTAGACTTCTTTGGCTTGATTATTGCTTGTATTTTGTTTTAAAGCTTTTATAGCTGGGAACATTTGAAGGGGGGATTCTTGTCGGTTTCTGTGCACAAAGGAAAAAGGGTGCTGTGCTTGAAGCTCACTGATGTGTTATTAATAGTAGTTCTGTGTTATTAAGTGGAACATTGAAGGAACATACAAAAGCATTACCTCACAACGTTCCTCATTAACAGGAAGAAGGCGTCCTTGGCCGACGTGCAGAAGTTCTTCCCGTATATCGCTATCTATCGGCGAGAGAAAAAAACCCGCATTTACTTCCTGTGGAAGACGTGGTCTCATGGAGAGCCAAATCAAGCGGAAATCGGTGTGTTAGACCTTCACTGGGTAACTTTCCACTGCAGCGTTCTCTGAACAAAACCCACCCACCCACCGTGAGTCAATGAACTCCGGGATTATTTAAATGAATCAGTTTTGAACCAAAGTGATGGCTGTGGTGAAAAGGATTGCACACTTCAGGTTGAAATATATTAATATTAATAATGTACTTCTATTCAATTACCATGATATACGCATTCCTGTTCATAAACTTGATGAAACGCTCCAGGCACCAAAGGCAGCATTTCAGGCAACAGAGCAGGAATCGGGAAAATGCATTATGGGAACCTGAGGTAAAAAAAAACATCATCATCATCATTACCTTCTCATGCATCCGTACGTCAGTTCCAAACATTCCACTATGTTTACTAAATATATATATTTTGTTGAACCATTAATGCACAACTGCTACATTTGCTTAGCTGTACAAAGGCACTGAAGGGTAAATCTTGATGGAAGACATCATACTGTACCTTTAAGTTTATGGTCAAGGTACTCCAGCCCAATTCTGAACATCTGCACCACAGCCAGTATCAATGCACCAAAGGCCAAGGAACCTGTATGGTACCTGGAAAGAAGCAATAACATAATATTAATAATACAATATTAGAATGTGATGAATTACAATTTGTTTGGGATTAATTGAAACCATACAATCACAAACCAGCACCGCAAACACCAAACCACTCTGTGTGTGTGAGTCCTAATTCTTCTTTGTACTGTTTCTAATCGAGGTGCAGGACTGTAAAGTGAATAGGTTGTTCGACCACCAGGCCGAAAGGTACTGGGTTCGATTCCCAACGTCCAAGGTAGGCTACAGACATTGGGGGATTCTGTAGGCATCCAACAGCAAAATGCCTAATCCCCCTACCTGCTCCTTCGTACCTGAACTCATTGCAAAAGTAAAGTCCTTCTACCGTTGTTTCAATCTGCCTTTCACTCAAACATAATCCGAATCACAAAGAGTTGCATTGCCATGTAAGATTTCACATGCAAGGAATTTATACATACATATATACGATGTGTATATATGTATGTCTGTGTGTGTATGTCTGTGTGTGTGTGTATATGTGTGTGTGTGTGTGTGTGTGTGTGTGTGTGTGTGTGTGTGTGTGTCACCTGATGGCCCTGCCGAAGGAGGAGAAGAGCGGGAAGGGGGGGATGTCCTGGGGCTTCTTCAGGGCCCAGTAGTAGGAGGCGAAGGCCCCGGCCAGCGTGCACTGGCCCAGGGCGATGGTGAAGTTGACCAGCCACAGGAACAGGAAGAGGTTGCAGAGCTGCAGCAGCAGGATGTAGCGGTGGTACAGGCTCTCCCCCCCGTAGAAGGCGAACGCACACTGGGAGCCTTGGCAGGCGGCAGGGAGGCTGCTCTGGCTGAAGGTCTGGAGGGGAACACCAGACAGGAAACACAGACAGAGCGTTGGGAGGGAGCTGGTGTAGTAAGGTGCAGGGTCAGCGATAAATGGGGGCTTGGGGGATTTTGACCCTAAAATATTTGAAATTGCGCACCAAATTGAGATGACCCTGATGAAAATAGTAAAATTCTGTATGTTTGGAAGGCGGTCCATAAATATATATTTTAATTGGAGTCATTGAACATTGATCCGTCAAGCAACACAGAAAAATTAAGTATTGCCCAACAGTTGACCAAATTGGCCTGGAGATAATCCAAAATGCCCGAAATATATTCCACCCTGGGCAAGAAAAGGGATTTGTGATTGTGATTGTGGTCACATCATCATCACGTGAAAATCTTTTTTTAATGCAACCACATGAGAGCCACAGTAGGGGTGCTAGCCAGATAACTAAATAAGCCACTTTGTCAAACAACTGTCCCTGGCTTAAAATATAACATAATATATGGCTCCTACACAACACACACACACACACACGTATTTATAAATATAGCATATTAATCATTATTTTAAATATCACTGCCAGTTTCTGCTAGAAATGTCTGCTAGTCACAAGAAGCTGTTGCTACGCAGGAACCTGAAACCATTTAATATCCACTGCTGAACTATAATACAGGGCATGGCAAAGAGCCCATGGGAAATGTTCTGGATGTAATTAAATAAATAAATAAATTCATCCAATCCATAATGCAGGCATGCGGAATGTTCCACTGGAATATTCCACTGGAATATTCCGCTCATGATCAGCGCGATAGAGAGAATATTTTTCAGGGCGGCTCCTCACCTCTGGGTCACATGTCTGGTTGGCGTAGATGCATTTGGACTGCGTGGACATGACCTTGTAGACAGCATCGCCCGACGATGACAGGAAGCTAGGAGTTTAACAGTCAAGGACGAAACCCCAAACCCCCAATGAAAGACACCCCAGTCTGAACAAAGAAAACACCCCCATGAAGGAGACCCTAGTCTGAACAAAGAAAACACCCCTTGAAGGAGACCCCAGTCTTAACAAAGAAAACAGTCACACACAACAACCATTCATCATAATGTAAAACACTGTTCACTGTACGTCTCATATAAGTCAATGGTGAACGGCTATAAACTGCAATATCCCAAAATCCACTATAGGGGGAGCTGTCCCTGCACCTTGGTGTTCAGTTGTTCAGTTGTTCAGTTGTTCAGTTGCTCTTGAAACCTTCCCAATGATACCTTGACCTCTATCGTTTTCTATTGTTCAACTAACACGATCTAAAAATATTAATTAATTCTGATCTGATCCAAGCTACTTCGCAATAACAGAAACATAGATACAGAAGGTGGGTTCCTGCATGTAAACCTGTTTTAAGTCAGAAGGATACACAGCTGTCATGGCCCAGTAGGCTATGCAGATCGCCAGAAGAAAAAAGGTGATTATTGGGTAGAAAAGAGTGGACATGATGTAGCCAATAGCCCTAGAATCAAAAGACACAAAAACATCAAGTTAGACACATTTTCCATCTCTGTAGATAAGGACTTGGCGTGTGTGTGTTACTTACCTGCTTCCCTCTTTTAGAAGTGCAATAGCGATGCGTATTCTGTTCCTCAGGAATATCAGAATGATGATAATGATGGCCTCGATTATAGAGAGAGAGATCACTGCAAATTAAATATAGATAAATGTTATTACGTGGAAAATATGCAGACACTATTGACCTGAAAGCATGGACAATGTGTGCTATTTCCCACGAGTAATTTGTACATTTTCTACAGTCCAAGGTGTGTTACTAACTAGAATACTCCAGGTTATACTGGAATACAAAAGCATTCAGCGTCGATTAGACCTACTCTACTAGCACAGCCTTCACACTTTGTGTATGCATCATCCGGTGTGTGTGTGTGTTACTCCATTATTTAACAAAAACAATGATTGACGATTGGTCGACGGCCACACACTGAAGATGAGCCAGGTCTGGCTGAGCTGCAGGTAAATGCTGAAGTCTGCCTGGAAACCGATCTGGGAGATGGCGACATCAGCATCAGAGTTCCCTCGCAACGAGCTGAACTCCCAGTAACAGTGCCAGATACCTGTGGGGAAGGGGGGGGGGGGGGGGGGGGGGGGGCAGGTGAGAATGGTGAGAAAGGTGAGGAGGGGGAATTAAGAGCTAGAACAAACAAAAGACACATGGTAGAGGGAGAGAGAGAGAGAGAGAGAGAGAGAGAGAGAGAGAGAGAGAGAGAGAGAGAGAGAGAGAAGAGAGAAAGATGGAGAGACGGAGAGATGGAGAGAGAGATGGAGAGAAAGAGATGGAGAGAGAAAGATGGAGATAGGGAGGTGTGACATGAGACAAATCTTTTTTATTTGGAGTTTTTCCATGACAACTATGCATCAGATGCAAGAGCTGAGAGAGCTACTTGTTGAAAAAGTTGTTGCCGACATCACCCACACATTTCTATATTTAGGACCCCCCCACCACTGCCCACACCCCCCCGCCAACCCCTTCCTTCCTTTTTGAGTACATGCAGTGAGTGTCCTCTAACAGCCGGGAACTATGGGTAATATAGCAGCACTCACCGTAACCCAGAGCGGTGAGAACCCCGAAGATAACGAGCCACAGAAGCACACCTGCGGTGAACCGTAGCAGCAGGATGAAGAGAAGGCTAACCACCATGGTTATCACCAGACCACTGAAACCACACCACAGACACACTCATGCTGTCACGCCTCTGGTATTCAGCACAAACCCTGAGGTTACTCACATCACACTAGCGGTTAAAACCCATATCATAAAATAAGATGTACTTTAACAATCCCGGGATGGGAGATTAGGGTCATATATTTATATACAACAAACCATGTGCTCTCACTGATTCTGACATGGCTCATTGCTCATTTTGCTTTTCAAAGAGGCTTTCTAAAGCAATCTGGACACAGTGTCTGCGTCATGCCAGAGCACGAGTGTGTGTTTTCCCAGCATGTCGCCTGTGTAAGAACTAGGTGAACCACAGGGAAAAAAAGGGACTCAAAAGCACAACTCGTAGGTAACAGTCTGGATAGTAAGAAGGCTCTTTACTAAGAAACAAGGGTTGGTACACAGGTAATCAGTTGGAGATCAGGCAAACAATCCGGTAGGGAAAAGGCAAAGGCGTAGTCGGGAATAACAGGCAGGAATAAAATAAAATACAGGAATCGTAAAAATCGCTAGGAGTAATGCTGGAACGTTTGACACAGAGGAACAAAGACAAACTGGCACAGACAAAGGGAAACACACAGACTAAATACACTAGGAGGGGAATGTTAATGAGAGACAGGTGAAAACAATCATGGTGAGTGGGAACAATCAGAAGCAGGAAACAGAAGGACAGAGTGAAGTCTTCAATGAAGGGGGCGGGATGTGACAGCCTGTCCTGTACTTACATGAGGATCCAGTACCAGGAACTGGCGTAATCTTCAAAGATCTTCATGCCAACCTCTTTGGCATCCAGCAGACTAGCGATACCACTGTGAAGGATTGGAGTTAAGAGAGAGAGAGAAAGAGAGAGGGAGAGAGAGGGAGAGAGAGAGAGGAAGAGAGATGGGTGAGCGAAGGCATGAGGAAAAGGAGGAGGACACAATGAATGAACAAAGTCACAGACGTTGACATTTAAAAAGCGTTTGCTGGCATTAAGCAAAGCAGTTGCGCCTGGCCTTATGCAAAAACATTTTGACCCATTTTTATTTATCTTTGCTCTTTAGGCAAATTATGAAGTAAAGATAATAAAAAAAATGCTTTTGGTAATCTGGGCCAGCAGATCCAGAGGCTGGGTTTATAAGTGGAGTTCAGTATAGCTTACAGGGGACTGCAAGTTGTAAATGACTCCAGATAATGAGTCACAGTAGAGCAGCATTATTAAAGCTCTAGCAAGCGATACCGGACGGGCAGAGTGTTACACACGTAAGGGAGGCGCACTCTCCGTTCACACAGCCCCAGACAGCCGTCCCCACCCCCATCAGCCAGCCCAACACATTGTAAAGAGATTTCAGTTCATTTAGAAATCCCCTGACTCAACACCAGGGGGAGCCCTATCGCCTTGTTGATAGCTGAGGAATGAAGGATGATGCGAGGAGGATTACATTTTTAGTTGGACAATTGTGTTAGGGCTGAAATTGTTTTTTCTTTTCCCGTGTGACAGTTGGAAAAGAGAAGGAGATTTCATGATGGAACAGCAGACCCCGGCGGGGAGTTAGTTAGTAGGCTTCAGGGCACATGAAAAAAACATTGTTTTAATATATTCTCCTACCCTGAGACAGTTGTCCAGATGTCCCTGGGAGAAGGGGGTGTTGAAGACTTTAAAACACTTTTATTGAACAAGCACTTTCTTTTGCAGCATGAGGGTTGAATTGAATGAATTGAATCTTCGAGCCTCAGTGAATCATCTCTGTTGGACCGTCTGTAGTATAATGTCACTCTCCTACCCGCATCTCTTAGCTCATCCAACCGACGCACACTTACTTTGCTGCGTCCCGGAGGTCGGCGACGCTTCTGGTCACGCCGTCGCCATCTTGGAAGCTCCGCTGATTGTGAACCATTAAGGTTCCGTTCCTGGTGATGAAGTCAGGGAAGCACCGCTGGAGGACTGGAGACACATGAAATCAACCCCCCAGAAACGGAGGTACCCACCCAGGGTGTCCCCCCACCAGGGTGTCCTCCCCAGGGTGTGTCCCCCAAGGTGTCCCCCCACCAGGGTGTCCCCCCCCAAGTTGTCCCCCCAAAGGTGTCCCCCCCTCAAGGTGTCCCCCCCAGGGTGTCCCCCCCAGGGTGTCCCCCCCCAGAGGTGTTCCCCCCCAAGGTTTCCCCCCACTAGGGTGTCTCCCCCAGGGTGTGTGTCCCCCCCCCCCCCGGAGGTGTCCCGCTAAAGCCGGAGAGACACTTACATGGTCTGCTAGGGACGATCATGGACGGACAGTCTTCATCTCGCAGGACCTGATCCACCGGCTAAACACGGACAAGAGGGGGGAGGTGTGAGACTATAACTAGCAAGGACAACCGCATCGGTGCAACAAAGTGTGTACCGCCAACCGCCACGCTACAGTCAGTTGTTTAGCGCACGGGGCATGAGGTGTGATAGGGGTGGAAAATACATCAAATCAAATCAATGAATCGGTTGAATGAATGCGTCAGTTGAAACGGCATGCCGGTTTCAGCTGACTCACACACAACCTGTGTGTTCTCACACTTTCCTAAAAACATGGTTGACAAACAAACGCCAACATCACAGCTGTGGAAGAGCCTATAACTGTGACTTGAATCAGCTTCCACTTCCTGTTGGATTTTAAATAAAACACCCTTCAAAACCATTCACACTTCAGTTGAGAGTAGAACTATGCGTTTATTTTACATGTTCTTGTTGAACACCGTTTATCGTGAAAGGTATTTATGAAGGCCCAAAGGTGGTGCTGTAAACACCCTCACCTTTTCAGGATTGTCGAAGCCTGGCCTGCAGAACTGCTTGTAATATTCCCAGTTTTTGTAGTTGCGTTTCATCTCTCGGTACGTGGCAAATCTGTCAGGGCACTTGGAAACACAGAGCTAGGAGAAGGAAAAACAAAAAGGCAAACACAAAGGACAGCAACTCAGCATGGCTTATAACAGGATGCCAACAAGTTCTCCCGAAAGGTGAGCAGAAGGGTGAGAGAAGCTGTCCAGTGGGTGCTGTAGGTTCTCTCACCTGCGTAGTAGGGCACTGGAGGTTGATGAGGACGGAAGGGCTTGCGCACCGCAGGATGTTGAAGTAGAATAATATGGCTTTGTTTCTGTCCGGACGAAGGGGGAAAGCATGACAAAGCAAAGATAGAAGAATAAGAACCTGCCTATTCTGAGAAAACTCAGAAGCACCCTTTGATGCATGAAATATATTAATGCATTATTCTCTTTCTCTATGTCATTGGCATCAAACGTAGCAGTGGACAGCTTCCAAACAGCATTGTGTGAAATGTACAGCTCTTCCTTTAAAACACTTGTAAAAACTCACGCATTGTTGGTCCCCTGCTGACCGCAGAACTGGCCATGGCTGTCGGTCGGGAAGACCACCTTCCGCGGGTCTCCATGGATCCAGGCTGGAAACCAACACATTCATCTCAATCCTCAATCCACATATATATACCCTCATATATAAAACTTCTTAATCGTGGAGAAACATAGGGAGGGGGTTCTTTTTGTTTGTTTCGTTTAAACATTGTGGTGGAGGTATAACAGGGCAAGATACTGTGTGTGCCTGCATAGTGATTGGGAAAATAGAGAGGACAACTTCAAGAAAATCAATTTTAAGGTTGTGTTAATCCAACTCCATTTGCAGAGCGGTACCCTGGGCAGCAGTCGCAGAGCGTAACTCTAAAATTCAATTACGGAGGAATCCTGGGAGTCTGATTTGTTTGAATAACCCGAACAAGACGCACGTTAGGACTTTCCACCTCCCCAAGTCAATGAGCTATTGTGTGTGTGGTGCCCAGAATAGTGGTGACGAATAGGCCGTCGCTCAACTTCTTTGGAGCAACTCTGAAGATTGAATAAGAAAAACAATCTAAAGCTCTGCACACGTACACACACACACACACACACACGCACACACACGCACACACACACACACACACACACAAAGAACAGAGGAATCATTTTCCTGCTGATCACGGGCGAAGACACATATTTGAAGACACATCAATAGTCATGCCTGTGGGTTCTATTTAAAGAAATTGAGAAATTGCATCCACGCCTTCTTGGGCAAGGCTCTTAGGCTTACACACTTCGCAGACACTTGATCGGGCTTTCGCAAAATCGGGCTTTCGCAAAGCATGTGTGTGTGTCCCTGTATGATCCCTGAAGTAAAAGTTGTTGAGAGAAGAAAAGAGAGAGGAAGTGTTCCAAACGAATTCAAGAGATTGCTCTTTTCCAGGGTTAATAGCAGAGAACATATATTGTGTCTAGTCAAATCGTCAGATAAATTGTTCCCAAGGGGTTTTGAGGGAGACAGGGGCCAATGAAATGCCAGCATCTGATATAAGATAACAGACATGATATAAGGACACAAGGCTTGATGACAACAGAGTGAGCCATAGAACCATATAACAACCTTCTCTAAAGATCTATTAAAATACATTTAGGAATTGCATTTCTGAAACTAGCACAGATTTAATTTAAACAATGACTGTATTGTGTGTTGTCCAACAATGAATGGTAAAAACATGAACACATTCTCACTGTCCCTGTTTCCTCTTTGAGAGGATGGGTCCCACATTATCTGACAGAATATAAGTGTTTTGTCGACATAATGGCCAGTCCTTTACAAAAGGTTTCAAGGAGCGAAACACAAGATCAATGTTTTCTCCTACTTTCACCCCTAACATGGATGGCCATTTCAATAGCTGCTGCTCCCATTATCTTATCTGGCACGAGTTACATTATTTTATCAGTCGTGGAAACATGATGAAGATGCAGCATATTGCTCTTCCACAAACAAGTAACACACCGTCAGCGGAGCTGTCTGTGGAAGTGTGTGTGTAATGAAGACAGCGTGCATGAAAACTCACCCACGCTACCCAGGGCGATGTAGCCGAGGATGCCAACAATGAAGATAACGCAGCACACCACGTCGGTACAGCTCCTAGAAGGAAGGGAATATCTCATCAAATCAAACAAAGTGACTTTGTAGTCGTTTGGCAGACGCTTTTGTCCAAAGCGCCTTAAGAGGGATTTTATCTTTTAGATACGTGTCATCTTGCTCAAGGATGCCAACAAACAGACCGTGGTTATGGGGGTTTGGACCCTCCCCCTTTCGGTAGGGACACCCTGGCCACTGCACTCTCCTGTCACTTAATAAGAATATGCTTTCCAGCCATGATTGGGGATAGTGACCAATACTAATAATTACTATAATTACAAATGCTAATAATAAGTATAATTAAATTGAGGTTGCATGACTAACACACGGATTAGAGATAAAAGACTCCTTCAGAGGCTGACCCAATGCTGTGAGCAGATTGGGTCTGCAGCTGAACTCTATACAGGTTCAATACAGGCAGGCTTCTACATGAGAGCAGCTGGCTTAAACACAAATCTTTTGCATTCAAATGTGTTTTCTTTGGCTGTCTACTCCTTTCCTACAATACTCCACAAACTTTGACATTTCATTTTAATTTGCCTTTGGAAGCTGTGAAAAATGTAGAAATGTATTTTGCCCATTTGATGCAATAACCCACGGCCTTCAACATGAATGCATTCCTGAGATCAGTTGGCACACCTGAACAACATTTTATACTGGAGCACAGAGAAAGGGAGGGTTGATATCACCCCTCACATATCACATCGTATTAGTTAACACTTCGAAACGTACCAGGAAAGGGGAACCTCATCAGGACCGCTTGACCACCCTGCTGTTGCATGTGTACTGGGTCTCTTTATAACCTTGAGCTGGCTATGAGACATTTCCCTGTGTGTGTGTGTGTGTGTGTGTGTGTGTGTGTGTGTGTGTGTGTAGGTGTGTGTGTGTAGGTGTGTGTGTGTGTGTGTGTGTGTGTGTGTGTGTGAATAGGTTACTCCCATGCACTCATCCTCTTTGTGTGTAAAATGCATCTTCACGGGAAATAACTTGCTGACCTGCTGATATTTGACATCCTTCAAAGGAGCTGCTTGTTTTTGGAGAACTTTTATCTTAGTTGAACAACCACTAAAGAAACATTTTGGAATGATTAGTTAGACAGAAATGCTAGACAGGGATGTCTGAAACGTATACAGCCCTGTAAGTCTTTGGATAAGGAGCATTCCTCACACGCAGCATTATATTAAAAACACAGTATTTCACAATTTCCCCTTCCTGTGTACAGGCGCGTGTTTAACTCCGCCCACGGTGGCCTCGACACCTGGGTGGAGTGTGTGCAACGAGGCGGAACATTGAGTCGTATATATTGCGTTCTGAGAAAAACTGTCCAGAGCTACTGTTGAATTTACAGCAACCCTCCCCCCCCCCTCTACCCGACCAAACTGTCCCTATAGGGCAAACTGACAGCCAGCATCCCTTCGCCTCACTTGTAGCTCCCCCACCCCACCAGAGGGTAGCTGTCAGCCGGGCCCCTTGATAATCCTCCTCTAAACGTCTCCACGCAATCACTTCTCCTACTACAAAGCCCCCGGAACAAAGCCTCCGGCTCAATCCGCGTTCACACTTTCACATTCACTAAATACTCCCCAATGAAGCAAAGTGAAGAAAGGAATGTGACTCGGTCAGCGTGTCCGAGAGCCCCCGTCAGGCCGGTCAGTGTGTCCGAGAGCCCCCGTCAGGCCGGTCAGTGTGGTGGTGGAGAGCCCCCGTCAGGCCGGTCAGTGTGTCCGAGAGCCCCCGTCAGGCCGGTCAGTATGGTGGTGGAGAGCCCCCGTCAGGCCGGTCAGTGTGGTGGTGGAGAGCCCCCGTCAGGCCGGTCAGTGTGTCCGAGAGCCCCCGTCAGGCCGGTCAGTGTGGTGGTGGAGAGCCCCCGTCAGGCCGGTCAGTGTGGTGGTGGAGAGCCCCCGTCAGGCCGGTCAGTGTGTCCGAGAGCCCCCGTCAGGCCGGTCAGTGTGTCCGAGAGCCCCCGTCAGGCCGGTCAGTGTGGTGGAGAGCCCCCGTCAGGCCGGTCAGTATGGTGGTGGAGAGCCCCCGTCAGGCCGGTCAGTGTGGTGGTGGAGAGCCCCCGTCAGGCCGGTCAGTGTGGTGGTGGAGAGCCCCCGTCAGGCCGGTCAGTGTGGTGGAGAGCCCCCGTCAGGCCGGTCAGTGTGGTGGAGAGCCCCCGTCAGGCCGGTCAGTGTGGTGGTGGAGAGCCCCCGTCAGGCCGGTCAGTATGGTGGTGGAGAGCCCCCGTCAGGCCGGTCAGTGTGGTGGTGGAGAGCCCCCGTCAGGCCGGTCAGTGTGGTGGAGAGCCCCCGTCAGGCCGGTCAGTGTGGTGGTGGAGAGCCCCCGTCAGGCCGGTCAGTGTGGTGGTGGAGAGCCCCCGTCAGGCCGGTCAGTGTGGTGGAGAGGGAGGAGGACTCCAGGACCGTCCACATGATGGGAAGTCATTCCTCGGTCGCAAGCCTTTGGAGAGTGGCTTGTCCTTGCTTTGTGTGGAGGACGGCACTCACGTATGCACACACACACACACACACACACACACACATAACTGCTCACGCATCCCGACGCCTCATACACCCGCTGCCGTTCAGCCTCCCAACACCATTTCATAATTAAGCAGCAGATGGTCATGAGAAGACAGAGCCAGCACTCGTACACACACACACACACACACACACACACACACACACACACACACACACACACACACACACACACACACACACACACACACACACACACACACACACACACACACACACACACACACACACACACACACACAACTAAATGCGAATGATGCTGGAAAAAGGCCTGAAGCTGTTAAAGTACAGATAAAGTAAAACAATGCAGTCCTGTGTCCAGTGTGTGCGGTAGCAATAAACCCTGGTTGTCCGTTTCAAACGCTTGCCTATAACACATCCTCTTGCCAGAACTCAAGCAGCTACTCAGCTGTATGTAAGACATCGCTTCACAAACGACCCCCAGAGAAATGTGGAAACACAGTTTGAAATGAAGCACAAATGCTCAAGACTCCTACAGTTAATAGTTGCACCGTAATCCATGACAATGCTCGCATTGGCGGCTGCTGTGTAAAGTTGGTTTCGCCGAGTACATTTTTGCTGTGGACTGAGATTGTATTCTAGTCTAAACTGTTCACAATTAGAGTCGTCTTCGCTGCTAACACTTCGTTATCTCCAATTTCATCTGGAACACAGGAACCCTGTAGACATCCTATTTGTTCTGTCAACCCGAGATATCACGCCTCAACTAATAGTCTGCCCTCCTTTCCTGATAATACATGACCTGCTGCCCATCTTGTCTACACGTCTTTCTGCAACAGCCACCATTCCAAACCCATGCCTGCAATAAATCGATGCAATAAGTGCGAATTCATATTTTGTTTCCGTTCAAAGTAAAGATTGAGGAATTGTGACACATAGTTGTGATGCAGACTGTAACTCACAAGGCAGGGAAGCCGCTGCTGTTACAGAAGGAAGCGTGAGATGTCAGATGGGGGATAGGGCGTTGACAGTGTGAAAAAGTCCTCCAGTGACTGAATGAAGCATTGCCAATGGAATTTACATTAGTATCGCACCCATTAATAACAGCTGTGTGTGTGTGCGTGCGTGTGTGCGTGTGTGTGGGTGTGTATGGGGGACATGGACATTCTTTTTCATATCATCATTTAAATTGGAACAAGGTGGGAGGAGCTGGCAGGAGTTGCCATGCCAATAGTTGAAAGCGCCCTTCTTTGAATCCTTCGGCAGCCTCCATCCCAGCAGGAGATGTGGCAAGCATGATCTGATTACACCCCAGGGAGAAAGGGGGAGAGAGGGAGAGAGAGATGTGAGGGGTGGACTCCCCTGGGAGAACCTCGCATTCTGTATTCTGCGTCTGTACAGTGTACTGCAAGGTCCGTCATTAAGACAAAGTGCAAACACGGCAGAGGTGGGGGGGGGGGGGGGGGGGGGGGGGGGGGGGGGGGGGGGGGGGGGGGGGGGGGGGGGGGGGGTGACCCGTCCAAAGAATTCTAAGGTGCGCGCTGAGAAAGAGCTGACAAAGTGAAGGGGAGGGGGAGCGGGAAAACAAGTGTGCCGAGGCATTCACAACGAAAAACAAAGAAAAAAGGCAAGCCCCGTTCTGACTGCAAGCAAGGCCTAGAGAAAAATACAGAAATAAATACCGATCCCGCCTAAGCTATTGTGACCTTTAGTCGACACTATCTCACAACCTGGATTCTTCCTTCGATCATGGCTCTGTGCTGCAATGATGTCACAAGCTGGCACTCATTTTCATTCCATTTCTGTCATCTTTTGCTTTCGGTGCGGGGTTGTCGTTCAGGAGAATGTGTCAGCAAACCTATACGGCTCTGTAGATAAAGGTAACATGTGTGCAGGGTTGATAACTCTGCAGGAAATCGAGGTCACGCCAACGCATTTCACAGCGACCCGGTGAGGGTGAGAACACATTAACAGGAGCATACATCTCGAGGGGAGGACGGCGGATGGTCCTCTGCAGCGCCGCCAACGCTGGGACAGTTGCTCATTGTCTGGGGAGGAGGAACTCTGAGGAAGATTAGAGTGACTGAGCAGGAGGAGGTGGACGACTTGCAATCTATTTTTGCACAGTTTTCAGCCCTCGACCGTATAGCACGCCGGGAGCGCAAGAGGGTGTCCTCCAATTTATGGCTGCCTCATGACTCTTGAGTGCAGATTTAGAAAGCAATAAAACAGATCATGCTGCGATAAAGCAAAGACTTCCGCTCAACTCATCCAACTGCCGCGGTGGTGTTATGTATAGCCCGCCCACACTCCTACACACTTAGTTTCAGGGGTTTTGTTTTACAACCGCAGGATCAGCTTCCTCTAACGGGTGTCATCGTTTATAAGAGCATCGGAAGTTGGAACCCTAGATATGAGCTCCTCTCGCTACGTCCGCTGTTGGCCCGCCTCTGGAGAGCCACTGGATAAACCACACGCGGCCTCACACCAAAACAACAACAACAACAACAAGACAAACCACTGAGCTGCTGCTGCTCTCCCCAGAACTCATTAAAAAAAAATCCTGTGAGCCACAGGAACATCAAAGTATCCTCAGCGCCTCCCCATCACTGTGGTGGGAGTGAGTTGGGGGAGAGAGAGAGAGAGAGAGAGAGAGAGAGAGAGAGAGAGAGAGAGAGAGAGAGAGAGAGAGATGGTTGGAGGGGTGGGGGTGGGTGGATGAAAGGGGGGAATGGGGGGCAGGGATAAAGACACACTGGAGAACAGAGGCCTCACTTTACAGCAGCCCGGGAAGATGCTGTTAAACCCGAGAAGAGATGAGATACACAACTTAAATTACGGTCGACCCAAAATGATGATCATGTTATTAGAGAGAGAAGACAAGGGGGTGGGAGGGGAGGGGAGGGGAGGGGAGGGGAGGGGAGGGGAGGGGAGGGGAGGGGAGGGGAGGGGAGGGGGAGGGGTTGTTATGGCACTATGTTTGTGTGGGTTCTCTGGTCTGAAAGGTGACATGCATGTGTGATGTTGTTTTCTTTATCAGTTGTTGTTTCACCACGGCTAGATTCAGAATCCAAGGCAGAATACACAAAAGTATCCCTAAAGCATTTAGCAGTTAATTAGTGTCGCTAAAATGCAGCTTGTAAACATATGTTAACCGCATAATTTTGTCAGTGTATTGTGTGTGTGTATGTGAGCTCAATCTGAATCACGAGAGAGAGGACTTACAAATTTATAACAACAACAGGGATCCGGCAACACCATGTTGCTAAGAGACGAACCCATCTATCACTATAATATAAAACACCTCTATCACTTGAGTTGTCCACAGCTCGCTCTCGCTCTCTCTCTCTCTCTCTCTCTCTCTCTCTCTCTCTCTCTCTCTCTCTCTCTCTCTCTCTCTCTCTCTCTCTCTCTCTCTCTCTCTCTCTCTCTCTCTCTCTCTCTCTCTCTCTCTCTCTCTCTCTCTCTCTCTCTCTCTCTCTCTCTCTCTCTCTCTCTCTCTCTCTCTCTCTCTCTCTCTCTCTCTCTCTCTCTCTCTCTCTCTCTCTCTCTCTCTCTCTCTCTCTCTCTCTCTCTCTCTCTCTCTCTCTCTCTCTCTCTCTCTCTCTCTCTCTCAATGATGATTTGCGAGCTACACCTATTTGGGTTGTTCTGCCCGGTTAATGACTTGTGTCATTGGGCTAACTGAAGCCACCACCAGCGTGAGCAATGGCCATTGATCTGTGTGTCGGAGCAGGGGTGGCAGAGCTCAGCCTCACTCTTTATTAACACTGCGTGACAAATGATCAATCCATCCAAGCAGAGAGGCAGCCCAAAGAAACCTGATTCGTCGTGGTTGGGGGGAAAATAAACCCATATTTTGCTTGCTATAAAAGGAGAGACAGACTCATCATCCGAAGAAGGAAGGAAGTCATTGAGTTGACCACAGCATGTCGTTTTGCAGCTGTAATTATAGTGTGTCAACACTTGTTTGTCTAATTCAGGCTTTTCATATTTTTTTATTATTTCCAAATGGGAATAATCGGCAAATAGAAAGAGCTTCAGTATTTGCTCAACTGATGAAAGGATGATATTGACTTTATAGACTTGAGTCTCTGAAACGTCTTGTCTTGTGTGAGAGAGTTTCAGTGCATTTCATTGTGTCACAAAAATCATTAAAAGTATAAAGTATTCATTCAAGGTACAGCTTTTAGTGCTAGAGGTTTGCACTACCTGTTGTGAACAGGTCCTCTGAAGGTTGGGTCGAACTTCCTTGGCTCACCTGAAACACAAAGCAGAAACACACACACACACGGAAGAAAGTTCAGTCAACTAAAACAGAAATCAATGAAGAGCAGACACCAAAGCTCAATAAGAGGTCAACTCAAATGAAAGGTACTGAAGAACAAAAAACATGATGGACTATTGATGAAGATGAAGGACAGAAAGTTGATTTCCATTGAATAATTAAGTCAATCCATTTATGTGCACCTTTGGATTGACTCATGATTCATATTAGTCATCTATTTATTCTCTGTGATTGGAAGCCATTTATTGAAGACATTAACATGAATGTAATACATTTATCAGGCTGGTATATGGTTTGTTTGGCCCCCCTGACCAGGACAGACAACCCCAAACTGGGTAACTTCCGCCCACCCAGTCTCCCAGCCTCAGTGGGCTGAAGAACGTCTACTGAAATACAGCCTTGAAAAGCAAACATGTTTTTTGCGGATAGAAAGTTGTAATAAATAATTCCAAAGGCAAATAACGTATATGGGTCAGGGTATATAGAAACCCTAGTTGACCTTCAAAGAATAAATACCTAATCAGTCAACCATTCAACCATTAGCTGACCATTAGGCTTTGAGGGTTAACCATTAGTTTACCGTCAAAGAATAAATACCTAATCAGTTAACCATTCAACCATTAGTTGACCATTAGGCTTTGAGGGTTAACCATTAGTTTACCTTCAAAGAATAAATACCTAATCAGCCAACCATTAGTTGACCATTAGGCTTTGAGGGTTAACCATTAGTTGACCGTCAAAGAATAAATACCTAATCAGTCAACTATTCAACTAATCAGTCATTCAGGCAACTAGGGCTAACCTTATTCCTTTGTATTTATATGTGTGTGTGTGTGCGCGCGTGCGTGCGTGTGTGTGTGTGTGTGTGTGTATGTGTGTATGTGTGTGTTTGTGCGCGCAAATGCACATGTGTTTACACCCGTCTATTCTACAGCTGCAGGAATTGTACAATTATTTAAGTTAAAGGAGAAGTGTGTAGAATTTAGTGGCATCTAGCGGTGAGGTTGCAGATTGCAACCAACTCAAATTAAAAATGTGTCCTCTCTAGAGCGTATTGTCCATCCTGGGCTACTGTAGAACCATGCTGGTGCAACATAGTGGGCTCCGTGGAAGAGGACCCACTCCCTACGTAGGTATGAAGGGCGCATTCCCAGGTAACCAAAACACAACGATTCTCATTTTCATTTCTGCCAAGTCCATTCAACTAGATGGCACTCAATTCTACAAACTGCACCAAAAGTTACAGTGTTACACTATTCTTGTGTGTGTGTGTGTGGTGTGTGTGGTGTGTGTGTGTGTGTGTGTGTGTGTGTGTGTGTGTGTGTGTGTGTGTGTGTGTGTGTGTGTGTGTGTGTGTGTGTGTGTGTGTGTGTGTGTGTGTGTGTGTGTGTGTGTGTGTGTGTGTGTGTGTGTGTGTGTGTGTGTGTGTGTGTGTGTGCGTGCAAATGTGCATGTGTGTGTGTGCGTGTGTTTGAGTGTGCATGTGTGTGTGCAAGTGTACGTGTGTGTGTGTGTGCTTGCGTAGGTGCGTGTGTGTGTGTGTGTGTCTGTGTCTGTGTGTGTGTCTGTGTGTGCGTGCGAAGGCGCGTGTGTGTGGTCAAGATGTCTCCTGCTCAGCAGCCTGAGCATGCATGTATCCAGGCATGCAGGTCTGCGAGTGCTTCAGCCGGCAGAGAGACGGTGAAGACCGTTGCTAAGGACACATTCATCATCACACTTGGAGTGCGGCGTCTTGGAGCAGCTGGGGCCTAAGCGAGGGGCAGAGTGAGTGGGTCCATCACCCATCTGCCCGGCCCCCATTGCGAGCCTGCTCAAACACTTCAAAGCCACTCGGCATGTCTCCATTTTAAAATGTGAAGAAGACAGAGGTAACAAAAAAAGGGAAAAAATGAATTTCCCTTTTTCTTTTTCTCACACAAAGCGAATCATGCAAATAATGGCACCCCTGTAATATTCCTTCGAATGAACAGTGGAATGGAATTGCATTTTTTTTAAAGGCATCAGTGTGCATTCATATGGAAAATACTTGCTAAAAAACGTGGTGATCCTTCTTAAAAATAAAGAGTTTCCACTGGTCCAGTCAGCACAAGCCGTCTGTTACAACTTCATAGGTTACCTCCTCTTACACTGCTAGATCTATTCACCTTTAGGGTAAGATAGTGAAGTGGCACCCAGCCAATTTCCAAAATGTCCTACATTTGATATACAATGTTGACAGTGGCCTAGAACCATACTAGACCAAAGCCCCTTTTATACAGAGATACCGCAATATTGCCGTAAAAAAGATTGTCATTATGCTGGCTTTGCTTTTTTACACTTTTTCACACATGCCTGCCCCCGTGTGTGCTTTTACATAACGTGCCGGTGTTCCGGAATTAGAGGCGTGAGGTGTAACACAACAGCACCAGCGTCTATAGTATTGAGGTGCTTTTGCCATATATTAATACCACTCTTCAAACGCAAGCAAAGTTGCTGTGCATCGTAAACAACATGTTGATGCATAACGTTGCAACATGCTAATGTACAGCGTTACAACAGCGGATTCGTGCAAGCAACATGTTTCTGCAATCAGAAATACGTCGGATACTATATTCCTGACAACACACAAATTGCTGTGTGAACGAAATATCCAACATGCAATCAAATTGTGAAAATATTTACAACAATCAATTAAGAGATGACAAAGTGACATTTCATTTCTCTGATAAAACAATTTTAAAGCTACCAATACTGACAGTTTAGGATGTCTAACAGTGGTACTGAATATGACTTGTTTTAAAAAATGTGCGTAATCTATTTCATTTAATGTATTCATGAATGAAAACAACAATTCATATTGTTATAATTATAATTATTTTCATTATCATCACCATTATTATTATTATAATTATTATTTTCATCTCAGTTATTTCATGCAGTGTGAAGCTGAGCATGACCAAAGTATAAACAACAACAACTGCCCCGTCACTGAATCAGTTGAATAATCGTTCTTTAAGCCATCTTTGGTGCCGATGGCGTCACCGTGACCATGTTTCTGTTCTAAAATTGGGAGATGTTCTGGGTTAAGTAGTACGTGTGAATTCGTCCTAAAGGACACGGTGTAACAGCATTGGTCATCATTGCAGTATTTTGTGAGGGAGGGAAAGTCTGGGCTTTCACTGTATTATGGGATGATATTCCTGTACTATTAATGGAATAATGGAAGTACAGAAAACACAGATGTCCGTTGGTAACGCAAACCATGACCAGTGCTCTTTCAAATGAGTATTAGTCCTATTATCTTTATAAGCATTACCCTAGCATCATCAATCAGGACATGGCCATAGTTAGAATACTCTGCTCGTGTTTAATCCTAAAATGGTTTCAGGCCTCAACAATGTTTATATTGTTTGGAATGATATCAGGCTTGCTGTTGCAATCACAAAATATGTGTCTACATCAAAGCCAGCTACGGTGTGTAGCTTGTACAAACTAATCACATTCATTTTGAATGGAAAAGTATTGAAAAACAGAGAGTACATTTTCACATGATGTTGTCTTAGGGACATTTGCGACTAGAAACAAGAGATGGACCTATACAGTAACTACATTAAAATAACTAAATTCAAGATCAATTAGAAACACATCAAATCACTGATTCAGTAATCAGTGGTGCAGTAATACAGATTCATATCCACAACTCCACTGTGGAGAACCATTAGTTGCCTGAGGTAGTTCTGACTGTCCCCATGGACCTCCCAACATCTCCTCCCTATCAGGTTGCATTACACTCCTTTACATCAGCGCTAATCAGAGAGGGAAAGAGATCCGTTATGGGCGAGTTGGGTAGCAAGCCATTGTAGCGGAACCCACGCAAGCAGAATATAAATAGAAAACAACAACACAAAACACACACACACTTTTCATTGATCTCCTCAGGGAGGGAAGCTATACTCCAAACACTTGCAGGTCTCAAATACAGTATGTAGTCGCCACACCAAAAACAGGTTGGTCTGTACCACTATACCACATATCACTATGGTGGATGAGAGCCGAGTCAAGATGAGATCAAGGGGCAACAGCACAGATTATGTTATGGATCACAGCTGGCAGAACAGGGATGCCTCTTGATAAAGAATGATCAGTCAGGATTTCATGTGTACATAAAATACAGGAGAGGGCTACTAATGTAGAACTGTACTTTCGCAGATGCTTTTATCTAAAGCCACTTCCAGTGAAAACAGAGACGGCAGGATTAGGGTGTACCACTTCCATCTTAAGGTTACTGTGTCCGATCCCTGTCCACAGCCCACCTAAGCATCCTTGAGCAAGATGCCCAACCCCCCCTGGTAGTATCTGAATTCACTGCAGGTCACTTTGGATAAAAGCATGACTAAATGACTGAAGAGTGATGAGTAGACCGGTCATTCTGAAGCAGGTATTTTGCTCAAAGTAGAGCTGAGGTCCTATCTGATCCAGCACCTGGCTGCCCGCCAGCAGGCACCTCGATCTTCACATCCTTGAGGAAGAGCAGGAGGAAGATACTCAAGCCATTAGCACAAAAGTTGTGCAATGTCAAGTTAAATTGGGCTTTAACTCCGTTGACCTGAGTGCTTCTCCTGAAACATAGAGTGATGGCCCCCAGAGGCCCTCTGTCCGGCCCCTGCCTGTGTGATACGTCAGCAGCTCAGAGGGCACTGCAGCGGGCCAGAACACACAGCGCAGGCCCCGGTGGATCGGATGTGGTGTTGCGTGGTAAGAGCTCAATGAGAGACTCCAGTGTACAGCATTGGGAAAAAGCCTCTCAGGCATGCTTCAGCACACACAGACTGGCTGGAGTTACTGTTCGCTCCTGCTCACGGCTGGTGGGAGCTATTGACGGGATGCTGGCTCATATGTCTGTGTCCTCCTTTGACATATGCTTTTGGATAAACAACAACACACCAATCACAATGACACCTCGGGACAATGAGGCCGGATTGGGAGTTACACAACAACAGTATCGAACAATTGCTTTGACCTCAATCCTCACACTTTTAGGCCAACACATTTGCATCTGCGTTGAGTCTGCTATATCAACCAGATCTGTACACTATATTAATAGCTGTGAACTTAAAGCACATACTTTCATGTTCATGTTACAAAACAAAAGGAATCTTCCCTACATACGATCAAATTTAGTAAGTTTGAAAAGGAAAACGAGATGGAACCATATATACAAATATTATATAGACATCAAGCATGAGAAGGGAGACAAACAAGCACAGACACATCTCAGGTATATAATAAGGGATTGCACAGCTCTATGCAAAACTCCTCTTCTCATAAATCACTTAAAGGAATACATACAACTTTTCACAACTTTACACCTTCACCTTTTTCCTAGTTTCACCATTTGCTCCGCCCAAATCCTGTTACCTTGTCTTTGCTAAACTTGTTTGTGTGTAAACACATCCAGTACACTGAGACCAGTGTCACTGGGCTACACTACATAACACAGCCCTCTTTCATGCCACATTCAGGCCAGCAGCTCTAAAACACCGCAGGTGCTCTGCTAAGGGAAAGGTCCGAGAGACCGTTTGAAGAGAGTTTTCCCTGTACCGGTTCCCACTCATGAAGAAAACATACATGGACCAAGAGTTGATGGAGTCAGTGGAATGTGTGCTTCCAAAAAAATGGCCGCTGTGATTTTTGCAGCTTTCTTTTAGAACAAATCTGAGTAACTTAAAGAGGTCACATGACAGAAGTCCACAGCAAAACAGAAGAAGAGAATTCTTAATAAGTCTGCGTAATGATGTGCCCAATTTAGTCGAGCAGGCACAGTCTTTTAGTTTGAACGCTGTTCATTCATATTTAATGAAGCATTGGCTTCTGTCAACTCATGCTCAACCCATGGCTCTGAGGCTTAGTATTCTAGTAAGATCTTGGTAATGATGATCATCTTTTCATAATCATATGGAATTTGACACACATATACATACACACATGCACGCAGGCACAAACACACACTTGGTTTGTGTCTACACAGGCATTCCTGTCAACCCTCCCGTTTTCCCCGGGATTCTCCAGTATTTAACCCTTCCCTTCCGCTGTCCTCCATTTACATATTTTCTGTCTTTTGTATTTTTTACATTTCTTACATGAAAAAAAAATGTTGGCAGTGCGTTAACGTTGACGGTAGGCTTAATGATGTTTGCTATTCCCCTCCGGTAAAGAAGGTGGCAGTAAGTAAAACATTAGCTGTAACACCTAGCGATGAGAAGTAAGTCAATCAAACGGCACCTGCCAATAAAGCAAGAAGAAGAAGCCGAAGAAGAATGGCAGCACGCAAGGATTAAAAAATAGTTGAACGTGACGCCTCGGCCCCACCAAACGTGTGATCCCGCGATTGACAACGGGTGGCATCGCCCCACACTCAATCTCATTGCTGCTTGTTGGAGTTTACCACTATGTCAACGTATGCCTGGCATAGTCCGCCAGTACTCCCTGAATGTCGATTGTCCAATCCCATTGGCTGAAGCATTAGTGCGCCCAAGAGGCCCAGAAACATGCCACGACAATGACTGCATTAAAACATTCATAATAATAGGGGCACTATCGAAGCATTATCTCACTTGGCTATGATGTCTTACAGATATAGCTTTGAACTTTGACCTTGTCTACCGCTGCAGCACCTGACAATCTTTTTGACATGACATATTCCCCAGCTAGAACTGCACAATATTGATAAGGTGCCAATTTCACAGAAGAGATTTACTGTCCATTTGAAAGCACATTTGAAAAAGTCCAGATGGCATATTTTTTCATAGCACCAGGAATGTGGATGATTATTACACAAAATCTACCCACAGCACAATCTCTTCTGGACCATCATGAAAAAATAAATGCTGAAATTTCAAAAAGGTAGCTATTGTTCCTCATTGTCCCTCGCTCCTTGTAGAAAACAAAAACTACTTAAGATAGTCTCCACATTCTCCTGAGAATATCATTCATTTAAAATCTTGCTGTGTGGTCCACACAGCAAGGTATTGCTAAGTACATCGGTGCAAACTGTGTACTGTCCGCATATCTGCTGAGGTCTCCTGCACACCGATTTACGGGAGTGAATAGATACCTAGCGCTTTCATACATGAGAATTATTTACCGCCTGTACTCTCCGTGACAGCTGAAGAGACAGCTTAGCACGCTGGCTTGGGCTGACAACCCCTCAGAGGGAAGTAGCTAGGAGGCTTGATGGGGGTTTCTCCCCTACACCCACCATCCCCACACCCCCGCTTGGGGAACCAGAGTTAGCACATCAATGTGTCAGATGCTCGACAGCTAGCCTGCCGTAAGCACAAAAAAAACGATACAAAAAGAATAATAATACAAATATAAATATAAACGCTTGGGAAAAGGGGCTGAAGCTGTGTGACCTTGGTTACTTCAGTGGGATCTGAGAGCATGTCAGTAAGATCCCTGTGTAACTGTGGTAGAACCAAACGCACTGTGTCTGAATAGGTAATCGGTTCAATGGACTCTGAACCGAGTAACTTTGATTTTAGACAAGCGCTGCTGACGCAAGTCTTGCCCCAGCCTTTGAAATCAAAGAGTTCCAGTGTGATGAGTAGGAGGAAGCTTGAACACATAAGGGTGAGCACACATGTGGACAGACAAGTACAGCATCTACTATTAACTAGTCTCACAAATCAGACTTTTGATTCATATCAAAAGTCTGATGGCAGACAAGCTCAAATCTAAGTGAACGGGGCGTTTCACATTCTTTCGTTTCATATTTGTTTCAACAAATCTTGTTGCTGGAGGCGAGAATCTGTAAGCACATAAATGACGAAGACAAACTCACCACTGTAGAAATACTTAAATCCCCATCAGAAAGCTTCATCCACTTGTGCGAATGACTTTTCGTCTGTAGAATATCTCCCTAACGAAACAGAACCAAGGCGCAACTTAACCCCTTGCGGTTCTTGGTTTCCATCCCAGGCTCTGTGCCGTCTCCCCCCAGAAGTTCTGCTATAACACAGTTGGATCCTGCTGGATCCGACAATAACTATTACTCAACCATTAAAGGGCTTCGCAGAGATATCTGTAAATTGCCGTTTGCCTGTCTTACCCAGATTAAGACAAGTTGTTTGATTCCAAATTCATTATTGTGCAATTGCTTTCCGTTACCCGCTTCCATTGATTTGCAGAGTTACAATATTCTAGCTCCTGTTCATGTGAGTGAAATACACTTTTAATTACTTTCCACCGATTTTCAATGTGTTCCTAATAGTCGCTAAGTGCCAGTAACAACACAACAAGATTGTAGTTTGTCTACAAACCCACAGAGTTTGCACTATTTTCCGCGCTGTGATTATTAGGCTACCTGTGTTGCTGACAGGTAACCTTCCCCTATACTACCCAGTCCAAAGATGAATTTGGAATTAAACTATTCTAAATCTGGGTATGATAGGCAAACGTCAATTTACAGATATCTCGACATTTCCCTTAAACTAATTCCCTATGAACTGATGTATGTAATCAGTAAAGGAATACATCCCATTTGTTTTCATAGGGCTGTGATTTAATATCTGTTAACCATCATTTGGTGCCTGCTCTATGTTGTGTGTTTCTGTTTCCCAATGTCATGTTTTTTGTCCATGGCATGTGTTTGTGGTGGCTCCCACGTTCCTTTAAGGGATAAATAAAGTGTATCGCACTGTATCGTATCATTCAACATATCAACTTCTTTACGTTCTAAACACTCACCAGGATATTATGCTGAATTAATACATGCTGCAATTTCACGTTGCATTTTTAAATGTATAGCACATGAGGCTAGCATGGGGTGACAGATGGGTCTGTGTGTCCTTCCACAGGGAATGATCTTAACCTCTGCCACTCTGCGGACTACACACACACACAGAATTCAGATCGCTGTCAACTGTTGTTTGGGTTTGAAAGCCCCTCGTTGGTTTCAACATATACATCTTTGAGATGTAGTCTAACAAACAAGTGCTTCACCTCTGGCAAGATGCGTACAGCACAACCCAGGTGGCAGAGAAACAACCAGGTCTCCATTGCTACAAGGTAATGATTCATTGTTTTAATGACACATATTGTGTCAAACGTTGCCATACACTCCAACGTCATTGTAAGTCCCCCTGTTTGCATGTACACTAACAACCAGACAGGCTTTGGATGAATGGAGGTGTGTAGGTATACGTCATTCTCCCTAGAGTGCAGTTACGTATATGGGTAACAACGTCAGCTAGTCCATGGGTAAACAGACTATTCTCGTTACAATTCAGTCGAGCAATGATATAATTTGACTGATTCAATGTGTCCATGAAGCTCATGCCAATATAATTCACACTTAAAAGGTACAGGTAAAAGAGCATCATCTGCATAACCATAACCCATTCGTTAATTCTAAGGCAAAGCTCTCCTTCAGGCGAGCGTATAGAAATGCAGCATTTTTCATGAGTTGCTCATGTGATAAATGTGTTAATTAACTGTGCACAAGCCCCAGCTCAACATTGACTGTGAGGAGGGGAAACTCATTTATATTCTGTAGGAGCCTGTTAAAGGTGCAGTGTGGAGAAATGAGTGCCATCTAACAGAACAGACTTGTCAGAAATTAAATATACCATTCATAAGTATGTTTTAATTAGTGTGTAATGCCATGAAAATGACAATTGTTGTGTTCTCGTTACTTAAGATGGACCTCTTTATATCTATATAGGGAGCAGGTCCTCTTCCACGGGGACCGATATGTTGCACCGCCATGTTTCTACAGGAGCCCAGAACGGACAGACGGCTCTAGTTTTAAATGTATTATCATAATTACTATCTTACTTATGACCTATCGTTTTACAGACTAAATTCAGTTGGTTTTCTGTCTGCAACCTCCCTGCTAGATACCGCTTAATCCTTACACACTTTAATAGATTTGATTTCATTAGCTATACTTATACTGGAGGTACGGCCAGAGAAGAGCTGATGTTGAATGGGTGGTAGGCAGATCGGTCCACTGCAAAACTCAACTCTATTCTCTATGACTTTTCCACCAGCTGCTTATGTAATCATAGCAGGTAACTCTTTAATCTGTGCAACATGTCTGCATTGGTTCAGATGTTGGTTGTCACATTATTGTTTAATTACACTACCAGATAGATCAAGATTTTAAACCCATCAAAGCCCAAACAAGTACAGGTTTTATTTTGGCAAAGCAAAAGGGCAGAACACAACTGCCAAACACAGTCAAGTTTCCAACCAGGTGTCCACCAGAAACTGGATCTCCTCGTTCTCCTCAGCTGGAAGCCATGCTGACCAAGAAAATGTTCCATACACCTTCTTAGTAAATGATCGACACGTGAATGGAAATACGCCTTTGAAGACCACTGCTGCTGAATGCTGATCTTAACCAAATAAAAACTTGTCTGAGATAAAACATGCGTTTCGATGGGCTCTACGTAACATGCCTCTCTGTACTGCTTTAATAATCCTACTTACTCCACCATAGGAGCTCTGGCAGCAGCCCAGATCAGCAGAACAGATGGAAAATGAACCCTAATTGGCAGTAGGCCTATGGGGTGCTGGGGTGTCATGAGATCTGGCCGATACCTGGGCGAGCGTGTTGGGAAGCAATGGACACAGTGCAGTGCATCTCCATCAAGATCCATCCAGAACTGCATTAAGTTCTCCTGCCGCATACTGTAGTGCATACATAGGAGGAGGAGGAGGAGGACGCAAAGTCCTGCAGCTCAAACTCACTTCCTGACAGTTGTGACCAGCCATGGATGAATCGTCAGTGGTAACTTAAGACAGAGCTTGGAAGGTGCAATGTGTTGGTGACTGATAAATAATCATTATGATCTTGTGAAAAATGCAATCATAATGCAGGGAAAGTCCATTAAAACATAGACATTTTAAATCCCTGTTGTAGGCTCTTGTGTATGAGGAGTAACCCCCGATGTTTACACATGTATTAAGGGAAAAAACGAGGCTTAGTAAGATATAGGCATACTATTGGATTATTTACATCTTCCAAGAGACTGAATGTCGCACACAATCAAGAACTTGGAACTGGTTATCCAAAATGCCTTTTATAATCGACTCCAACTGTATTATACTACTATTGTACGATTAAATTATAATAGCCTACTAATAGGTCAATATTAGGTTATACTTAGTCTCTTTTTCAAGGTTCTCTAGGCAATACATATACAAATACCACAAAATCCATTGTTGTTGACACCTAAATCACATGCACGGTTACATCTACTTACATACCAGCATAAACCAACAAAGCACAGGCCTTTTACAATCTACATTTCATCGGGGTCTATATAAAACAGCTATTTTCATTGTTAACTATAATTGGTCAAACGTTGCATTCAGAACATAGGCTAGTTATGATGAGGAAAAGTCCGATTTTAGATAACCTTACATCTGCTTATTACAAAACATACGTACGTATACAGAACAATATTGTCTATTCGGCACACTTTTCTTGTAAAGCCAAATCAAACAGCTGATAAGAATCCACAGAGGTCTAAAGATGATCCATGTCCATGAGAATTATCCTTTGTTGTCCTGTGCAGAGAAAAGACTGCGTTTAACAAAGACGGTTCCACTCACCATAGTAGGAAGAAGGAATGTCCGTCTTTCTAGCCATTGCACTTAGTACAGAGGATGCGCCGTTTTGGTTTTAGGATTTGCATATGAGACGCGAAGTGAATCACGTTTTTAATGGTCCTGTCACAAAATACATACAGCACCCCGAGATCTTGATCTGGGCTGCCAGACCACGCAGCACAGCGTCGACCGTGTTTACAGCACGGGACAGCGTCATTAATTATGCCAGCGGGGAAAAAAAAGGAAAAGATTTCTTAAAGGAGACGCTAGGAAGAAACATCTATTGTTATCGCAAACATATATTTAGTTTTCCTTGCTGTAGTCCATCGACAGTGCTCGTATGTTGAGGCATCGTTCCATTTAGATAAAGATGCACAGTCCTACTTTGTAATCAAACGACGCAGTTGCAATGTTACAAATCAGTGAGACTCAAATAATGTTGATACTGTTTGAACGTGTGTGTGTGTGTGTGTGTGTGTGCGTGTGTGCGTGTGTGCGTGTGTGCGTGTGTGCGTGTGTGCGTGTGTGCGTGTGTGTGTGTGTTTTGCACCGTATCTTGGTGGGACTTAAGTTTTTTAAACTGTAAACCACAAGATGATGATACACCGATTTCACCCAGAACTACACATTCTTTAAGAACATTCCCACGCTTTCCCACGCTGGTCCTTTGTATAAGAACACTGCCCTCTGCAGTGAGTTCTGCAATAGCGCGTGCGCACAAACACACACACACACACACACACATACACACACACACACACACACACACACACACACACACAATCCCAAACACACCCACACATCCCCCCCCCCCCCCCCCCCCCCCCCCCCCCCCCCCCCCACACACACACACACACACACACACCGTTCCTTCTATTTGCCACATATAATTCCAGTGATAGCTGCACAGAAGCTATCAGCTATGATCTGGTGCCAACATCAAGTAAGCCAACAAAGTAGGCTTACTTGTAGCAGTAGTGGGATTTAGTTTTCCACCAGAGGGTGAAAAACCAAAATAGCATAGTTGAAGCAAGGAGCATCCCTCAAAGCGCCTTGACCGACAAATAAAAGCGTTATGTGTTTTCTACTGGTGTATATGCTTTCAGCAGAGTGTGTTGGGACCCTGGGAATGTTGGTGTTTTTTTTAGCACTATCTGCAGCTTTGCTATTGATCTGTTGTTGGCTCAGACCATTACACTGAAACCTTTATCGGCGTAGGGTGCTGGAGGCCGGCCCCGCACCACGCTGGGTTGTATTACCAGTATTACCCCAGGGCTAGGCCGACGTACGAAAGGTAATGAGTGGATGTATTCTGGGACTTTATAAGGCACTTAGCACAAAACCTATTCCCCCCCCCCTAATCTTGTCTTGTCTTCCATTTCATTGATTGTTATTCATTTAGCCCTTAGCTATTCTGAAGTGTGTTGATGGCGTCGTTTTATTTTGCTTTTCCATGCATTAAATGTAAAACAAACAACATAAAACAAATTTTTTCTCCTTTTTAATTTATAATTTTAGATGTAAGGCCTCTATAACCTTCATACGATAGTTCATCTTTCTTGGTATAATGATGTTGGTGGCTTATTAGTCAGTGTAGTGGGCTTTTAGGTTATCCAAACAACCCCAATAATCCAGGATCAGTCAAATGATTAATTCGTTTGAAATGCCATGTCAAAAAAATTATAAAACATTCCCTCTATATGTAGCCTACAGTATATAAATACAGCAGGCCTATTATATTCTCAGATAACGTACTAAGTATCACATTAAACAGACAAGACATGTAGGCATGCTGGACTCCAAAATCATGTTAAAGTTCTTCACATGATCATTTTATGTTAATAATAATAATAATAAGTTAGTTAGTTAGTTAGTTATAATAGCTAATTACTTTTTTCCTTTGGTTGGAGCTGTACTTCGGTTTATAAGCGGAGGGTGATCCAGGCTACCAAGCTGTTAACCACAAGCCTAGCCTGGACACTTGCATCGATATGGCTTGAGTAGTTACAGGGTGCCTTTAAAGTCACATCTAAGTAGGCGATATAGTGTATGCATCCATGTTGCAAAATCGTATTAGGTAGTTGTGAAGCAAGCCGTGTATGAGCCTTGCTTTGAATGTGTTGTGTAAAGATAAGGTCATTAGGACCTTGAGGAGGAGGAGTTCGGATATTGAAGGCACTCCAATGACAGAGGAAAGAGTATGTAAAAGAGTAGAGAGAGCACTGGTTGTGGAGCATCGCCTCCCCGTTCGCGGAAGACAGCATACACCTTCAGGTGTTAAAGACGCCTCGGAAGTGTTTTTAGACCTTACTATTGTGACCCGAAGAGAGGAGGCGAAAGAAGATGAAGACACGAGTGGTGAGTGTGATCTTGCAACTCATTTGAAGACGCATGCCTCAAACGCCCACTGTACAGCCGACTACGTTGAACAACGCCGATGCTATAAGCCTAACATTTTAGTTTTGTTAAGAATGAAGAAAAATAAACTGCAACGCATTTATTAGTGTGGTTGCAAAGCAAGCCACGCTATTGTTATCATGCGTCTTATAATTTTGTTTCTTATTATTATTCTTACAACTCATTTTGCGTAATTATCTACTCCTACAGTTGTTGATGTATTAACACAACACCACTACCAAATAGTCGGAATATATCAATGCAGTGCGCGTCTGCTTTTAGAGACCAAGCATTACAGACTTTTTTAATCGTTTTTTTACATTATTATTATTTAATATTGAAAGTGAATGAGTCAAAATGTGAACACCTGAGAGATGTAAAATTAAATAGGCAAATGTAGACCGGAAGTAAGGAGGTCTCCAAAAAGTTTTGTACGGCTATGACTACAGGGGGTGCTATAACTCGTGGTCAATCCTAAACGGCCACGCCCTCCGCCCCGTTTAATTTTTTTTGTCTGAAACTTGGTATCTAGGCCTTATTTGACATGCAGAATCGATTTGCCTCAAGGACCCATAAGGTATGTCTTGATATATTTTGCTGTACCAGAATGTCCTGAAATCCTGAAAACGGACCCGTAAACCCAAATCACCCAAAATGTGGTACACATGCTCCTTAATCATGCTCGACCTTACAATCTTTTACATTTTTTGATTATATTAAAAATGGCCGAGTTACGGCCGATTTATCCGCAAATACAAGTATGCAAATGAGCTGCCATTATTCAATCAATCACAAGTCAGCTTCAGAGAATCCCAGGGACCTATAAGTGGGTGGGCCCATCAAGGACATCCCCCTTAGGTAATGTGGAACGTTTTGTGTAGATAAATAAAACAATTACGTCACAGTGTGAATTTCAAATGAACACTGTTGCAGGTGCTCACCAAGCTATTTTTAATAATGGTAGTCAATTGGGGAAAAACGCTGACATCAGCCATTCTGCAGATGAACAACTCAGAGTTGACAAAGTTCGAACACATATAGAAACTACATGTAAGCAGGTCTCCAAAAAGTAAAGTACCTCTTTGGGGACAGGGGGCGCTATAACTAGCAATCAAACAAAAACGATCAGCCCCATTATTTAATCACAAGTTTGCTTGAATGTGGCCCAGGAACTTCAAACATGGCACGCTTGCTAATTAGCCTTGCTAGCATTAGCATGTTAGCATGCTCACGGAATATTGCACACACAACGAGTTAGCTCATGCAACCTCACACATTTTCTTCACAAAATACACATGCGGTGACATGTCTAGTTATTATTATTATTATTATCATTATTATTATTTTTATTATTATTATTATTTATATATATATGTGGCAGGGAAGGTAATGGATAGTCGAGCACTAGGACCCAGGCAAGGGGCAGAATCTATAAAAAGGGGCGGGAACCACCCCTGGGGCTTTCTTTCTGTACTGAGACACACCTGAGAGAGCAGCTGAGGTATCTTACATTTTAGTGTGCCTTTAATTAATCAATTGAATGGGCCATTTTCCTTGAGACAGAGACAGTTAAAAATATATTTTCCATACTTACTGAAAATTATAGTTGCTCCCACTCTTATGTTGCTGCATAGCTTCAGTTTTTCCAGCGCAGTCAGAGGGAAGGGGAATCGCTCAGGGACTATTCTCATGTTTTAAAGTCACTTATGGATGTGGTCATTCGTATAACGCCTGGTGGCATTCCTAACTCCGACCAGATCTTGCACAATCAGTTTATAGAACATGTCATGATGACATGCTGCAGAGGGAACTTAAGCAGAGCATTTCAAACTTCCCTGCTTACTGGACACTGGGTCTATGGTCTCCACTATTACAGAAGATTTCTTTATAGAGCACTTTCAGTCAAAAGGCGAAGATAAGTTGTGACTGCAGTTGATTGGGAATTCCCTACATAGGTTACTTGGAACTTGGTGTCAATGTCCTGAGTAGGATCCTTCCCCTGATTGGGGTATTGGTCGTGAAGAGCCCAGAAGACCCTCATCTTAGGGAGCAAAAATTGTCTGTGCCCAGCTTGCTTGGCATGGACATCATTCGACATTTCTACCATGAATTGTTTGTTTAGCTTGGGCCTGGGCCCAAGCTACTGAAATCTGCCAGTCCGGGCTGGGAAGAGGCCATGTCAGAGTGCCACATAGTTTAGTTACTTAATGAACAGGGGTACTTGGGAAAGGCTAGAGTCAAAGGTTGTCTTGTACGTATTCCAGCAGGCTCTATGAAATTCTTCTCTATTTCATAGAGAAGAGGTTCTGCTACCACCATTCTTCCCTCAGTTTTACAGGAACCCCTTGAAGATGGAAGCTGTCTGCCTCCAGGTGTACTGATCTATAAGGCTCTGTTGACCATAAATCAGGGCATAGTGGAGATACCTGTTGTCAATGTTGGTTTAAAAGGTGCATGGCTCAAACCTAACACCCGACTGGGTGCACTGCATGTGGTTCAAACAAAGTCTCCTCTGTTTTCGGTTACTTTAGAAGATGATGATGGAAGCAAGGTGGCTGTGTTGCAGTCCATTACGTCTGTCAGTAGCTCAATTGTTGATTTATCTAGTGCCTCATGGCCTACCCTCTTATCAGAGCAAGAGCACCAAGGGAAGGCACTGTTGGAGAAAAATGCTGGAGTGTTCAGCCAAGGAGAGGGAGAATTGGGTTGCACCACACAGGTGGAGCATGAGGTCCCCGTTATGGATGACATCCCGGTTCGCCAGAGTTATAGGTGGCTCTCAGAATGAGCAAGTCAATGCTCACATTCAGGAGCTGTTATGTAGTGGCATCATTCGGCCGAGCTGCAGCACTAACTCTTCTCCCATACTCACTGTTTGAATGAAAGGTGGGAGCATAAGGCTGTGTGTGGACTATAGGCTCCTTAATGTAAATACAAGGAAAGATGCATATCCACTGCCACGGATAGACTAGTCCCTGGATGCCGTGGGTGGGGCAGAATGGTTTTCCATACTTGACCTGCCCATTGGATATAACCAGGTGCCCGTTGCCGAGAAGGACAAGGCCAAGACAGCATTCTACACCCGTTTGAACTTTTTGAGTTCAATCGAATGCCTTTTGGTCTGTGCAATGCGCCCGGTACCTTCCAGCGATTAATCGAGCACATTTTTGGTTATCAGTCTCTCTCAGGATCAAAAAGGCCAAAGAAGACTTATTGCTTTTGGCAGCAGGAGCCTTAGATGCTCAGAACGTAATATGTCTAACTACACCTCAAGGAAGCTGGAGCTTTTGGCCCTTAAATGGGAAGTGGCAGATATGTTTACGGAGTACTTGCTGGGGAATAAGTTCACTATCTTTACTGATAATAACCCCCTGAGCTACTTGAGAACAGCCAAATTTGGGGCTGTGTAACAGTGCTGGGTTTCAGACCTGGCTGCATTTGACTTTGAGGTCAAATATCGACCAGGCGCTACAAATAAGAATGCAGATGCGCTGTCTCGGCAGCCCCCAACAAATGACTCATTTTCATCAGTGACCACTGGCATCCAAGTACCCATTATGATCCGGGAACAAAAGCCTTATCCAAAGATTAAACCTCCGAACCTTGTCACTACCGTGGCAATTCAAATACAAAACCAAATTTTTCCCTCATCTTATCCTGTCTTCCATCCCATTGCTTGTTATTCATTCAGCCCTTAGCTATTCTGTAGTCTGTTGATAGCCTACTTGTTGTTTTCTTTTGCTTTTCCATTTATTTCTCCTTTATAATTTTTAATTTGAGATGTAAGGCCTCTATAACCTTTATACGATAGTTCATCTTTCTTGGTATAATGATGTTGGTGGCTTATTAGTCAGTGTAGTGGGCCTTTAGGTTCTCTAAACAACCCCAATAATCCAGGATCAGTCAAATAATTAATTCATTTTAAATGCCATGTCAAAAAAGTGTAGCATACAGTACACTGCTTATCAATACAGCAGGCCTATTATATTCTCAGTCTTCAACATACTAATTATCACATTAAACAGACAATAAATGTTGGCATGCATATGAAATGGGGAGAAAAAAGTTTATTCTGTGACCCACAGTTTGAAAACCGGTACTTCACATGATCATTTTATGTTAATAATAATTAGTTAGTTAGTTATAATAGCTAATACATTGTTCCTTTAGTTGGAGCTGTACTTCGGTTTGTAAGCGGAGGGTGATACAGGCTACCAAGCTGTTAACCACAAGACTAGCCTGGACACTTGCATCGATATGGCTTGAGTAGTTACAGGGTGCCTTTAAAGTCACATCTAAGTAGGCGATATAGTGTATGCATCCATGTTGCAAAATCGTATTAGGTAGTTGTGAAGCAAGCCGTGTATGAGCCTTGCTTTGAATGTGTTGTGTAAAGATAAGGTCATTAGGACCTTGAGGAGGAGGAGTTCAGAAATTGAAGGCACTCCAATTGCGGGCGACAGCATACAAACAGTCCTTCAGGTGTTAAAGACGCCTCTGGAGGGTTTTTAGACCGTACTATTGTGACCTGAAGCCGATCTTAAAACGGGCAATTCCCTACAAGATTAGGCGAAAGAAGATGAAGACACGAGTGGTGAGTGTGATCTTGCAACTCATTTGAAGACGCATGCCTCAAACGCCCACTGTACAGCCGACTATGTTGAACAACGCCGATGCTATATGCCTAACGTTTTAGTTTTGTTAAGAATAAAGATAACTAAACTTTAAAGCATTTATTATTATTATTATTATTATTATTATTATTATTATTATTATTATTATTATTATTATTATATATGTGGCAGGGAAGATAATGGATAGTCGAGCACTAGGACCCAGGTAAGGGGCAGAATCTATAAAAAGGGGCGGAACCTCACCTGGGGCTTTCTGTCTGTACAGAGATATTCCTGAGAAAGCAGCTGAGGGTACCCTTTGTTAGATTATAAATATAGATTCCCCTCATCTGCATATCGCTATCTGGGGGAGGCTACTGGGTTTCAGTCGAGCAAGTTTTTAAACAAAGACACTTAAAGAGGAGCCAACGACTGTTTTCCCAGATGTCTTAGATTTTAGTGTGCCTTTAATTAATCAATTGAATAGGCCATTTTCCTTATTTTTCTTGTGGGGCTGTATTGGGGGGAGTGGGTGCTGTGGGAGTGCTGTAGAACAGTTTTCATTTTATAAAAAATAGACTAAAACTAAAAGTACAATTTTAGAAGAAGTTGTGTTGTGCAGCTTGCTGTACAGTAGAGTGTAGTTTAATGGTGGCTGCTAGGGTGTAACATGTTGCTTTTGTTTTGGACGCTAACGTTCTGCCCAGTTGCTATAGTGTTTTGGATGGTTTCTAGGACGTTATTGTTGATTTGCTATGGTGGTTCAGGGTGGCTCTATGGTGTTCTATGCTAATGTATGCTATAAATAGTTTTGACACATTGAATATAAGTTTGTATAGCTAGGTAAAACATAACATTTGAATTATTGTTATTTTATAAGTATGAAGGAGCAGATGAGTTGTTCTTCATGGAGTTGGGTTGTTCTCGTGGAACTGAAGAAAATTTATAGTCTAGTGAGAGAATTTTGTTATTTTCTAAACAGCTGTTTAGTTCTAAACTTATTTTTAGATTTCAATGTGGAGAACATTTAAAGATATCTCTTGCATAAAGTATAAACATCATTGGTTAAAAGATTGAAATGAGCAATCACTGTGTGGTGATGTCCATGGGGTCTAAATATTGTTGTGTTGTGACAATTTATAGATTTAGTTTATATTTTGTACAGTTACGATTCTAGAACACAAAGAAAGAACACATGTGTGTATGTGAGAGTTTAAAAGTATTAACTTTTAAACTCTTAAACTCTGTAGGAGAGAAGCTACTTTTGCTGTAGGAGAGAAGCTATCATTTAAAGAGTGTAAATGGCCGTCATCCGTCAGCTATTAGTGAGTGAAATGCGCTGTGAGATTGTCTGTTTTGATTTGACTGCACCTACGTCTGTGTGAGACAATTTCGATTTTAAATCACTCCCGGCTCATTTCTGACCAATCAGGGCATCTCTTTCCTCATTAGTTGGGGGATTTTGCCTGTCAATCACTTGCGCGTCAGTGCAAAACTTTTCAATGGCGTTGAAACGTAGATTGGGAGGGACGTTTATTTAGTTGTTTAGTTTAAAGATATTGTTGTCTTGCTTATTTCTGCGCTCTGTCTCTTTACAACAGATATAATCTTACCTACACTTTAAATTAGATTTACAACTTATATTAGCTTCATGGTCTTTTAAATATTTTCATGTTTTTTGCTGTGTTCATTTTTATTTTTCAAGCGCCAGGGGATTATTGGAGTACTTGTCATAACTACTGTGACTGGTTTTATGGTGGTGTACAACAACACTTCAAGGGCCCCCTCCCCATCTTCATCAAGCCAAGGTGGCGTTACCCTGGTGAAGCAGCCCAAGAGACAAACCACAACAGTAGCAGTGCTTAGAGGCTACACAAATGTCGTTGATCAGAAGGTAAATATGTTTGAACACACATTGTCACACTTCTTATGTGGTATCTTTTCTATACAAATACAACCAGGTATTGTTATGGATGATTTTCTTAACTTAATAATGCAACATTGTAAGGAAATTGTTTACATGATTGTGGGAAACAAGGTTGAAAATGTAACAGCGAAACTTGTATAATATAAATGTTGTAATTATAAGTAAAAGTGTGTTCTGGTCATTGACATATACTGTAGTTTCTTTTTCAATGACTACATGATTTTTTAATAACTGAGTACTATAGCTGTAAAGGGGATTCTCTCTTACAAAAACATAATATTTGCACCAATACCATATTGGAAAATGCCTTGGACATATTTCTGTGTTAAAAACATAACACAGAAATATTGCTTTGCTTGACACACTGATAAATTATTATTCACATCCTAACACCCTAGAGTAGATCATTAATATAATGGCATTGCTCTCAGTCTCACTTCAAATTCTTAACTTTTCAGCAATTTCCATCCCATTGGCTCTACAGACAGCCGTTTTAATCAGTTGGCTATGTTGAACAACGAGCACTTAAGTGCCACATCAATTGCCGTGGTAACGTGCATGCATAATATTGTGGCATAATATAAACTCTGATGTTAGCTGGGGAACCTGAAGAAGGATGATCTACCTTGAGTAGACCTTAAAATAGCAGGTAGGTCATCCCCTTATGTGTAACAGCAAAAACATAGAACTTTACAACAACTTGTTTATTTCTATTATTCAGAATTAAGTGTTGTAAACCTGATGAATTTTCATGATGATCAACATTAATAATAATAATATAAAATAATAATAATGATATTAATATTAATATTAATGATATGTTTGTAACAAAATGTTTGACTCATCAAAGTACAATCTCTCCTTTTTCCTTGTAGAATTTAGTATGATCATTTTATGCACAGATATGTAAACCAGACTTTCCAATTCATAATTAACGTGCTTACCATAAAATATTGAAGGAGATCTGAACTTAAAGATTATAGATATTCACAGGAAGTGGTTTTCTAACAGTCCTAGATAGAGCATGCTACTTGTCCATTGCAGAAGCCATTATGTTACAACTTTGATCAAAGAAATTGTGGCTGAACTATTTTGCATTGTATTTTGTATTTGTGTTTTACTTGTTTTGTGTTATAAATCCTCTGGTTTGCATGAAATGTCAATTATATAAACATGTCAACTTATATAACCATTCAATCAGTACACATACATAACACCCAAATAATTGTAGAAGAATAAATCATTCCAAATACTTGCCACTGATTACTGCAGAGACAGAATTGACTGCACACAGGACAATGAAGCACAGTAGCTCTTTGCCATAAGAGACAGGGGACTTCCCAAAGCCCTCATACAACCTATGCCAATTGAAATACATAAATAATTGTCCAGTTAATATTTCCAAATATAAATCAGAATATCCACTGTACCATTGCACATTACTTCCACTATACAGTATATGTTTATGTTATGAAGTCTTCCTCAGAACTAAACAGTGAATTTACTAAATCAGTCAGTCTTAATAAAAAATGACCTATGACCTTTAGATGTTAAGAGCCTCTTAGGATGACAGTTTCAAGCATATGTCTTTCTACAGTCCTCACAATAAAAAAAAGCACATTATATTAGCTCCCTGCAGATTGCTAATCTGTTGGTCTTTAAAAGATGCAAAGTGTTATGGTAATGGTGTAGCATGGCTGCTATGTCTGCCCACTCTTCTCTCCAGTGAGAGAAAAGGAACCACGGACGTTTGTTGTTGCTGAAGGTATCAGTTGTCATTTAAAGACTATCAGGAAGTAGAAGAAAAATCCTTACATTTGGACAGTATTTTTCTCTTGTTTTCCGTAACAATATCGCATTTCCGATTCGTAGAAACATGCATACAATGCAAACAATACATTTTTACCCCAACATTTCTGCCCAATCCTAACCTAATCCAACCCATTATCAGATAAATGTATTTGTTATGAAATACATTGAACACTGGAACAGTAGTTTGTGATCAGTGAGTCACAGATATGGTCGTTTGACCTTCTTTAGCTTGGTTGATATTTCATCTCAGTGCCTCTCTCAGTATCTCCAGTGGGCAGCTGAGTTTCTGGATGGACCGGGTTGGTTCTGTGTTCTGTGTTGTCTCGCTGAGTTTTGAAGTGCCACTCTGCTCAAGCCCAGAGGTGGTCCCAGTTCCCTCATGCCGTACAGCCAGTGTCTAAGTCTGGGCCGTTTGGCCCAGAAACACGGTCCACTCTGAACCTTAGGGATTGGGTGTCAAAATATCTCTGTACCACACCCTCAATGAGTGGGAGATAGGAAGGGTGTGTGTGTGTGGGAGGGAGGCGAAGGGGTCATGTAAGGACTGGCTCTGGCCCAGGGGACAGTGTCTTGGATAGAGAGCAGACATCTTTCATGTCTCTTTCATTCTCTCTCTCTCAATCGTTCTCTATTGCTCTCTTGTTTCCCAGCTCTCTCTTCCTTATCTCTCTCTTGCTCTCTCTCTATCTTTGTTCTTGGTTTCACTCTCCCTCTTTTAACTCTCTTACCTCTCTCATGCTACTTCTCTCCCCGCTCTCTCTCTCCCCTCTCTCTCTCTCCCCTCTCTCTCTCTCTCTCTCACTCTCGCTCTCGCTCTCTCTCTCTCGCTCTTTCTCACTCACACACACACACAAACACCACAGTGTGTGTGTGTGTGTGTGTGTGTGTGTGTGAGAGAAAGAGCGAGCGAGAAACACCACAGTCACCCACATACATCAAGGCACACACACCCATGGTTTGCCCCAGGATCCTCATGCGTGCCCATACATAAGATATATTGCACTCATTAGAGCAGGAGGGTGCTTACAGTTGCAAGGAGAGCCCCATTTACCATGCCGGTGTCTTTATATAGCCCCATAATGACCTGTGGGTGCACTCCTCGCTGGTGTGTGGAGGGATTTCATGGGAGGTCTGTGGGACCGGGATTACTTTGCTGATGTAACCGAGAGCCCCTAACACACATTAATGACCTCAACACTATTGGAAATGAAGGACTGAAGCGGGAAGCTTTTATGTGGTTGAGGATCGAGTTCAGGCTGCTGGTGCATACATTAGATTACACAGTAATTATGGCAGTGCATTACACTGTGAAGAATACTGCATAAACAAAGGAGTTCTGAAAGGAGATATTATGTATGTTTTGTAGTTTTACTTTTTTAAATCAAACTTTTCAATACTGTGGTACTGAATATCTTTACTCTTCTCTTCTTTTCTCTTCTCTCAAACAAACAAAAAAACATAAAAAACCATCAACCTTTGCACACACAAAATACATCACTATAAGGATACACACACAAGTAGCAATTGATTTCACACCAGGTTTCGTCCCCGACTGCTTGTCTTCTTCCTTGTCGCACGATTCCTTGTCCCGTTGACCTTTAGTTGCCTGTAGACTCAATCTCCCCTGGCATTTTTACTCTATTTCCGGAGACACTGAGACATGCAGAGGAGCGATGAACGCCACCTGTATCGCGTGTGTGGTTGTGTATGTTTTCATTATTGTGTAAATGTTTGCTTTATTTTTTCCTGCAACAAATTCTGTTTGTTGCAGAGTGTTACGTGCAACTTCACAGGACTACAGTGCAGGCACCACAAATGTCTGCTAATATCACTTTCTGCCCCCTGTACTCAAATCCTACAGCAGTGATTGCTTCATCTATACCTCAACACTTGATGGTCTCTACTGAATCAACATGTCTTGAGGTATCTGGCCACTGCTCAGACTGATATGAGAGACCAGAGAATCAGCACTACTGCTACTGCTCTGGGCTCTTTTTTTAAACTACACCCCCTTCATGTTGATGTTGATAAGATTTAACTTGATGGTCCTCGCATGACTATGTGAGTGAGGAGTGAGCCAATAAGTATGTGAAAGACTGAGTGAGAAAATTGGAATGAGTGAGTGTGTTAGTGACATACTGAGTATGTGAGTGAGTGAGTGGCAGATTATGTGGGTTAGTATGTGAGGACAGCGTATGTAAGTGCTTGCTCTGAATTATCCCCGCAGGTGAGGTCCCTCTTTCTCTAACCATTGATCCATCCAATAAATCCATTAATTCATTAATTCATGCATCCAGAAAGACCTTTATTGAAGTCATTCATTCACAGGGGGAGTATTGAGCAGCCTCCTGCCTTCAGCCTGAACCGTTCTGATGAAGGGAGTCTGAAAGTCGTTAAAGAGATGTGCTTCACAGGTTTCCCTTCCTTCTGTTCCATAGAAATATATCGAGCTGTGCACAGCTGTGAGCAGCAATTGCCGATGGTACTTAGCATCAGCGACAAGGACACGCATTATTTCACAGTGGCTTTGAGCCGGTGTACGGCTCATTGTTCAACCTTCCTACTGTCTTGTCTAGTTCAGTTTCTGTAACGAGGCCCATTCTGGAGGGTATTTTGACGCTGTTAAATGGCACCCTTTGATTCCATTTCTCAGAATTAAAATAAATATTGTTTTATGTTCCTCTCATATCAGGGATGGAAGCAGAGGGTTTTGATTCAGAGTTTGGGCTCTGGGTTGATCTCATGCTGTAAAGGTTTTTTTTGGTATTCTTTTGAAACCATGCAGATGGAGGGTTGGATAGAGTGGAGGAGGTTGTGTGTTTCTGATCCATAACTATAAACCAAATACAGCATTCTGATTGAGGATATTATCGCCCCAGGAACCTCCGAATATATTGTCTCTGGGGATGTTCTGCGTCAGATCCAAAACTCAAAACCACACACTAACACACAGACACAAATTAACATCCACACAAAGACATATGCACATACACACAAAGACATACACACACACACACACACACACACACACACACACACACACACACACACACACACACACACACACACACACACACACACACACACACACACACACACACACACACACACACACACATAAAGCCACTCAGTGACACATACACAAATACACCGGCACTTCAACCATTATGTCTCTTTGAAAAATCGTGTTGATAAGACAATAAGGGCAGAGCCTGGGGCGCGTGTAATAATACCTGCATGCATTATAAAAGCGCACAAACACCTTCCCATCCCAGAGACGAGTGTGATCCTCCCTGCAGTGTGAAATAATGATAATAATGAGAGAGATGTTTGATACCATATACAATTCAGGCTTTGGCATACTAAATCAATACCTTGTATCAATGCAAGCGTTTTTTTAATCTAAATTATGCCCAGTTGGCCTTCAAATGCATTATTTTCTGCTTTTGATTCCAATGTGGCTAAATGGCTAATAAAATGCAGACATTCATAGCTGTCTTTTTTCTTCTTCTTTTTTCAGATTGGCAAGTCTATCTGAAAATAAGTATCACCGCAGGATATTAAATCCTGTTTTTTGGCAACAGGGGAACAGATTTTTATCACACAATCCAAATACGCATGTCAAGTAGTGGAAGTCATTGTATATCATGTATTTGTCCATCTGTTCTTCTATTCATATTGAGTAATTTAGGAGATGCTTTTATCAAAAGCAATGTACAGTGAATTCAGAAACCTGTGTTTGAGTCAGGCCTCTTGCACAATGATGCCTGTTATGGATAGGTTGTGGACTGAAGCTAGTTCCCAGAAGTCCCTTCACTGTTCAACGTGTGGACGTGTTTGTGTATGTGTTGGCTTTTGTAACTGTATATTTACACCCCAAAAAGTGTTATGTTCTCTCAGAAAATGTATTTTGCTGCAATACATAATTCATTTTGCTGCAAGGATAGTTTGACTTTTCACCGTGTACCCTTTAACCCTTGGCCACCCGCCAGCCACTGAAGATGCACTGCAGCAGCTGCTCGGTGGTCAGCAGCTCGGGCCAGCTGACCAGCGGCAGGCGGGGCGAGGAGATCGACCGAGCCCAGTGTGTCATCCGCATGAATGACGCCCCCAGCGCCCGCTTCCAGCGGGACGTGGGCAGGCGCACCACCCTGCGCGTGGTGGCTCACTCCAGCCTGAAGATGGTGCTGCGGAGCAGGCAGGAGCTGCTCAACGCCAGCCAGGAAACGGTGTTTGTCTTCTGGGGGCCGAGCAGCAGCATGCGGAGGGATGGGAAGGACTCCATGTTCAACAGCCTGAGGGTTGTGAAGCAGCTGCTGCCCAGCCATAAGCTGTACGTGGTGTCCCAGCGCAAGATGCTGAGCTTTGACAGGCTCTTCAAGAAGGAGACCGGCATGGACAGGTAGGTGTGGGGATATGGATGTTGAATAAGAATGTGGGTTTTCATTGTGGAGGGAATCTTGAATAGACAGAGATTGAAAGAAACCCACATGGCGAATAGCCAGTTAACTATAAACAGATTATATAAAAATAGATTAACTGATTATAATTTATATGCAGAAGCATTGTAGAATAACAGGAAGTGAGAGTAGTGTGCATGTTATTGCTTTACAGATGGTACACTTTTTAAAGTTCTTGCACATTAATTGTAATTCTAGTTACTTTGAAGAATGTCCATAGTAAATTTGAATGTCCAGATAATCTGTGTACATCTTGAGATGATGGTTCTGAGGAATCCAGCAGCCAAAAGCATCCATAAAGATATTTACAATTTAAAATACACTGAAATGTAAAGCAGAAGTTTGATGGTATTTCGGATAAGGTCCAGTACAATTTGCATAAACCAGCAGAAATTCATATCTCCAACGGACAATCTCACACATCATTAACTTTAAATGACAGAAATGTCCAAACCAACAAATAACATTAACATTCTGTATAAATGAGACGCACAAAACAAGATGCGTAATGATTACACAACGTTGACAGATGTTGCACTTTTTAATTAGGGCTTAATTAGTGGCTGTATGGATTGGATAGCACAAAGGGTGATCATGGCGGGGGTTTCTGACCATGTACGCCACCCCCGCACCCCTCTGGCGGACCAGGAACCAGCAAACAGGATCATCAAGAGACTGGAGAAAAGACCGTATCTCTCAAGAGCTGACCTGACCACATTTACATTACCGCTTATTATAACCAACCACTTGCACGCACACATACAGACACAGACACTCACACACATACACACACACACACATCAATGAACACACACACATTCAGGTGCACATACCACACACACACTATACACACATTCACACATCCACCAGCACACACACACACACACACATCCACCAGCACACACACACACACAATCACACACACACACACACACACACACACACACACACACACACACACACACACACACACACACACACACACACACACACACACACACACACACACACACACACACACACACACACACACACAACCTCTTACAAAGTACATTATGAAAAGGTGTAGCATTGCCAAAGGCAGTAGATCTGCCCTTTGAGATAGCAAAGGACTACAGCGAACCAAATACAGCCATTATTACCGTGGCCATTTTGGTTCCCTAGTGGTGGTGCTGCCTATAGGAGACACAACCGAATGATCGCTATGAAACTACAATAAACCAAAGGAAATTAAAATCTTTGAATAAGATGTATGACATTTCTACCGGAAATGTGTTGTTCTGTTCTCCAATAGGAAGGGTTCCAAGTCGTGGTTGAGTACCGGCTGGTTCACCATGGGCCTCGCCACGGAGCTGTGTGGCACCATCAACGTGTTTGGCATGGTGCCTCCTGACTTCTGCAGGTAGGTGATACATATCTTCACATCATACTGCATATTCATCCTGTGCTTTATATACGTAACAGGAATCAGAAAACCATTGAAGAAGACCATATTTGATTATCTGCATTATATTGTTCAGTATTTTGCACAGCATGTTTTTTTTTTTGCACTACCACCATGGCTGGTACCACTACCACTTGAACACTTGTATTGATGTTGCTACTTATTATGATTTATTATTATTACTTACTTTGTTATTGTGATCTTGTATTGATGCTGCTATGTGACTGTTGAGGAACCAAGCCTAAGAATTTTACTCTTGCATACTTGTACGTTAAGATGTAATAAAAGCAACTCTGATTCAGATTCAGATTCATTGTTAATCTCTCTGTACTGACCGATTGGTCTCTCATAAAATATCATCAGTACGATTAATACAGGCCTATATTCTTCAACATCATTCCTACAAGTTGTAAGGGACAACATATATATATATATATATATATATATATATATATATATATATATATATATATATATATATATATATATACAGGATAGATAGAAAGACATATACAGATAGATTAATATATATATATAGAGAGAGAGATCCATCATCTAAGTCGGGGCCAGTACCAATCAAATTAAATTGGGAAAGAACAAGTTATTTCTGGCTATGGCTAGGGCTATGCTTAACTCCACCTATTTGATTCCAATTCCTACTTCACCACCTACTTCCATCCCATACGTCTTCAAATGTCTCTCTCTCTCTCTCTCTCTCTCTCTCTCTCTCTCTCTCTCTCTCTCTCTCTCTCTCTCTCTCTCTCTCTCTCTCTCTCTCTCTCTCTCTCTCTCTCTCTCTCTCTCTCTCTCTCTCTCTCTCTCTCTCTCTCTCTCTCTCTCTCTCTCTCTCTCTCCCCCCTTTTGATGCACCACCCCGGTCTCCCTGCGCTCTCTTCATCCTCCACCGTGCAAGCAGCTCCTCCGCCCCTCGGCCCACTGTGCCGTACCACTACTACGAGCCCCGGGGGCGGAGCGAATGCTCCACCTACCTGTCCAACGAGCGCAGCCAGAAGGGCAGCCACCACCGCTTCATCACGGAGAAGTCGGTGTTTGCCAGTTGGGCTCGGACCCACAACATCCGCTTCCACCAGCCAGACTGGATGCCACCCAGCCCCGCCCCCGACGCCATGACGACCAACGCCTCACACACGACAGATTCACAACAGATGCCGGCGCCTGAGACTCCAGACAGACAGATATACAGATGAACAGTCAGATCAACAGACAGACAGCTGACAGACAGACAGATCAATAGACAGGCAGGTGGAGAGACAGACAGACCAATAAGCCCGAGACTGAGATACAGAGGTAGACAGAAATTTCTGGTGCGTTTCTGTGTATGTGTGTATTAGTGTTGTCACGATACTGGATTTTCTAACTTCGATACAATACCTTGCAAAATATCGATATTCAATACTGCTATACTGTAGTTACCCTGTAACTTAACCAACGTGATCTCCAACCTAAAGGACAGAATAGGTTGTTTGTTTATGTCAGCCAAATTGACCCATATGAACGTTTTAGCCCCCTATCGATTGTTCGAAGAAACAGCAATAATTGTCAAGGTTCTGTTTTGCCAAAACAAATTGATGACATTCGTTTTATTCTCAGTGGAAAATGCAACATTTTAAGATAGTTTCAGCATTAAAATGTGTTTTGATAAAATTTCTAGTGATAAATGTGAATTTTATTTTCGTAATCTTCAGGCAGTGAATGCATATGTTTAGTATGTTACTTAATGCAACCTTTTCTATCGTTGCCATGGTGATTCATATGGACGCTGCTATCCCTGAAACCACTCAGCTTGCATGTGGTTGGAATCAATGTCTTTGCACTGTGTAGTCATCTGAGCTGTGTTCAGGGCTATTTTATGTAAATGTTCTTTCAAATAAAATATTTTCGAGTGACTCAGGGAGGACTTTAATTCTTCTTTGGGACGGATGAGGACGATGTGTTTTTGTGGTGCACAACGGAAATCTGTTCACTTTGCTTCAGCTGAAAGAAATCCATTCCAACGGTTCCTTTTAGAAATACTTTTTGTTTTACAAGATAATCATGGCAAAGTAATACCGCTGTTAGACAATGTTCTTTCAATAAAAACGTAGATTTTCGAGTGACCCACAGATTACATTTATTCTTCTTTGGGACGGACTAGGCCGACGTATTTTTGTGGGGAAAATCGGAAATGTATGTCCGCTTTGCTTCCGCCAAAAATTCCATTCCAAAGGTTAATTATATATATTCGTTTTGTTGTACAAGGTAATCATAACAAATGAATCCCCCCTATAATAGTAGATAATATATTATACATTCAGCCGTACAGGAAGTTATGTAATTAGTAGGTGACCTAGGGGTCAAGGACACTTGGGAGTGAGCAAGAGACCTGGGGTCTCTTGCTTATAAAAGAGGGCCATATGAAGAGGCCAAGTAAGATTATAAATTTGGGAGTCTAGCCCTAAAGGGAGTAACTTAAAAAGCCTCAGATGATGCTCCATCTCGTGACCTCTCACCCCGCGGCCCACTTCTGAGATTTTGAGCTAAAATTCTTCCCAGACCTACACCCCACCGATCCAATGCGTATATCTGAGAATCAGACCTTTATCTCATAGGGGGGGAAAGTGAGGAGTGAAATGCACAGGAACGTTTTTATATCTCATAAGGGGTGTGGCGAAGGCCCCTTTTGACCTCATATCTGAAAAACATTGTCCACAGGCCAGCTGTCTTTACACGCCTTAAGGCACAAGTTTCTATCTCCATTTCACCGGAAATGGGAAACTTGAAACTGATGCAGTTTTATGGCTATTTACTCTAAGGTTGGAGGTCACGCCCATTTATGCTCTTTCAAGATGGGTAGAGATGCCAAAATGCATACACACGTTCCCCTGGGTCCCTGGAATGACATCCGCAGCTTAGAGTTAGGGTTACACCGCTGCACCTGGCTTCCTTTTTGCAGAGACTGACATTTTCACAGAGCGATCCCACGGGGCCCCTGGTTGATAGGTCTAATGGCCAGGTTCCTATCTCTTTCCAATGACTTTAGATTAATTTATTGCAATGCCTTTTATTTCCAATGTGTTTCAATGATGCATTTGATTATGCTTTGTGAATCGCTTCCTGTAGGGCTAGAGGCCCCAAATTATATATCGTATATCCTTGAGGCCCTTTCATATAAAAGAGACCCCAGGTGTCCTTGACCCCTAGGTCCCCTAATTACTAATAAACCTTAATGCCCTGATGCATATAAGAGACCAGACGTCTCCATCTCACTCCTAAGTAATTATGTGTCCCCGCATTCAATAAATGTTTGCGTCACTTATTGTATGTCTATGTCTATGTCCATGTTGATAATTTGAGTAGCCTTTTAGAATGTTTTTCGTCTGCCTTTTACTTTGTTGATTTGTCATGTTTATCTTGATCAACACAGTGTATTCATAAAAGGAACCGTTGGAATGGATTTTTTTCGGCGAAAGCAAAGCGAACATAGACTTCCGTTGTGCACCACAAAACCACATCGTCCTCATCCGTCCCAAAGAATAATTAATGTCCTCCCTGGGTCACTCGAAAACATTTTTTTTTGAAAGAACATAATCAGTTACATAAAATAGCCCTGAACACAACAGCTCAGATGACTGCACAACGCAAAAACATTGATTCAAACCACAAGCAAGCTGAGGGAAAGCAGCGTCCATTTGAATCACCATGGCAACGATAGAAAGCGTTGCCTTAATTAACATACTAAACATCATATACATTCACTGACTGAACATTACGAAAATAAAATTCACATTTATCGCTAGAAATGTTCTGAAATTATCTTAAAATGTCGCATTTTCCACTATAAAATGAATGTCATCCATTTTGTTTTGCCAAGACTGAACCTTGACATACGTGACTTGTTGTTTCTTCAAGAAGTCGATAGGGGTCGTTCGTATGGGTCGTGTACTTAGCCTGTAACTAAACATAACAAGGGGGAAACTAACACTGCTTTAGATTACAGCCCGCATACCCTGTACTTGCCGTGTAACTAAACGTAATGGTGCTTTCACACCAAAAGCGAAGCGACTATTCTACTTGCGTTATTGCGAGGTTGCTTGCGCAAACCGCAAACTTTTCTCGCGTGAGTTATTCAGCATCAAACAACAATATATGTATCGAAAAAGCTACATTTTGTACATTAGTGTGTGTGTTTGCGTGTGTGTGTGTGTGTGTGTGTGTGTGTGTGTGTGTGTGTGTGTGTGTGTGTGTGTGTGTGTGTGTGTGTGTGTGTGTGTGTGTGTGTGTGTGTGTGTGTGTGTGTGTGCACATAGGAATTCCTGCTAAGATGGAGGCATGAGTGTAGTGAGACAAACTTTCAGTGTGTCTGATGTATTGTTGGGAGCACACAAACTCACATCGAATTGATCACTGTGGAGTTTATTTGACATTAACCAACAACAGCAAGATCATCACAGAGCTACAAGAACACAGCACTGTCTGTGTGTTGTTGTTATTCTACTTCCATGAATACATTTCCTGTATAACATCTGCCTCGATTTGAAGAACAGATGGCTGAGCGCTGTAGCGGACCCATGTGACTGCTGCTTTGGGCTGTGGTTGGCTGTTGTTATCAGGCCAAACGTCAGATCCATTCCCTTAGGTATTGACAGCGGCAGAGCAACATGGCTATTAACAAAAATACAAAACGATCAGTGCAAAGGCGCTGACTCTAAATCTCACCGGCACACCTTTTGTTGTACACCTGGAAAATGTGACAAATTGGCAATAACGCCAATTTTGCTTTATGTCTCTGTGGTAATTGTTCAACTAATAATGTAGTAGGGGCAGGATACTATAGTTGCTAGGTACTGGGCTTGATCCCCAGCGATATTCGCAGGCCAACCTGTAGTCATCATTGGAGCCAGACACCTCACCCTGTACCTTCTCCTTAACTGATGCCTATCAGAATTCATTGTCACTCACATTGGATAAAAGCATCTGCTTAGTAACTTTAACAGATTAAAGTAGGATTCAGAAGTCAGGGCCTCCTCCTCATTCTCCGTATCGACTCACCGTCCCTTCACCTATCATTCCACTCTTCCTTCCTCACCACCACCACCACCAGGGCCACTGTGGAATCTTAAATCCTCTTAACCTTTTAAGACAGGCTGTGACGCCGGGGGGTGCATCCTGTGAAATGCTACAGCGCGCCCCACTCAGTGCACGGGTGCTGCTCCTAAGATGTGGACCTTGTGTTGTGTGTCGTGCACACCAATGTAGGCTACTGTCTCTCAGAAGATGGGGAGGGCCTGGGCTTTGAACAGCTTATGGAGGACAATCTGGCTTCAAATGAGCCTGAGCTTTGAATATCTTAAGTGGTACGCAGCCAGCATCCCAAGGAGAGGGCTTGTATGTGAAAAAGAGAAATACTTTGGGAGGTATCGGACGAGGCTAAAGGGGAATTCTGTTTGTGTACAGGGTTGAAGCAGAAGTAATTTGGTGATGAGATGATCGCTGTGTTCAGATGTTATGTTGTAATATATGAAATACCACAATTCACTTATTATTTATTTGGTGTGTGCCTGGGTGTGTGTGTGTGTGTGTGTGTGTGTGTGTGTGTGTGTGTGTGTGTGTCTGTGTGTGTGTCTGTGTGTATTTATTTATTTATAGCCAGGGATTCAGAAATAATTTATATTCAAATTTTCTTATTCTGTATGAGGTTTGCATGATGTTTTTCATTAAAAGGAAATATAGGATTTACATTTAGATTTTTTTTCTAGTTGCTACTCTTTATATGAGGTTTGCAAAGTTGTTTGGTTGGAACCTGTAGATCATGACATCGTTTTCTGTCATGTCAATGTGAGGTGGAAAGAGGATATGCTTAATCCTTTTCTACATGTGTAAGAAAATAAACAAGATGGTTTTACGCCATACAAGACAGCACTGATTTTAACAAAAAAAGTTATGAATTCAAAAGGATTTGCCTAGAAGCCAAATGTTACCAAAGCAAGGACAAGGATTGGTATGTCTGCTATATTTTACAATCTAAATGGTGTTCAATGATGACACCTACTGGTCGTAATCGACTTTACAGCCCAAAACAAAAATAAGGTTAGTAGATGTATTCCCCATCTGCATGATAGCTGTTCTGAATAGCTTCTGGTACCTCAATCATCAATTGGTCTAAACAGATCTAAGGGCATGTTTCCTTTAAATCTGAGGATGGGGATGCAATGTGTAGTTTGGAAAAAATTATATTACTGTAAAAACACTTATTTATCAAATGAGCCAGGAGTTTCCATGTCCATTGCTATAACCAAAACTGGCCTCTTTACAATTAGCCAAACTTGAATTTTTCTTGAATACAGTGCATTGGCTCATGTTTACATTGCTGATACTCATCTCTTTCTCTAATGACACCTGTCCTGTGTGTCTCCTAACATAATTGCATGTTTGCTCTGCTCTGAGGATCATTCTATTACCGGGGATAGCATCATAAACACCAGGAGTGGGCTGCATCAACTGGTCTTTACTAAGCCCTGTCCTAACTGCTGGTCTTTGTTAAAACCAGTCAGTACGAACTTAAAGTCTATTGCACCAATCCAACGTATGCTACACCCGGTTTTAGCGATGCGTGTTCATGTGAATGCCCACGTACTACGCCTAGCATCGTACGTTGCTAGGATACATTGTTAACAATCTCCCGCTGTCTTGCTAATTTGTAGCTGATTCATTTGTTATCATAACACTATGGAGGATCAGCGGAAGAGAATAGGCAACTGGATGGACATTGAGATCCGAAAATTAAAAGATCTGTACAACAGGTGTTACACCGTATTCTGTGACCCCAGGGTTCGCTGTTGCACATTTTCTGCAACATGCACGAGTTTGAAGGCATAAAGTCGTTCATGTGTGGAAACATGCACGAGCTTCAAAGTAAACATCGTATCGCCATCGCTCACTCGGGATGGGTTAGTTCGTTTTGTATAGCCCGTTGAGTGGATGAAGCAAAGAGGTTGATTTGGCTCTGTGGTGGCACGATGATGACGGGTCCTTCTTTCTTGATGCAAACGTGAATATAGAAATGGTGTTAGTCAATTCTAAACAGCATTTTACACAGTAGCCTATAGTAGGAAATACTCAAAGGTAAATCAACGTAATTAAACGCTGATTGTTGCTTCTTATGGGGAAAGAAGCAACGGTGGTGGACCGTAGTAAACGCCCCATCCATAGTATGTGTCTGTACAATGCTAATCAAATCAAATGTTTTTATAAAGCACATTTAATTACAAGGGGATCGGGGAGAGATCTTTCTTCATTACGAGCCCCTCTCTGATTGCTCAAACTGTGGTTGTTTTTGTTATAATGCCCACCGTTTTTTGATTACTGTAGTATATGAAATAAACTATGAACTAATGCCTGTATGGGCGTGAAGTGTGCGTGATTGCAGTGACTTGGGTGGATTTGCAGCGTAAGGGTGATTTTAGTGACCCAAGAGCACAATTTTCAAAAAGCCGACAATATTGCGCCGAGTATGGTGGCCACTGAAGAGGCAGTAGCCTATAGTTCCAGTGGAAGCACGGCGGGACGAAGCACCCGACAGCAACCTGTTTTTCATTTGTCATCCTGTATAATTATTCATGTCTGCGATCATCACAGAGTCCACACGCAACAGGAAACCATCCATGATAGGTCACAATCCATGATAGCTGGCCGTCGTATTCTGTGACCCCATTGTAAATGCGATTTTTTTTTTTACTTAAACCCCAACCAAATGTGTTCAGGTCATTTGGCATCCTCATATCTGTATGTGTACAAAATTATTCATGTCTGCGATCGTCACAGAGTCCACACGTAACAGGAAACCTTCCACGACAGCATTATGCCTTTACGACTTTATGCCTTCAAACTCGTGCAGGTTGCAGAAAATGTGCAACAGCGACCCCTGGGGTCACAGAATACGGTGAGTCAAAGAATACGGTGTAACACCTGCACAAGAACAGGCTGAATGCCAAACAGTCCAACGTTAGAACAAAGAAGAAAAAACAGTCAACTTGGAAAGAAATTATGGAGGCCATTAATGGTTGTTCTAACTTGGACAGCCTTCGTTGTTGTACACTTACCATGTCTCAAACTGTAGTTTGAAATCCACCGTTTGCATAAAAACAAAGTGCAATGAACAGCTGCAACGCAGGTGACAGCGCTGCGTTGTGGTCCTACACATATAGGCCTGTGTCCGGTGTCAGCTCCTCAGTAAGTTCAAATATATCTCTCCTATAGAAACGAAACCTCTCAATCAGCTCCTCGTCGTTTATATCTCCAATGAATTGCTTCTGTATCAAATAACCCTCTCCCGTCTAAATGTCCGCTCGTTGTAAACGCGATGTATGAGACGCGCCATTGTGAAGGTGTGTTGTTACTACAGAAACGGCCCTGGCTTTGACTTAACACCCACTCCTGACTAGGCGTAATATTAACGCCCGGTTTTACTGAGAAGAAAGCCTAAGCCTACATGGTGCAACCGGCGTAAAACCGACTAAAACCAGGCGTAATCCCTGGTGGGGCAACCGGCTCTCCGCAGACATCTCAAATGGTAGAAAATGAAGTAGTGTTAAGTCCCCTTTTCACTTTTTCCTCTTTCGTTGGCAAGGGAGGGCACTAGTACTTTTGACATTAGGTCTTGTGGATACATGAGAACATATAAAGATCCCCTTTAATGGATAATGTACATCGAGCTGGTCATTATCGGGAAATAAACCGATCAGCCTCAAGCGGTTTATTTCGCGATAATGACCTGCTGGCTGTTCATTATCCCGCTGATGACACGGATAATTACTAAAGAAATCAATAACTTTACGCAAAATACAACAACAATAAACGATTGTAGGGATCTGGAAATGATTTTATTGCTTCTTCTATAAATAAAAAAAAAGCAGTCCGGTTGTGTCCATAGCAACGGTGTGCTATCCATTACAGCGGCCTGCTGTTCAGAAATAACAGACAGCTGAATGCCGTGATCGACCCATCAGAATCGAGTTGTCAACAAAGCCGTGTAATAAATGTTATTAGTAATCGTCATCTCACCTAAAAACTCGTAATCATTACCTAACTGTATATATTTGTAAAAACGTAGCATTTCCTTTATGTCTCTGATACTCAATGTTAAATTAAAAATTACAAAACAGCTCATTCAATTGTTAGCAAAGCTCATGCAACATTATACTCACATAAACTTTAACAAATTGTGTGTTTCAAGAGACACGCTATTAGGACAGATGTAGTCTAACTAGGTAGAATTGCATCATGTCTGTACGTAGTTCACATACACTCAGGCACCGACCCCCAGTTTCTGTAATATGTTCTATAAAAGTACATTCACATTTGGTATCATATCAGAAACCAGATTTTGTCACCTAATCCTAGTCTTGATGTCCAGCTGCAGTGTTGGACAGTTCTGCTTTGATTTGGCTCCAAATTATCATGTCAGTGCATTTCCATTCACAGCACTTAAAAAAACACAGGTGGCTGAATATAAAACACATCAATAAATTGAGACCTACTGACTTCTTAGCTTAGGTTCATCTAAATAAATGAAGGGTAATACTAGGACATAGTTGCACTGTGCACACCCTTGGTCTAAAGGAAATGTTTTCCGCTGTGTTGGAAGTAGGCCCATAATCAAGCTGAGGCTTATAAGAGTTTTTTTATTTCGAGGTAGACTTCTTCAAGGCATCTCTCACTACTTCTCCGTTGCAATTCTGGGTGGGTAAATAGCTTTGACACATTTTGCCATTTACTCCCATCAACCCATCTTATGGCGGCCAATTTTGAGACCGACTGAAGATCTCAGGTCACGGTGGCTGGGAACTATTGCTGCATGACAAGAGACAGCGGGAGAGCAGAGTAAGGGGTGTGAGAGAGAGATGGTATAACGACGAGGACTTTTGTTGCCTGCACATTGGAAGATTAGAGTGTTTTGATGATTAACACCAAAAGAAGACACTAGAGACTACTTCACCGGTCATCTACTTTATTCTACTTCAAATCTTCTCCGCACCCCGCTGAGGAAGTCGCCAGATTACAGCTCGACCATTCAGAACACTACAAGAAAAAAAGGTGTGATCTCACCATAGTGGGAAGATGGTTTTCCTATCCAGACTACCATTTGGAGATAACTACTCTTTGCACCAGATACCCCGGGCATTCCTGTTTGCAGGTGCAATGTCACCTTGTTTTAACATGGCTACGTCTTAAAGATAATCCGCCAGGTACTACACACAGAACACACAAAAAGTAACACAAAAAGACACCAAATAGTGGCTGATTCATTACACCTAAGGGTGACAGAATGTACTTGGATTCTAGTCAGACAATATATCCATCTTAGATTTGTAGTGCCATGGCACAAAGGATGGACATTACTCCAAATATGCTATAACTCTGTATGATAATATCTAGAGGCGCAGATTCAAATTCTCCTAAATAGTAAAAGTAATTCACACACATGATTTCCCATTCCACAGATATTAGACAGAAAGAAGGAAGGAAAGAAATATTGTCAGTGTGCCACCATGAAGTCCAAAGCTTCTATAGACAAATAAGGAAATACTTCCAACAAAACATCCAAACTAGCAGTGTCCTTTAAACTTAGCAACATTAAAGTGTCCAAAGCACAAGGTCACCAGTCGTAAAGCACAGAATATCTTATTTATGGATTTTCTTTGGTCTATTTTAGCAATATAGGGGTAAGGGAGGGAAGAGACTGGTATAATATATTGCCTGGACTAGACTAGACTGTCATGAAACTGGTTTAACGGAATCAACACTCAGTCCCAAGACCTGCTTTTTAGGAGAGCAACTTTTTCAAGAGATATCCACACATTATCATGGCTCTATGATCAGTTCACATGTAGAGAATACTATCCAATGGAATTCACTCGTGTCTGTTTTGCCATGAGCCAATCAGAAAAAGAAACACTTTATATTGAATCTTATACGTCTAATGTTCTCTGATACATCATCATAGTTAGAAATAGTGAGTATGTGTGTGTGTGTGTGTTCATAATTAAATTATGAAAAACAACAATATCTCCCACCACAACTATGTAGATGACACTTCCATAAAAATATTCCTGTCCAAGCAAGACTACAACTAATTCAATGTTTTTGTTTTGAGCAGGCTTGAGTGCTTTAAGTATTTACAGGGCTCTCTAAAAAAATAGGCCAGAATGTTGAACACTATGCACTAGGAAAGCAGACCACATGACTCCAGAGTGAAGTTCATTGCGCTGCTTGTGATTGAGTTCTAAATATTACTAATTGTTTACAAAGCACTTAACAGTTGAGGACCGAAATACATAGTCTGTGTCTGTTACAAAGCCACCTTGGGTCCCGATGACTTCCAGGTCATCGGGGACCGTTCTGCTTATGGTCCCCAGAGTGTGAATCAAGCATGCTGGGACAAATCTGATTTATTTTCATTTTTATGCCACACATATCTGGGACAAAGTTCCAGAAGATTGATTTTTTTTTTATTGTCATTTATTGGTTGTCCATTAAAAGTAATGTGTTTTCCTGCCATAAGCACTTTGATTGGTATTTCTGTTTGAAGGGTGCTATGTCAATAAAGTTAACTTACATTGCCTTTAGTTTCAACTCATCCTAGCAGCGTGATTACATACTTTATGGACAGTAATAAAATGCCCTCCAATCCTCACATGTGGGGAATGATGAAATGAATGACAAAATTAATAACGAAAACAGTCTGTGTGGGCCAAATACACTTTTATCCAAGTCTCTCTCCCTAAAATGGGTTGCCAAGACGGAGAGAAACATAGTTCATGACAGGGTGCGATTTGAGGTGACCCACTGCTCCTGGCTTGGACGGAGGTGAATAAGCATCTAGTATGCAGAATACAGCAGAATCTTTTGGGGAAATGAAGAGTGCAAATCTCCTCTCCTTTAGGCTGATTAGATCCTGTAGTCAGTATTTTGTACAAAGCCTTGCAGGTGGAGAAAGTGTATCTGTACAACTGTTTGTGTGGCTGGTAAGCAACCCCTGCCAAGGAATGTCACCCAAGGATGTGCCAATAGGTATTTTCTCTTTCGGTTTTTAATCACAGGTAAGCGTTAATCTTGTTTGTTGATGGTACGTTCCTAAATTGGCTGAATGTAAGCTTAAAACGTGTAATTCATAAATAAAATAATTCAATATTGTATTCATGATTTAGAAATAAAATAGTACTATTTTATTTGTTGCTTGATGATCAATGGCTATATTATATATGGATACAAATATAATACAACACATTTCGATTATGTGTCTATAATTGTTCATTGTTTCTCGGATAATGTGGTAGGCCTAATTAATATACCAAAGTCAGTTTGTGTCAGTTTGTGAAAACGTTTAAGAGTTTTTATTTATTTATCAATAAGCTAATTAATATTGGGCGATTATTTGGGCAGCCATTTTTCATCATACAATTTTCATTTTTAAACGATACTGGCAGCGTCTACTGAACTAGGACTAATTAAGGTGACAACATCGATCATATTTTGAATCACAACGGAATTATATTTCTTTAACTCCCACATGAGGAATTGGATTTGCTCTTCAAATGACTGCATCACATGTGGAGCTCTCAGAGAAGGCTGCCTGCCTTCTAGTTCACAGTTTACAGCGCGGACCAGAAGAGCACACAGCTGTGTGTAGAATATTCCAAGAAGTAGCAATTCCTCCCGGAGCAACGCTTAGACGGAACACGTACGTTGTTCGTTTATTGCCGAACTGAAAAAAAACTACTTTATTTTCATGTATGGACAACAATGAACCACGAAGAGCTGTTTGATACAAGCTTAGGTGAGTTTATGCGAAAAAAACTTGAGTAGGATGTTGATGACCATTTTGTTATTTTCACCGCGGACCTGTAATAAAAAAAGTATGTTATTGACAGATATTGACCAGAAATTGCCATATATGTCTCTAAAAGTATAAAAGATTTATTAATATAATACTTTGCAACTAACATGACGAAAAACATGGAGATTTATTTCTAAGCGTGTGCAATTGTTTATTATTGTATTAAATATTGATTTACTTTACCCCAATAAGCATATTATAATGGATGTATGACGAACGGCCATTGCTTTACCATTTAGATTACTGTTTTGGATTATCAGTGGAACCTGTTCTAAAATTCTCTATTGTTTTATACTTCTTGACCTCTCTCTCCCTATCACACACACCCCGCAGATCACGGCCTACCATGTCCACCAACGGGACCTCAGAGAGTGGGTGCAAGTCAGAGGTCAGGACCACCAACTCCACCTGCAGCCCCGATGACCTGTCGGTCACGGCGTCCATCGTCTCAATGACCGGGGGGATCCTCTCCAACAGCCTGGCTCTCTTCGTCCTGGTCAAGTCATACCACCGCATCCGCCTCAAATCCAAGGCCTCCTTCCTGCTGTTTGCCAGCGGGCTGGTGGTCACCGACCTCCTGGGCCATCTGGTCAACGGCTCCCTGGTGCTCTTCATCCACAGCTCCCACAAGAAGTGGGAGGCGTTCGACCCCGACCGCGTCCTGTGCGGCTTCTTCGGGGCGTCCCTGGTGTTCTTCGGCCTCAGCCCGCTATTCCTGGGCTGCACCATGGCGGTTGAGCGCTGCCTGGGGGTCACACGGCCCCTCTTTCACTCCACGGCCGTAGCCCCCCGTCACGTGAAGCGTCTGCTGGGGTTCATCTGGGTGCTGGCCGCCCTGGTGGCCGGCCTGCCCCTGGTGCTGTGGAGGCCCTACCAGGTGCAGCACTCCCACAGCTGGTGCTTCTTCCGCGAGGAGGAGCCCAGGGACTGGCTCGACGTGCTGCTGCCACTGGTCTTCTCAATGCTGGGGCTGGTGGCGCTGCTGCTCTCGCTGTTGTGCAACACCCTGACCAGCTGCGCCTTGCTGCAGTCCAAGATGCGGCGGAAGCATCGCTGCAGAGGCACCTCCTACCACTTGGAGATGATCGTCCAGCTTCTGGCCATCATGCTGGTGTCCTGTGTGTGCTGGGGGCCTTTGCTGGTGAGTAATACAGCACAGATTACAATTACATGTATGTGTTGCATTTAGCAGATGCTTAAATCCAAGCACTCACAGGTGAAGCTGAAAACAATCAAAGCATGCAAAAACAATTGGGAGTAACTACAAGCAATTCCAAGCGCTGTACAAACTAGTTTCTCAAAATTAACAAAAGTGTGTTCTGATGGCGGTTTCTGAGATGTTTGTGGGATTCATGTAAGTAAATATCCAATATATATTACTTATATACAATGAAAAATGTTGCATGCATGGACAGCTTTGTTGCGCGGTGACAAATTATGTTAAAGTCTGTTTCTATTTGTGTTTGCGCTAGATCTACGTCATCGTGTTAACGACCCAGACCCAGTCTGAACCGGCATCCTTCAGTCTGCTGCTGATGGTGCGCATGGCCACCTGGAACCAGATCCTGGACCCCTGGGTGTACATCCTCCTCCGCAAGGCCGTGCTTAGGAAGCTCTATCTGGTGCTGCATGGCTTCTGGAACCCCGGGTCCGACTGCATCCACCACCGCAAGAGCACCATATTGTGGGGCTCGGTGGAGATGCGACCCTCCAGTACAATGCAGAATGACTGCATCTGCATGGGAAGCGTGCACCTGCCCGGCCAATAAAGGCCATCACGCAGAACCAATAGGTGCCAGTACGCCTGGTGACGTCAAGAAGTAGGATGCCGTAAAATGAAGAACTTTTTGTTAAGAACAACAAATTTGAATTCCATCTTTGTGTAGTTATTGGTATATTATTGGAATGTTGTGGTGTGTTTTCATGACCAAAACAATACCCAGAAGTCACATAGCATGCTGAATCACAACAAAATTGTTAAGTTCTTAAATACTCAAAACTATTTATTTCTACTCTGTGTACAATGTGTCCATAATCCTATGGAGAGATTCCGTTGTGTGATACTTGTCAGGTTCTTATTGTTAGATGTTGCTGCTGTTTCTGGTACACCAAAAGTCCTTGTCTTCTTACGTATTTTTAAAACATGTTGTATGGATTACAAAATATGAATGCTGTGAACGTGTTAGTGTTAATCTAATGTGTTAGTTAGCTGTATTATTTTTGTGTCATATTGTACATGTTTTGAAAAAGATAAAAAGGTGGGCCTTTGTTTTGTATTTGTTTGTGTAAAAACTGTGTGGGGAATCCATGTTGGATCGCAATATCCATGAGCAGTTTTATTTGGCTTGGTCAGTTTGGTCAACTAAGTCATATCCATATTATGCATTTAATCTAGTGATTGTTTCTTACACTATACACAATATTTAGACCTTATTTCATAGATAAGAAATATTATAGGAACACTGATAAATCATTATTATGTCTCTCTTTATTTCTCACACACACGCACGTAAACACGCACACACACGATACATATGAGAGTCGAATTTTTTTAACATTAAATTAAGACAATCAGGGTATGCGTACATTTATTGTTCTGTAATTCACTGTCTGTAATTCACATAATCAACCGGCAGGTGGCAATGTCACGCCCCTTACGCAGAAATATAATATTAAAGTCCACGAAGTAGATGAAAGCCATATGGTATGTGACGTAACGTCTTCCTCACAGTCTCCATTTTTCACTAGCGCATGCTTCAGTGGATATTTGATCAGGTTTGCAATTATTAATACGCAGTTTTACTGAGTTGTTACTTCGTGTTAATGGCGTAGTCGTGGAATATGTGGTTGATATATGCGTATCATTTAAAAGGGGACATTGACACTCAACAATTTTCACTGAACAGGTTTATGTTATCGTTTAGCTGCATGGCTAACAAGACAAGCTCGGCTAGCGAGACAAGCAGTGAAGGCGCTTGACCAGACTGCTCTGCCTGTCTTGTTGTCTGGCTGTTGTTGAGTTACACATTGCATTCGTGTGTTAACAACCATTTGGTGTTTTTAATAGGACGTGTTGGTTTCTTTTGCTGACGTTTATGTTTGTGTCTGCTCCAAAAAATGTTTTGTTTTTAACGAATCAATCCATATTCTAATCGATGAATGCTACCTTAAAGCCAAGTGTGACATTCCGAAGAGAATGTAAATATTATATATTTCCCTGGTCAGTTATTGCTCTTGATGTATTTTTAACCTTTCAGATCCTAAAATGAATCAGGAAAAATTGGCAAAACTTCAAGCCCAGGTCCGGATAGGTGGGAAGGTGAGGAAAATAAAACCGATGGATTACTAAACGGTGCATGGACTTACTCATTTAACAACGTCATCAGTATAATGCCTTGTGAGTTGCAGTAACCTTTCTACTCTGGGTTCAGGGATCTGCTCGTAGGAAGAAGAAGGTGGTACACAGAACAGCGACCGCTGATGACAAAAAACTTCAGAGCTCCCTTAAGAAATTAGCTGTCAATAACATTGCTGGAATCGAGGAGGTAAATGTATATTGCTAGAAATACTCATTCAGTATGCATTGCATTCAGGCCAATACACATGATTTTTGAATAGTATCGTTTTATCTTGCACACTCATAGGCCTACGTCTTATTCATAATGGGTCCTTAACGGGTAGTAACGTAACATACAGTGTATATACTTGTAAAGGGGAAATGGCCAGACTAACGTGATTGTGGGGCAGTACACTAATGATTGTCCAAGAAGCAACAGGACAATGAGCCATTCTGTTGCTTCAGTCAGATGAATCCAGCTTTGTGAATAATATTTCCTAAAACAGGAGATTGTTCACTTCCTCTACCTTGATTTCACTTGACACTGATGTTTTCAACAACATTGACTTAATGACTCATACATCACACACCGGTAGGAAACAAAACCAAGTACAACGATGCGAGGACTAATAGACGGGAGCAGAAGATCAGAGTTAACAAAGCCGGTATTAACCCACCACCTCCCCTGTCGTTCCACCCTTAGGTGAATATGATCAAGGACGACGGTACCGTGATCCACTTCAACAACCCCAAAGTGCAGGCGTCCCTCTCTGCCAACACCTTCGCCATCACCGGCCACGCTGAGAACAAGCAGCTGACAGAGATGCTGCCGGGCATCCTCAGCCAGCTAGGCGCAGACAGTCTCACCAGCCTGCGTAAACTGGCAGAACAGTTCCCCCGCCAAGGTGGCTGCAAGGCCTATGTTTTACCTTCTTATTCTTCCCAGGGGAGCCCTTAATGTATGTGTGTGGGGGCCAGGGCAAAAGAGCATATAGCTACAAGAAAGCAGGCAGTTCTTGTTGCTATGGAATGTAGCCATGTAGGATTGTAACATTCCAGGATACATTTCATTTTTTGGCTTAATGGCTTTATCCCTGCTGATGGATATTAGGAAATGACCAGCTTCATTTGGGATCTTAAGGTAAAAACAATGACTACATGCCGGCCAGAGATTGTAAATTTTATCATTTGAGTGGGCGTTCTTGGTCCTACAAATATTCTTCAGTAATTATGGCTGAGGTATCGGGTTGGTTTAGAAACCATTTTATCATTACCCATAACCTGTCATTGGTAAAGCGCTCTTGGCAGCCCAGCATTTGAATACCCAGTCCAATCCGCTACTGATATCAGTAGCCAGAATCATCCTGTGCTCCTTTGTCTGGCCATCACAAGCATGTGGCTATAACACTTTCGGTGAGGCCTATTTGAGCCAAAGTCTTTCAATGTGTACTGTGTATACACCGTGCCATAACTGTTTTGTTTTCCTTTGTTTGTAGCTCTTGATAGTAAGGCTCCTAAGGCTGAAGATATTGAAGAAGAGGACGACGATGTTCCAGGTAGGATGCCACTAAAAGCTGTTACGACTCCACTTTGGTGAAATCCCTCCCCTAATTCAATGACACGCATGTTCTGTCATGTGGCCTTGACCAACAAATCATAACTGCTACCTCCTGTCTCCTGATGGTTGACTGTTTACTATGCCACTATTATGATATTCAATCATAACAGCAAATGGCATATTTTGCATTACTTTAGAATTTAAAGTAATGCAAAATATACCAATTGCTATTATTATGATTGTGGTGATATGAGTATGCATTTTGTACACTACCATCTAAAGTTGAGATGGTAGTGTACAAAATGCATACTCATTTATTCTTAGCATTTTTTTATTATGTGGGTTAAAAAACAAATGTTTAATGTGGTTCTGTAAATTGAATCCCTGTGAAGAAGGCACATGTATCAACTTTTCAGTTGTCAAAATTGCACTAGTGCACCTCTTCGAGAGCAGAGAATTTGTCCCAGACAAGACCCAGTTAACGTTTTTTGTAAATTGTGGTTTACTAAACGATGTACAAATTCTCTCTGAATATACTAATTCTTAATCCATCAGAATCTGTAATGAGTGGATGCAGTGTTGGTGACGTGTGGGAGACCAAAGCCTAATCTGTAAATCTGATATGATCCTGCAGATCTGGTGGAGAACTTTGACGAGGCGTCCAAGAACGAAGCCAACTAATGTACACCTACCTACATCCCCCCCCCCACAGCCCCTGTGTGCGTGTACATGGACTGGACTGAAATGAATCAAGCAAGCCACCGTCGCCCCTGTTTTAACTCTAGCTATCAAGACATATCAAACACTATCTCTACCAACCAGAGACTTTTCTATATTTTCTCGATGGCCCAATGTAGTCATTGTCAGACTGGCTTGTGCACATAAAGGTGCCTAACTCCCTTACTCTGTCAATGGTTCAGTATTGACACTCATTCGTCAGTCGTGGTCAGCATCACAGTGGTCGTTAAAGCTAGTCTTAATAATTTTTTTGTTCTGTTTTGTTTATGAAACATAATAAAAACTGATCAACGTTTTTCTAGATGTTGCTGTGGTCTTTTATTGGCTTTTGGTAACATGTTTGCGTGGACTCCTGTACTTAAATTCTTAAACAAACTATCAAGGAAATGTTAAAGGGGTTTATACTTGGTCAGCAGCCAATACAGGCTTCGGATGCATAGTCCTGTATATTGTGCGGACGTGTTGCCTATCAATGGGCTATTGGTCGTCTACTATTTCTGTCGGACAACGCTGGCAGCTTCTGAAGCCTAATGCGCTATTTTACAAAGCTGTGAAGATGGCACGAAAGCGACGGACACTAATGCAAACCTCGAGTTTCGTCTAAGAACTGCAGTGACACATGGGGGTGGGTGGGGGTAACAGAGGGGTAGAGGGGCGAAAGCATCCCACCCTCCAGTAGAGAGCGAGGCACTGCTGCTTGAATCCGGTTTTCTATCAGAGCAGCCTGTACACGTTATAGGTTCGAAAATGCTCAAATTCTTCACTACCCGGGACGATGAAAACGAGAGCCTCTTAGGATCCATCACTGAGGGTGAGAATAAAATTCATTCACAGATCCCGTCGTTATAGGATGTTGGCACTGCTTGTCTGTCTGTGTTCGAAAAACGCTGATCTCGCATTCCGTTGAGCGCAGAGACCGCATCTTGAAATTGGATGCATTCGCATACACCCCGGTATGGACTATGCGCCTATGTAGGCGTGATGTAGCATTCTTGGACTTGTTCAACTATTCAAAGAAGACCTAACAGCGAAATGTTTGCATGCATTTAGCCCGATAAGCAGTACAAATGTCGCATTGCCGTGCTCGCTTTTGCAAGCGGATTTAACGGCGGTTTTCACGTGTACGCTAAACTGTATGCGTCACTGTCCCGCGAAACAAGCGCAGTCAGGTCTTGCTTGAGCAAGCATCGGCGTTAACACAGCATATGGCCATCTATCAGCAGACTACGGCTGTGGATTTGTGAATCAACTGCATTGCAGTTCTTAGTTAATAGTTCTTGTGTTGTTATTGTTGGCCAATGATAGGACATTCTGGGACACCGCGTTGTCGCACACTTCACAGCGTTGTGGTAAAGTGATTTCCCGCATTTTATGTCCGAAGCCAAATGCCATGACGCTACAGAAACACCACTCGCCGTTGGAAGGCACATGAACTGGTCCTTAGGAGCCTGCCTTCAGTCATCAATGCTCCCTGCGGAGCAGTTTCAGCAAAATAGCCGGTGTTTGATTTAGCTTGGAGCACAATTTCGTCATTTATGTCGTATTGAACTTCATCAGCTCTCGTTTCTCGTTATTCAATTGATATTTATATATAGTTTGATTAAACTTTCTTTCATTAAGTGCTAAATGAATGGTTTGGAATAAAGTTGGAATACGACTTTATCTCTATCATTATTTAGGTGTCTGACTATCCATACATCACTTTGCTGTATCTACATATACCTATCAGATATGCCTATATGATATTAATACAAAGAGATTAAAACACCATCAAATTCTGCAATCAAAACCCATGCAGAGATTCAAGTGATTTTGTTTAGCGCAAGAATCAGATGCATGTGTAGACATAAAATTGAACTCTCGTAATGATATGCTGGGGTGTAAATCAGCCCAGGCACCTCTCAAGGGCAGCCCCGGGCTAACGACAGCACCAGGGATCATTGAGGCTCTTAGGCAGGATGGGATGGGAGGTGAGCTGATGAATGGCCCCATATTGTTTAATGGTCATTACATATGGGAAAACTGCGTTTCCCACTAATGGCTCATTATTAGCATGCGCTTAAGTGTGTGTGTGTGTGTGTGTGTGTGTGTGTGAGATGAGAGGGAGCCGACTAATTCTGCTAACACAGGATCCGGAGTGGTTTCATTGCCTCGCGCTTGGATGATTAATGTTTTGTGCTTCCTCATGGTTTTCTTAACACGGCGTGCTCCACTCTGAACAGATGAAGGGGACGCCCCCTCCCTGATGGACAGCAAACACCACTGGCTCAGCAGACCGTGTCTCCTGGTGTTGAGAGACGGGGACATCGCTAAACCCGCGCTAAGCTACGAGCAGATAACAACCCATTTGCCCTCTGGAATCCCGACCTCCGAGGGGCCGACCGTGCGGTGCCTGGAGGAGCCGGCGGACTACCGGAAGCCGCAACCCAAAGCACGTGAGTCGCGCCGGCAGGCCGGCCACCAGAAGAGCGTCACCCCCCATCTGGAGAGCCAGTCCCAGAGGCTCCTCCAGCAGCTGGAGGAGGGCCATTGCACCGTGAGGACCATCTCCGCATGGGGGGAGAGATGTCTAAGACCGGACAGCCCTGTGGACCTGAGCCCCACCGAGGCCAGCTGGCCGGAGGAGGTGGAGGAGGAACAGGAGGAGGAGGAGAATGACGGGGGGCTGCGCTCTCCGCCCTCCAAGGAGGACTCTGTGGTGGAGGAGAAGGAGCGCGAGGAGAGCGGTCTGGACCAGCAGCAGCAGCAGCAGTCCTGCGGCGTAGAGACTCACAGCAGCTCCTCTTACTGCTCATCCTCCGCTCACGGCGATCACTCCCATGACGCCGAGCGAGAACCACAGGACACCGGCTGCCGCGAAGACGACCACCACCGCCACCACCACCAAGGGGAGGCGGACATGGATGCAGCCGGAGCGGCGGAGGTGGGGCACGAAGAAGAAGACGAGGAATTCAAGGAAAAAGAAGAAGATGATGAAGAAGAAAAAGATGGCGCTGCCGGTCTCGTGGCGTCCGCCTCGCCGCTGGACCCAGACAACGAGAGGCAGCTGGGGCGCGCGAGCATCCTGTCCAGGGAGCGGGGGGCCGTGCTCGGAGAGGTGGCTCCCATGTGGGTCCCTGACGCCCAGGCCCAGGTCTGCATGAAGTGCCAGGTGAAGTTCACCTTCACCAAGAGGAGGCACCACTGCCGCGCCTGTGGGAAGGTAAGTGCATGACGAGACCGTCGTAGATTGTTGTCGAAGGGTATTTATGTCCAAGGTGTCCACTATCTTTTTGAGAGAGAACATGTGAAGTAGTGTGCGAAAACAGTGTGTTAATCTGTGTGTGTGTGTGTGTGTGTGTGTGTCTGTCTGTGGAGGTCTTCTGTGCCGTTTGCTCCAACCTGAAGTTCAGACTGACACACCTGGACGGGAAGGAGGGAAGGGTTTGCATTTCCTGTCACTCCGCCCTTGTGAAGAGTGAGTGCTAAGCAGCTTTCATGATGTACCCTGCAGCACTGTGCTTGTGTGTGTGTATGTGTGTGTGTCTCTGTGTGTGTGTGTATGTTTGTATGTATGTGTGTATCATAAATAGCTCTCCGTGCTCAACCTAATATCACCGTTGGGTGTGTGTTTATGTATGTGTCTTTGTGTACATGTGTGTGTGTGTGTGTGTGTGTGTGTGTGCAGGGAGCCCCCCCAGAGGGCGGAGGAGGGTGTGGTTCGCAGACGAGATCCTGTCCCGCCGGCGATCGGAGTCTGCCCCGACCACGCCCGTACGAGAGCCCACCTTCTCGCCCCTGATGAGGCGAGCGCCGGGCGGGCCAATCCGAAGCCCTGCTGGGTCCCCTCAGAGGAGGAGGAGCCAGCGACCTCAGGAAACGGCGATTAACGTAGGACCGCTGCTAACGCAGTAGAGATACATACATGTGGTGTGGTCGCTAGTGTGTTGGACGCCTAGAGCAACACGCCTCATCCCCTACCTTCTCCCTCAGGTTACGTTGGATAAGAGCGTTGGTTAACTGATGGTGAATAAATAGTTTATGAGCAGTGAACCTTTATTTATTTTTTTAAGTTATTTCTACGTTGATGCATGCATTGAGTACTTTCCTGTCAGTCTAGGTCTGGCAATATTCAAAATGACTCACACATGTATATGTGCACTTGTCCAGGCCTGCGTTCACTATGGTCCTGACTACTTTATTTAAATGGCCTTGTTTCCTGCTGGCTCCTTGCAGGAGGCGTGCGGCCCGTACGGCTGGAGCGCGGCTGCGCTGGTGAGCACCCACATCAGCAGCTCCTCCAACCTCATCCCCCTTGACGGCCTGCCCCCCATCCTGACCTCCACCGGGGTCAAAGGAGGTACGCACGCACGGCTTGACCTCCCATTCATGTTGAAGAATCTGGGGTGGCAATGGATCTGTTGTCTGCGGTGTTGATACCCGTATTATACTAGGGTTTTCATTTCATATGTTTTCTGGGGTTTTGATTTATTTATACGAAAGGGTTTCCATTGACGTACTATCTAGGACAGTTTTTATTACATTACCCATTATAATATTCAATGTATATAACATTGGTGACACTTTTTTGTTGTATTAGGGAAGAGAGATCAATGCATAAATGAATGAACACTCGCATTAATACACTACAACATATACACACTAAATCTGTGTGTATATATATATATATATATATATATAAATATATGTGAGTGTGTGTCCATGCTACGTGCCTCCCTCAGATTACACTGTGGAGGAGAGACCCTCTGAGACGCTGCTGATTCAGGAGCTGGAGAACGGCCGGCCCAAACCTCTGGTGTTTGTCCTCAATGCCAACCTGCTAGCCATGGTCAAGATGGTCAACTGTAGGTCATATTGTTTGTATATCGTTTCAACAAGTGCTGTCGTATGCAGTTTATTTGGATATCTGTAGAATAAACTATGCAATTTTGGAAAAGGTAAAGAAACTCAAACCACTTATGGGATTTTATTCTGAAAATCTCAGATTGTCCTTCAAAACAAAAGTACCCAACCAACCTTTATTCAATACCGGGCTGTGTGGTGATTGTGTGCAGATGTAAATAGGAAATGTTGGTGCGTGACCTCCAAGGGCATGCATGCCCTGGGCCAGGTGGAAGTGGTGGTGCTGCTCCAGTGCCTGCCAGAGGAGAAGAGCTTTCCCAAAGACATTTTCAGACACTTTATCCAGCTGTACAGAGACGCCCTCACAGGTGAGACGCACAACCACTATCAAAACTGCAATGTGCAAGGTTCTTTTGCTTCCATTTACCATATTCTATGTATTCTTCTGTGTCTGATCATCTAACCCATCTAAAGGTTTCATGAATTCATTCCCAAACATCAACTGAACCAATCGCACCAACAACACTCTCACGCCCTCTCCCTCCCTATCCACTGTTGTCCCCAGGGAAGGTGGTGAAGCACCTATCCCTCTCGCTCTTCCGCGGCAGCTTCCTGGGCAGCGAGGAGCACGCAGGCTTCCTGTACGTGTGCTCCACCCTGCAGTCGCTGCAAGGCCTGCCTCTGCCCAACCAGCCCTACCTCTTTGCCTTGCTTGTCCACAGAGCGGAGCTGGCCTGGGCCAAAGCCTTCCCCCTGCGCCTCATGCTCCGACTGGGCGCAGAGTACCGATGTGAGCCAGCCCTCTGTGTGTGTGTGTGGGGGGGGGGGGTCTTTGATTTGATTGGTTGTCACGTAACACTTGTAATCGCTGTTTCAGATTACATCAGCGTGAGGAAGCATTACTGCTGATTGTGTGTGTGTGTGTGTGTGTGTGTTTGCGTGTTAGTGTGTGAAATACAATATACAAACACTGGTTGCTTATTACAAAAGAAAATGTGTGAGAACGCAGGAAAATGAGGGAGAAAGATTCAGCAGAACAAAGTTCGTCTCTGTCCCCATCTCCTGGTGGCCTCAGTTTGCCCCTGCCCTCTGTACATCTGTCCTTCTCTCCTGGTGGTCCCAGTTTGCCCCTGCCCTCTGTACATCTGTCCTTCTCTCCTGGTGGTCCCAGTTTGCCCCTGCCCTCTGTACATCTGTCCTTCTCTCCTTGTGGTCCCAGTTTACCCCTGCCCTCTGTACATCTGTCCTTCTCTCCTGGTGGTCTCAGTTTACCCCTGCCCTCTGTACATCTGTCCTTCTCTCCTGGTGGTCTCAGTTTGCCCCTGCCCTCTGTACATCTGTCCTTCTCTCCTTGTGGTCCCAGTTTACCCCTGCCCTCTGTACATCTGTCCTTCTCTCCTGGTGGCCTCAGTTTGCCCCTGCCCTCTGTATATCTGTCCTTCTCTCCTGGTGGTCTCAGTTTACCCCTGCCCTCTGTACATCTGTCCTTCTCTCCTGGTGGTCTCAGTTTGCCCCTGCCCTCTGTACATCTGTCCTTCTCTCCTTGTGGTCCCAGTTTACCCCTGCCCTCTGTACATCTGTCCTTCTCTCCTTGTGGTCCCAGTTTACCCCTGCCCTCTGTACATCTGTCCTTCTCTCCTGGTGGTCTCAGTTTGCCCCTGCCCTCTGTACATCTGTCCTTCTCTCCTTGTGGTCCCAGTTTACCCCTGCCCTCTGTACATCTGTCCTTCTCTCCTGGTGGTCTCAGTTTGCCCCTGCCCTCTGTACATCTGTCCTTCTCTCCTTGTGGTTCCAGTTTACCCCTGCCCTCTGTACATCTGTCCTTCTCTCCTTGTGGTCCCAGTTTACCCCTGCCCTCTGTACAACGTGCGCTTCAGGAAGGCGTTGTTCGGCGAGACGGGACACACCATAATGAGGCTGCTGGTGGTAAGTGGACGCTGTCCATCAGAGTAATCAGCAAGTGTAACGAGATGCAATGGATTTATTGATTTAGTGGTACATCCCCATTACATTCCTATTTCTGCTGATAGGATTTCAGGAACTACCGCTACAGTCTACCGGTGGTGCCGGGCCTCACTGTGGACCTGGAGGCCCAGAAGACCTGCATCAAGATACCTAAGGACAGCCATAATGAAGTAGGGAGCACTGCAGCCACATCACTACTGCTAATGCACTTTACCGCTTATGGTTATAGCAGGGTTTCCCAAACTTGGATCGAAGCGATGGAAATCTGATTGACACATTTTTTATTAAAAACAATTAATCTAAAAGGGTTGCAAGGTCACATTGAGGTCTTGTAAATACGAATGCTGATTGATGGTTGCTGAATGATTCGCAGCCACCAGTGAACATCTGCTAATCACTGGAGCATTGATTGGGTTAACGTGATGTGTGTGGAAGCAAATGCACGGAAATAGAAGATGTGAGCAAACATTTCACGAAAATATTCATACCTTAAAATGTGGTCCCGGGCAAAAAAATTATAATCTTTAGGTTAGATGTTTAAGATTTGGTATTTCCCATCAACCATCCTGGCCAACCTTTTCCCTGCACCCCGTCTGGTCTCTTCTCAGCTGATGAAGGTGTTAAACAAGTCTAACGACCACGTCCTGGCCATGGGGGCATGCTTCAATGAAGCGGCTGACTCCCACCTCATCTGCGTGCAGGGAGAGGACGGCCAGTACCAGACCCAGGCCATCAGCATCCACAACCAGCCACGCAAAGGTGAGAATTCCGTGCGCTGTCAAAGGTGCTGTTCAAGGTGCTGTAGGTAAGATCCAGAGCGGAACTCCCCAACCGGTATCCTTCAGAGATCGTACTTGGACCCATCTTGCTCAGCCTTTACATAAGTGGTCTGCACAGGTGTGGGGGTGCAGCTATGCCGGTGACACTGTCATTTATGTACATGGCAGGAACAGAAGTGAAGCTGCATCCAGACTCTCTGCATCCATGACCCAGGTTGCTGCCTGGATCAAATGGCCGAACACTCAAATATATTGAGTGTTCAGAAGCATAGATACCTTTGTATATCGCTGGGCTCAAAACTATCATCTGAAAAAAAAGTGGTACGCTATGGAAAATTAAACCTGTACAAGTTCCACTGCTCAAGATATTGGATGTCCAACAGTGCTGTCACAATGTTTATGAACTCCATGATTCTCTCACACATCACGTGCTGTATAACAAGCTGGGGACAGGCCAACTCATCTACACTCAAGCCAGCAGACTATATAATCAAACAGTATAGACACTGGACAGGAAGCCTTGTAGTTATTACCACTGCAACATTCTCAGAAAATACAACATGTTAAGCTGGCAAAGCATGATCATTCTTAAATACAGCATTACTTAACCCCCCCCCCCCCCCCCCCCCCCCCCCCCCCACCCACCTCCACTCAGCATCTTCATCACCCAGCTCTCACATTCTAGTTGGACATAACAGTTAGCAAATCCACATCCTCAGTTACAGCATCCCAGGAATGTACAAATTTACAAACCACTATCTGCAGATGCAGCACATACTGCTCCTTCTACACAAAGTTAAGATCAACAAAGATCAAGCTAAAAATCAACAATGCACTCACTCAATCACCTCCAGTCACTAAACTTGTTTACTGTTGCTGTGTGTTTGGTGTGTCTGTTGTATATGGTCCATATCTTTCTACATCTTTTATTCTTTCTTTGTCTTTACCTTAGTGATGCAGGTCCTGGCTGGCCATAAGTGTTGTATTTATGATGTAATTTTATTTAATTGTATGTATTTTAATGTATGACCTGCCCATTGACTATATGACCAGTCCCATGCCTACTGTCAAAGACAAATAAACCAGTAAATGAAAAATAAAATCTGAAAGAAATTAAGAAATGAGCCGGGAGTCGTCTAAAATCTACATTGGCTCATATAGCGACAGGCGCAGTCAACTCGAAATGGATATTCTCAAAGCGCATTTATACTCCCTAATAGCTGACCAATCTCTATGGCATTTCAAACACATTACACTCAAATTATAGCAGTCAAACCTCACCTACCTTTAAGCTAAGGTGTCTTACTGTTTAGTCATTCAGCAGACGCCTTTATTCAGCGTTAAGATGCATCATGTCGTTAAGACGCAGGTAGGGGTTAGTCATCTTGCTCCAGAATTATGGAAGCTGTTGACATGGAGATTAAAGAAGGGAGGAACGTTTTGGCATGGGTATAATGCCAAGTGAACAAATATTTACTTGCCATTATCACCATGACTTATTTCCACCAACAATGTCATCGCGTTAGCAAAGCATTGCACTAACCCTAGCATACCACTAGGGGGCACTCTGTGTCCCCTAGTGGTACGGTGTAGCATGAGTGTGTTATGAGAATTTACTGAACGGTATATTCACCGGTGGCTATGTATTTTCTTGTTTGATTGATTCAGTCACAGGCTCCTGCTTCTTTGTATTCAGTAGTGCCCTGAAAGCATCTGCGGGATACCTGGCCAAGTCCAGCATCGTGGAAGGTAGGATGAGCAGCTCTGTACTAGTCCCTTCAGCCCAGAGAGAGAACCCATGTGACCCCTTACATGATAACTCTAGTTTTAGAATAGTCATGCCTACTTTATTTGTTTCATATAAACACCCCTTCATTTAGCTTAATTTAGAATATGTGGACCTTTGTGTGTGCGTATGTGTGTGTGTGTGTGTGTGTGTGTGTGCCATTATACATTCTTAACCAACCGCTTTTGTAGGCATGTGTATGTGTCATGTGCATGTGTGAGTGCGAGTTTGTCCTTCTGTTGGTGTTTGTGTGTGTGTTCCTCCTGTACTGCTATCCCTCCCCCACCCCCTTCCTATAGATGGGCTGATGGTGCAAATCACTGTGGAAACCATGGCGGACCTTCGCCGGGCGCTACGAGAGATGAAAGATTACACCGTCACCTGTGGGCGGCAGGACCAGTCCGACAGCCAGGAGCACGTGCAGGTCGATTGGCTGGAGGAGAAATGCGTGGTGAACAAGGGGTGAGGGAGAGCAGTCTCTTCTTTCAAGTGGTGCGCAGAGAGAAGCTTCACTCTGAGAGACACTTATGACAGAGTGACCACAATAGCAGGGAGTGTCTGAACAACGAGAACAATAGCTCGATATTACACATGGAGATGGCATGTGTAAAACCCAGGCCTGCAATTAGTATTCTAATTCTGAATAGCATTGTTGTTGCTGTTGTTGTTCTGGGCGTATTCAAGTGGCATTATCAACCATTAAAGTTGCATTAAAAACCACACAATGCTTCTGATTCCCAGAGTAATTAGCCCCATTGATGGTAAATCCATGGAGTCCATCAACAGTATGAAGATGTTCCAGAAGTCTGAGTACAAAGAGAACGGGAAGATCATCCGCTGGACAGAGGTGGGCCTATGGATATTAGGGGAAGAAAATCAGAAAGGGGATTGCCGTGTTTTGTCTTTGTGTGGACAGGGTCAGTTTGTCTGTGTACATTCACACGTGTATCCTTAGGTGTTCTTTCTCCAAAGAGATGACGAATCAAAGGGCGGTCTGAGTGACTCTGCCGAACACAGTCGGCTCACGGAGCGGATCGCCCGTGCGTTCTGCCTGGCACTGTGCCCACACCTGAAACTGCTGAAAGAGGACGGGATGGCCAAACTGGGGCTCCGCGTCACGTTCCACTCCCAAGAGGTGAGAAGAGGATCAAAGGCTGAATTTCATAAAATACCGATGGATAATCAAAACAACTTACACTCATTGTTATTTCTATATTTTCTTCTGTGACATTTATAAACTAGTGGCAGGCCTGCAAACTTCAAGCGATGTGTGGAGGGAGTTTCCAAACGAAACAATGGCATGTTTTCTTTCTCTTGAGGTTGGCTTTGTTGCCGGGAGCAACGGTCAGCCCCTGCCGGCGCCCTACCTCAACGCTCTGGACGCCGTGCTGATCCCCGTGGTGCACAGCAGGCGGCACCGCAGTGGGGACCACCCCATTGTCATCGAGTTCATCTTTTACATCCTGGAGAACATCACCTAGATCTCTGACAGCGCGCGGTGCGGTGTGTGCCCATGCTCTGGTTGGCCGTGGTGGTTCTATCCTTCTTGCCATTTCTCAACTTTGACCTCCATCCTTGACCTCCATCCTCCATCTCAAGGCTCTCGCCAATGACATCTTAGCGGCTTGCCGTTATGCCATTCGCTCGTTAAAAGGCGGGAGATCTGCTCCACTGGAACAGAGACAGAAGGAGCCCAACCCAGGCCTCTCTACAGTATCGCTGAGCAGACAATCTGTGCAAATTGAAGACCTACGATGGGCCAGAGCAATACTGCGCTGCTGCAGCGGGAACTTTAGTTGTCGCATACAACACATCGCATTCATGTCCCATTTTCAACCCAATATTTTGAGAATGCCTTCGAAGTGGGAGCTGGATTCAGCCCCACAACCTTAAACTAAATGAGATAAGCGAATGACATGAAGTAGCGTAACTTAGGACTCCGTAGTCGTGCAATGCACTCGGAGCGAATGCCTGTAGACTGTTTTCCTATTGGATGCATTTGAATTCTTGATTGCTCATTAAATGCAACGTGGCCAAACGCAAATGATATCGAATGAGTCATCTCATTGATCAGAGATCAAATTCACTAACCGCTTCTCTGATGTAGAAGTAACAGATGTTAAGCTGGAGAATATATACACAATTTCTACATGATTTTGTATTATTTATGAAGTAATGTCTGTGGTGTATGAGTATTTAATCCAACATTTTCAGGTAGCGATAGTGAAAACACAAATATAATTATAGGCAAAGCTTCGGTAGACACTTTTAATTAAGAGGCATCCTTTTCATGACAGACAAACAGGCTGCACATTTATGTATCCTTCATACTAGTAGTCATTAGGCTTTTCTTTGAAAGAATTGTATGGTTTGAGCTTTGGCATTTAATTTGTCATTTTATTTTCCTTTCCAAGTTAGTGATTAAGGCCTTCATCTGCAGACTATAGGACCTTGGACAGATTAATACAATGGTTTTTGTCAAATATTTTCACTCAACTGAAGGACTTGTTATCTATCTATCCCATTGTCAATACACACACAATCCTGCCTTTAACTAAATGTCTCACAATACTAAACAAGAAATGATCATGACACCCAATAGCCGATGTTGACGAAGACAAACCCTGTGACTCCCCCGCCAAACGGAGAAGGGTGGGAGTTGAGCTACTCTAAAGGATGCTTGCTCTGCAAGCTCTTCTGATGAAGCCTCAAACAATGCAGAATAGCTTCCTTGTTTACTTCCTACGTGCTGTACATAGTTGGGATGGCAGAGAGTTTACATTCATGTCAAGTTGAAACCGAACTGGGACGCTGGCAGTTAAAAATCACCAGCAGTAGAAAAATACAAATGTTCCCTGCAAAGCATTTCAACCCCAAAAATGTACTTGTAAAAGTTTATTCCACACAACAAAAGACTTGCTTTGTTCCAGGAACTGGAATATTAAACTTAAAAAGGCATTGGTAATATAAAATGTCATTTTTGAAATTTGTTGGATTCTAAAATATATTAACAAACCTTGGAACATTCAAAGCATACCAATGTAATTAGCTTGTGTGTGGCAAATCTATTTACAATATGCAAAGTCCAAGTTCCATATAAACTGTACAACAATCCATCCACAGGGTGTTATGGAGGGTTAGCAGTTCTGGTGAGTGGTGCAACGACAGTGGGCTGCGAATTTACATTGGAATGGGACTGTGGTGATACTGAATTGTGAAGTCATTGGCAACATCAGTGGAGAAAACGCATAGAAAGACAAAACAAAGAACAGACATTTTCTCATAATCAAGGTTGTTTTTTCTCAATTAAAAAGGAAACAAACTACACTAAAGGGTGGGTAGACCAACATTGAATGCATCTACTGGTTATTTCCTCCTGTGTTTTGTAGACAAGACAAAAACAACACTAGACAAGAAACACAACCAAAATATTCTTTGGAATCCATGGTGGTTTGTGCGGGCTCACGCAGTCATTCATCTTGGCGGTTTCCATCTAGAGACGCCTAGGCCTTCTTCATTTTGCTGAGTAGGGAGCTGCCGTTCTCATTTTGAGAAGAGTCGCTTTTGTTGCTAATGACATGGCCGACGCCATTGCTGGTGCCATTCTCGTTGTGCTTGCCTTTGGCGCGCACGTTGCTACCGTTTAGGCTTCGCTTCAAGTCTTGCTTGGGCAACCGCTTGCCCTTAACGTATGCCTGGATCCAGAAGTTGGAGAAGAGGATGAAGAAGAAGGTGCCGTACACCCAGATGAGGTGAATGACCACGGGGAACTGGTAGTCGCAGCTGTCCATGAAGTAGTACTGTGTAGCGTGGAGGGACACCAGCACAAACTGGACCTGTAAAACCGCAAAACAAAAACAGAACCATCCATTACATATAGTCCACGAAAGAAGAAAAAAAGCTAAACAAAATAAACTTTTTTGTAAAAAAGAAAACATTGAGTTTCCGCTGAACGTACCAGCTGAATGGCGGTCATGTACTTCTTCCACCAGAGGAACTTCTGGAATCGGGGGCCGGCAGCAGAAAGGCCGTAGTAGAAGTACATGACGATGTGGACGGAGCAGTTGATCATGGCATGGAAAGAGCCCATTCCACCTGGGGGGTGAGACACAAGTGTTACAACTATCCCAACCCATGCCCCCCCCCCGCCCCCATTCGATACATGGAGAAGTGTGCATGAACAGCCAGCCTACCAGGGGCGTAGGCCACTCCCCACCACCAGGTCCAGGGCATGAATGAGTGGTGGAAGATGTGAAGGAACGTAATCTGACCATCCTTCTTCCTCAGCACAAAGAAGATCTGCGCCACACAAAAAAGTTGACGTTAGATAGTAATTGGGAGTTCCTGGAACAAAATGCCTGGACCTAATTTCATGCCGTGATGCCGTCAAGATTCATAGTCTGACTCACCGTGTCCATGAGTTCAATGATTTTGGAGAACCAGAAAAGCCAAGCCACCCTCACCATCTAGTAAAAAGAGCAGACACACTTGAGTACGTCTAAACTGCACAAACAATGTTGCTGGAAACCGTTATCTGTAGGAGACGCACCCTTAACGCTTCAGGACTGTCAGATGTGTCGACTGGATCACATCGCCAGGTGTACGTGCTCAGCCAGCCAGACATCAGGAACTAAAAAGGAAACCCTGTGAGTCACTCCATTCAGCTAGCATCACTGAAGTATGTATGCAATCCAATATGTAATGTTCGGTTAAGGCAAGCTCAAAATACATAGCCCGCACCCTATCATTTGCCCAAGTCATTGCAATATTTATGTTTGCCTCATTGAGGAAACCCTTATCCAAAAGCGTTTTACAATTAATATGGCTACAGGTCATTCAAGAGCAGCTAGGCTTTCTTGCTTAATTAAGACGTTTAAAATCCTGGGCTTCTGACCTCGTAGACGATAAATATTGACAGTGCCACGAGGGCAAAGTTGTAGGTGATCATGGCTTCCTTCAGCTGAAGGGGCTTGCGGTTCGCCATGGTGCGAGGTCCGAGGTACAGTACAAAGAACAGGTAGCATAGCAGGATCGCAGACATTGATACTGGACTCTGCATCAGCGGATACATTGTCATGCGTGGATCTGAAAAAGGAACAATAAATTATCAGATAAAATGAATGAACAGTTAAAAGACAAAATATTTAAAAAAGATAATAATTTTAGTTTATTAATAAAGCACCATTCAAACAACAGTCCTGGTGATTTACAAAGGAAGACATCACACGTTAAAACATTAAAAGTGGATCTACCCACCAAGTCCACTCAGGAGGTAGTCGTAGATATCCATAGCGTGGGAGCCGATCTCCTGCAGCATCTTAGCGTTCTGGTGTTGGTGCACAATGACCTGCGGCAGAAGAGCGTGGATCTTATTCCTCGTTTCAGACAAAGCAAAAAACCCAAGCCAACATTTCCATAAGCCCGTCCTTTATCAACTTGGCATTGAAAAGAGGAACACACTTGCAAATGGTGATAGGTCATAGCAAAGTCCAAAAAAAAAAAAGCCATATGTATGCCATAGTTCACTGGTCACATTTCATTTTGCAATTCAAATTAGATCAGCATGATTACATTAGTCCCGAAGTATTCAACTGGAGACGATCACTCCAGAGTAAAATGGGTCACCTTTATTATGTCTTACATTTGAGACAATGAGAAAAATTAAAAACCTTCACAGCAGGAAACACCATTTTCTTTTGTTAAACACAATTTTCTTAATGACCACTGATTGACTGAGTTTTTCAGCGAATCCCTGATGATTGCCCAAAATGTAATTAAGGGTACAAATTCGCTGAGGGCAGGGAAACTCAAGCCCAGGCGAACAAGGGTTTCTTACAAAATACCAGGGCACCCATTGCAGCTTGGGCTGCTCATTTGATATGGCCTGACTCGGGAGGGGTGTTGCTGCAACTAACTCACCCACAGGGTTGATCCTGCAAGGACATACGGCCTTCCCAAAACAAATCCTGGACCAATGAAAAACGCCCGACTCATTTAAAAACAAACACTTTTTCCTCATGAATAGAACGTAGCAAAGCGGGTCGTATCTACACACATTCCATGTTCCATGTCCTTGGAAAGGTGACGACAAACTGGAACTTTTGTGTAGCGTGTGGAGCCAGACAACTCCTTATCTTTCGGAAAGCTCGCCGAAGCAATGTCGGTTTAACGGGGAAACTGGGCCAACAACACATTAGCTAGGAGCTCAAACTTGAAGCCAAACAAAACCTCTACTACATTCTAAAACGACATTACCCAGCCACAAATAAAGAAAACGCATACTGGCAAGTGATGTTTAACTTTGGTTTGCAGAACACAAACCTGGAGTGTGGGTTTTAAAACACAAGCCTGGAGACTGATACTCAACACACCTTGGAATGACAGGACATGTCATACAAATTCCTACTAATTGATAAGAGCACATTTTTGTTTTAACAATATCTCGGGGAGATGTCAAAACCAAAAATTCCAGGCCCACCTTCCACAACTATGTTTTAAATCCAGCTACACGTACAGAGGCACCTTTTGCACCATAACTTCCCATCAACTGGGGTAAAGGTCACTGATATTGTGTAGCCCTCTTTGCCTCAGCAGCAGAATTGATCACTCTTCAATACAGTACATTGGCATGGTGGACCTGGAGAGAAGACCAACCTTTATCCACAACCAGATTCAAACAGAAAACTCCTACACCTTACGGTTACACCTTACATTTCAACAAGAGCACCCTTGTGTCTGTGGTGGCAACCACACACATCAAGGTGCAGACTCTACAAAGAACATCCATCTTGTTCTGAGGAGAAACGATCATGGTGAAGACCTTTCAGAATGTAGCTAGTTGTACGGTCAAAGTCAGTCAATCTCATTTGAAATCAGTGACATATTTATTTATTTTTAATCAGTGAAAAGATTTGATCTTCAAAGGGTATATTCCAGCATTGAGTCAGCCAAGTACCGTTCCAGATTCATCCTATGACTGATGATTCTAATCTGCCTACTTTATGTCTTCTTACTCAAAGGGTAATTGTTATATTTTTACACAGCCTGTAACACCTGTGCCTGTAACACCTTTACACTTCTGTTGTGACCAGAACATTTGTAAGTCTTCAAATCGTCAGACATATGGCCACCCATGGTTTTTCAAGATTTGTGCCATTTTAGACAATTCCATTCAACAGTGAGAGAATGTGGAAGTCAGAGGGTTAGTCTTGTGACCAGAGAGAATCTATCCCAAAGACGATCTCCCAATGCATGAAAGAATATGGTGGGGCCGTTTAGATCCAGTGTACGGGCAGGACCATAAGAATGGACTGAACACTGTTCCCTCACAATTCACTGCACAATCCCCCATCTTGTAACCCAAGAACTACCATTCTGTATCTGCAGTTAAGGTCAGTTACAATTGTCACCATTGTCTGTCATCTTGTCAGTCTACTAACAGGTTTATATCTGGTCACCAGTCTAAAACAGGCCAATTACAATTACAAAGTGGTAAAATATTCCTTAAAAACAGGTTGACAGATTTCCCCGACATTGAAAAATGTTCAGTTCCACGACAAAGACTGTTATAATGCTACTGTAGCACAACAACTTTCATAGTACTCCAACTGACAAACAATAATCTATAAACACAAACAAACCTCACGTCAGAATTTTATAGTGAGGGCAGTAAACCTATCTCACATAGAATGCTAGAAGCATGTTGATTTGTGCTTTACTCAAAACGTACAGGGTATCAAGTGGAATGTAAACACAACCTGAACTGAGCCAACACCTTGCGTACACCCCTATCCGTTGAACTTGTCATGAACCATGACAACCAGAAGGGGTGGCTGCCTTGACTTTTACTACGACCACAACCGTACCGCTGGGTACGGTTAGAAGGGAGGAAGGAGAGGGAGGTCATTTGTCATGGGCAGCATGTCAATGAATCATGGGGACAGAAAAAACATGATGTAGGAGTTAATGATGAACCATAGTAAAAAGGCAGTAAGATTACAGATCCGTAATAAATTAATAAATTTATAACCAACAGGGTGCAGCCGTTATCGAACACACAGTGAAGCATCTGATACTGTTCCTTAAAACACAGTGCAAGCCCAACAGTTCTCACAAACACTACCGCTTCCTGTGAAGCAAAACAGACACAGACCCCCAGAGAAGTTGAAAACCACCAAACCTGTGCTGGAAAATACACATAATCACATCCACTCCAGTTAGGTTAGTTGTATTGAGAAAATTATGTAAACCCTCCTTTGGGTATTAGTACAACAAAACAAGCATACCTTGGTGAGAGTGAAGTCTTCCAGTCAAGGTCTCCCAGGTGGCGGTGTCTCCCCAGTAGGACAGGGAAGTGGAAAACAAAGCTGCAGCTGAAGAAGACCAGAGTAGCAGCAGAGGACACAGACAGCAGCTAACGGAGAAGGGCAGAGAGAGAGAAAGAAAGAGAGAGAGTGAGAAGGGGAAAAAGTGATCAAGTGTGACTGGTACTGCACTCCTCCGAGTCTCCGCCCTCCCTGACTCACACGGCGGATGAATAACTAGCTCTCACAGAGAGAGAAAGAGAGGATACAATGGCAATGGGTGGAGCAACAGAACGAGAGAGAGCCATGAGAGCGATGTCCCCTATTTCTATCCACCATGCGAAAAGCCTAAACAAAAAACATGGAAGGTCGAGAACACACACACACACACCTAAAAAGAAAGATCTAAGAAACCTAAACATGAGCTGGCATGTGGGTTTTAGCGCGGTGTAGGCTGATATTATTCACACACACGCTGCCGGGATATGGTTACCATGAAGGGGCCATTGTTACGACACTAGCGGCTAGCTGCCACGCCAACACCCAGAAAGCAAAGACAACATTTGTTTACAAAGTACAATCGACTCAATATCCAAGTATTTTCATGCTTCAAAAGCATTCATTTCCTTGTGGTTGGAAGGGCGGGGGTGGATTTCGACTCCTCATAGATTTGTTGCAATATTGCAGCTAGGTGTTTCCCATCCCTTTATCTCTCTCATATAGTGCAGTATATAGCTGCACAAAAGTACACTTAAATTCAGCTGTATATACACGAATAGTTGCAATTGAGTTTGTGGACTGCATGACAAATATACTCTTCTATTAAGAATAATGTGACTGTCAACAAAAAACTCAAAGTAGGCAAGAAGATGTGCAATGCCAGTAGTAACTACTTAAGACATCATACATAATATTTGTCTTTCTGTACTGGCAGATGAACCATCATAGACAGACATGTTTCTATGCAGAACTACTGCAGCTTTTCTAGAACTGGAACAACTTACTTCCGCTCGCACAGACACACCCAACATGGACAACATGAGACACTAATACCTGATTTGCGTAACCACACGCAACACGTAAACCAGTTGCACTCATTTAAATGTTAAAGTAGCCTACTGTTGAACAGAGGTTACTTCAAGGATTTATTCAAAGCATGTATTCAAAGTCCTTTGGTGTAATTACTGGAAACCTCAAGCGATGGGTTTCTTAAATGCTGCCCTGGCATCTTCTGTGCCTAAGAAGCAAAAAAGATGCCTTGGGTGAAACAATTTGCAAAAACACATGACCATGCCCATCTGATCATCGAAGGCCTAGAGTCTAGGCCTTAGATGATCAGATGGGCGTATTACTTTTATTTGTTAAGTTAACTTTAGGCCCTAAAAAGTTAACTCTAGGCCCTAGAGGGTCCAAGTTAATTTTGCAAATTAAAGTAATACGGGTATAGTCGTAGATAGGTAATAAGGACCAGGCATCAACTCATCAAGTCATTAGACATTAGTTCGTAGCTATACTAAGATCCATAGCTTCAACGGCTGGTTTTATTAGTAACTCACAACTCTCAAGAAGGGAGACAAGGGCATATGCTAATGTAACCTCATCACCCCCACACTCTTCAAGGACACCAAACAAGACCGGCGAGGTCATGCATGGTTGTTTATACTACTAGCCAACGCTCTTCCACCAAGTCATAGATTAGGAAATCAGTCCTAAGCATTAAGTCCTCCATGTTGTCCAAACACGCATATGATGTTGTCATGTCAAATCCAATGGTAAGGTTAACTGCTGTTGAGGAGTATAGATTGTGCTGAATTGTATAAATATATTGAGGAATCATAAGTGGTATTTGGAACAGACTTCACATCTTACAATGTGAACATTGAGACATTATGTCTGAGCGTGTAGCGAGGACAATCCACATTTCTTAACCGGATTTAGAATTGGGCCTCAGGGATAAATGCCTGCCTCAAACGAATGTTGCATAGCTAATGTATTAACACCATTAACTTTGTGTTGGGCCTTCACAGTGCATACACAGGTAAACCATGTATTTGTACAAAGTCAACTCCCGTTCAGAAAGATCGGCAGTACACACAATATCCTCAATGAACACGGGCCAAGGAAATCAATTTCGGCCACGAGTCGGCGACAGGACACAGAGAAATACGAGCGTCCCAAACAATAAAGCCACATTCCGATCACACAAGCGCTGTGGCTAACCAGATAAACAGTTAGTCATTTAGTGGATCTGTTAGCCTGTTGTAGCGACGATCAGCAAGACGGAGGACGTCTGCTTTCTGTCACCATTGGAGAAACTTCTGACAAAAGAATGCTCAGGGTTGATGGAAAACTAAGATCCGTAAAGTCAACACCTGATGGAAACCCAAGATACACAAAGGCTACCCTACATTTGTTACAGAGAAAGAGTAAACTGAACTCAAACTTGAGTGACCACTCCCCCTCCTCCTCACGACAAATCATGACCGATTCATGATTGAAAATGTGCAATTAGGTATTACATATCCGTTTACAATTCCACTGTTATACTTCCCGGGGGAAAAAAACAGTTAAACACTAAAACTACAGGCAAACATAACAGAGAAAATGTACAGAAAGTTACAGAATTTGTCCTCCATTGGAATGTGGATGTATCGGTGGCAACACCACCTCACACACCCTCCCCCTCCGCCTCTAGGTTTAAATGACAGTAGGGTGGTGTAGAATGGGGGGAGGGGGTTTCAATGCCTACCTGCCATTGTTCACACAAGGCAACCAACACAGAAACCTGCGGAACATCCCTTTAATTTAAGCCTGTGCATTTTTTCAGCAATGCGAATAATTGGTGCTTGTGATGACGTTTGTGAAACAGCTGACTCTCACCAGCTGTTGGTAGTGCACAACAAATCACACAATGGACTTTAATCATCTTGGAAGGTGGAACTCATGTATCTGGAACAAAGGTTGGAATTCTGCAAGGCTTGCCCACAAATCGCATGACATGTCATGATGTCAGGACTAGCTGCTTAGTGGCATGAAGAGAATGATAACACATTTGTAAGAGGGAGTGATTGAAAGCATTTGAGCCTCACCAAGCGTTTACTACTAGTGACGTGCATGTTGCAGCGGTAACTGATGATTTTTATAACTGCAAGGTGAGGAGCTACGCCTTGTTTCCTGTTTCAGAACGGAGGTATTCTACAGAAGGAAACTCAGGATGAGGCTTTCAAAATGGTATTTTTAATAAGTGTAATAAGGTATTTTAAAAGTGTACTACTGCTGGTCGAGTTTGTGTTCGCCAATTACAGGCTTACAGATGTGGTCCTCGAGCCACAAGATTGTTTGAAAAAAAAGGGAAGTGAAAGAAGGAGAAAGATTTCCCAGATTTGAGCTTGTCTGCCATCAGACTTTGGATATTAATCTAAAGTCTGATTTGTGAGACGTAGTATCTGGTAATCCTTGGCCCTCTCACCTCCTTCATCTTTGTGGCCCCATTATAAGGCTCCTTATCATGATAAGAATGTAGGCAAGACCAAGAGCTTAACTAAATTTAATGGTTGTGCGGAACATTCTTACCAATCTTTTCAGGTTACTTGCCCAACTTAAGGAATTTTATGTTTACATCAATAGGAACTTTTTGGGAGATCTGTCATTTGATTTTGTGTGAGCGAGGGCTGCACAATATATTTGCCACACAGGTGTATTCATGTGTAAGGACTGAGTGCCTTGTATACACAACCCCTATCATAACTGGAGACTGGCTTTGTTTGCATCGCATGATATTTTCTTCATCCTGCCTAATGTGAGACATAAACTTACCATTACATGAACATGCATACAAACAGATAATCACAAAGGGTCAAAGCAGCGACAGGGTTCAGTTGGACAAGCAGGCTTGTAGCCAGATCGGTCAAAGAGCATTTGGAAAAGTGTGGCCTACTAGGATGGAAAACTCTCCTCAGCACCTATATGATTCAGCCAGAGCCTGGGGCCTCGAGCGTCACCCAGAGTCAAAGTAAATCTTAACATACCAAAATGTTTGATAAAACTAACAATTCTTTTTTCTTTCTTTTTTATGTTATATAAACATTTAATGAATTGTTTATTTTTCCAGCCCTGTCTGCCATATCCAATATGCCATACAAAAGCGAAAAAGTCAAACACTCAACATTTACATTACACTTAAAATAAATCCCGTCTTCATGACGACATCTAAATGACCCCAAAGGAATTAAAGCGAGGAGACTAGTCTCAGGAGTCTGTTCCTTTTATCCACATCCCCTTTCTCCCTGCCTTGCGTCAACCGGCATATCAATTCCTGACCTTGACTAGTTTCAAAGCCTTGAATGTGATGTAACGGACGTCAGCCTCAATACGCAAATATATTTGCGCAACGTTATTCACATGGGGTTGGGTACAGGCCTACAACACACATTTGATTCTCTGAATAGCCGTTTGACCCGCTTCACCATAGAGACGTTATTATTTAAATGACATGTTAATCAGTCGAGCGGTGGGCTAGAGTAGGATACTCGTTAGTCGTTTCCATTTAAAACATTACGAAGTGTTTCAAAGTTCACTCCAGGTCAATGCAGCTTTTGTCTGCAACACAGGTGCTCAAGATGGGAAATAGGCTAGGAAAAGAGAGAGAGAGAGGCTGGAAGGTAGAGCGAGGTTGGATACAAGCGCAATGGTTAAACAAGTCCAAAGGCATGTCTCCAAAACAGGCTCAACGACAGCCGATCGGAGCGTCAGACCGCATCGCCCTTTGCCTTACTGAATTATGCCGCTTCTACAGCCTCATGGCTTCGGAGCGATTTAGGCCCATGGCAGCGTAACTGCGCCTAACTTTTAAGCCAATCAAACGACCCGAATCTACGAATGAACGGGACATCCAACGACCAACAACCGGCACATTCTAAAAAATGACTCTTTATGACGGCCCGATATCAACCAGATAGCTGGGGCCGCTAGTTGCTGCTTCCGGGAAGTGTTAACTGTTTTCCGTGTCAGAAACACGACGAAACATCTTAATTCACGCCACAAGCAGGCCTCGTTAATATATGTAATACTCACTTCAAACAAGGTGGCGAAATTAACAAGTAAGTTGGCGCGTCTTCTGGGTCTCTCTTGGTTTTCCAGCCGCTTCCTCGTCGCGGCGTTACAGTGATCTTGTTCTTCGTGGCCCAGCCCTAAGCCACTGATGGAGCTGCTAAAGGTGGAGTCATCCACGCACCTACTATGCTGAGCGCCTAATACGGAAGTGGTAACATGCCGTTATTCATGCCACCATCAGTCCTAGGTTTAAGCCTACAAGGGGTTCCTTTCTTTCTTTCTTTCTTTCTTTCTTTCTTTCTTTCTTTCTTTCTTTCTTTCTTTCTTTCTTTCTTTCTTTCTTTCTTTCTTTCTTTCTTTCTTTCTTTCTTTCTTTCTTTCTTTCTTTCTTTCTTTCTTTCTTTCTTTCTTTCTTTCTTTCTCAATTTCTCAATTTCTCAATTTCCTTCTTTCTCTGTCGGTCTGTCTGTCATTAGCCTACTTATTTCACTTATCCCCCGTCGCTGTCTGTCTATCTCTTACTGCTTTCTTATCAAACCGTTCACACTAATAATCTGACTTTACTTTAGATGAAAACAAGAGTTTGGCCATTTACGAATATGGTGTGAGTTGTGAAGAGAAATCCATTAAATTGTTTTTATGGCAGAGAGCATGGTTCAACGTGATCCTGCACGTTTTCAGCCCGTCACCGTCTCAACCTGTCGGTTTCCGTCATACATAGTCCACCTGCAGGGGCACGCGGCTACCCTGAAAACCACCCTGATCATCCTGTAACCGAGAAGAGAGAGAGAGAGAGAGAGAGAGAGAGAGAGAGAGAGAGAGATGGTTATAATGTGAATGCCCTATATAATTTCTTGTTATTAACTATTTCAACATGATTGCGCACAATTTAAAAGATAATAGGTCATATGCATGGAAAGTTTACATTTATATGCATTGCACCCATACACAACATGTTCTTATGGTGAGATGATGAACAATATATTTTACTTAATTTCTAGCTTTACCTCTGCAATAATAGACCCCTTGCTGCATTTACATGGAGGTTATCCATGTATGATAATTATTTTCTTAATAAGCCACAATGTTTACTTTATTACTTTATTATAAAGATGACACAAATGCTGTTGCCAGGGGAGCTTGGCCCCAGCGTAATTACACCAACAGTTCCCCACCCAGCTAGCGTTTACAACCAAAAGGTCCGCTAGGTGAATAAGGCCCATGGAGTGTGGCCCGTGTTGAAGTCCTCTTGGTAGTAGACCTGCGTACCTCAGAGCTATGAGCTCCATTTGGAGATGATTTTGTCAAGTGGTGGGACATTTCTTCCCGGGCATGTTTCCAAAGGCCAAAGATCAAAGAGTTCATCAGGAGGCCCCTGGATCTGATGCCTGTAATCATAAAGAGGAAGCTGGTTGTCTATGTCTATGAATCAGGGTGGATGGTAAATGGTGCTTTCTCTGTAACCAAAGATACAGATTAAGGTGAATGTTTTGACTTTTACCATGATCTGCTGGTTCAGTAGGGCTCAAAACCTAAAGTCTGAGTAATATTCAGAAAGTTAGAGATGATAAGTGTTTCTCCTATTGTAGGTGTTAATAGTAATAGTACTAGGTGTTAATAGTAATAGTACTAGGTGTTAATAGTAATAGTACTAGGTGTTAATAGCAAATAGATCCAGCCACATATCTATTAGATACGGGTTGTCTTCAACAAGCACACAGATTTCTGTCCAAGGGGGGAAAGCGGTTAATGTGACGTAAGCTTTAAGTGTTTGTATGTAACTCTGCAGCGCACAGATTGTCTCTTTTTCTTCAAGACACTGGCTGTAAATAGGCTGGTAAAAATTCTAGGGATAATGATGACCTCTAGTGAAAGTTTTACATCATGGCAGGCCTATAGCGGTAGGCTGTAGTTTTGCATATTTGTAAGACATGTTGCACATATACATTACAGCTGACAGTAACCTGCATCAGACTCACAAACCCTGTGTTTCATCACCCGTATGTTCATGTGTGTTTGGTCACCTGACTAGGGCCACAGGCTGCAATGCATATTGAATAAACTGCTGTGACAAAGCTTCATTGATCAAATCTAATCCCAAAAAGCTTTCAATTTGAAATTGAAATCCTCTCCTGATATGCTGGGGCTCCCCAAGCATAACTACATCAACTGGTACTAGCGGCCTTTGAATAAACAACTGAACGTTTCTGTTTACCTTGAGGCAACGTCTTTAAACATCTTTAAAAAGTCCTATTATCCTAACAAAGACTAAGACTTTTAAAAACATGTTGGAACTGCAAACATTCAGGCATGGCCGCGGGTTGAATGTGCTCCTCATAATAATATGTAGATCAGAAACAGGAATTGTTTTCTCAGGATGTGCAGCAGAGCAGGGCTAGCAGATGCTGGGACAAATCTGCTTGGTGATCTTCCCACAAGACAGTGAGACAGACAGAAAAGACGACAAGGACAGTAAAGTTATCGCATCTGGAACCTCGCAATGTTGATTTATAGGTCCTAGGAACACACACACACACACACACACACACTCAAACAGACAGAGATAAAAAATGACGTAGTAGACAAAGTCAGGATGTGACATCATACAGGAAGAAAAGCCAAGCAACTTATTTTCTTTCTTGTTGCCCCTGCCTCTGTGTGTGTTGTGAGCAGCAGTGGGAGACTCCCTGTCTGCTAGTGGCCGTGAGGGAGAAGAGAGAGGGGCTGCAGGGAGAGGGTGGACAGAGCTGGAGTTGTTCTCCACAGGGAATTTAACAGAGAGATTTCTGCCTGCTTCCCACAACCCTCCACCACATTCCCGGTCCTCTGCTCTGGGATACCAGCCAGGTACAGTGAAGTTGTTTTTCTTTTCTGCAATCTCTTAAAGTCTCCCCCCCCCCCCCCCCCCCATCTCTCTCTGTCTTTCCGGTTTTGTTATGGATTTTCTGCTTATTTAGGCCTACTTACATTGATTGTGAGTAACGTTTGTTCCTCACCAAATGTTTGGGAAAGAGTCTCCAGAAAGAGCTATTGTTCTGCTCCAGGGCTCATAGGTCAGCCATCTTCAGGAACCTACAAGATCAGGCACGATTTAGTGTGAGGTTTGTTGTGAAACAGACAGTCAGCAGACTTAAGGGAAACAAACCCAAATCCCCTCAGCGCATTCTTCTGTGTAGATTTGCTTTCAAAAAGGGGTTCTCTCTTTGATATATCTTTAGATAGTCCACTATTCTCTAAATATATGACTGAAACATCAGCCAGAATCTTGATTCTGCAACGAAAGATCATTAGTAAAACTTGTTATTCATGCCACAAGCTCTTGTTTTGGAATCCGTTATGGCTGCACTCGACCACGTAGCGTGTCCCTAGTGGGTACTATTCACTCTGAAGACTACTCTTTTACCATGCAAAGAAGAGCAGGTCAGACAGGCTTCTGCTTCTCGTACTAAATCAATTCAGTTTGTGGCACTTAGACTCAAATTGGAGAGGGGTTGAAAAGTCAACAACCGTATAGAGGGGTTGAAAAGTCAACAACAGAAGAATTGTATAAACTGAGCAACAAACTTCCGTCTGCCTGTGCTTATTTTCATGGCACATGCTTTTCAACCTATAAATACTTTACGGTTCTCACGACATTCTTGTGGACGAAGGGTTCAGTGTATGTTTGGAAGCCAGGAATGATGAAAATGACCACAGCGGAACAGAAACTTGGGGGGTTTTGGGTTAACAGAAAATGCTGAAAAAACTCCCTCAGGAAGTCTTGGTTTGAACGGGACACATGACACAAATGCGGATGTAGTCACAAAGTCACAGCCCCCCCCCCCCCCCCCCCCCCCCCCCCCGCCCCCCACCCGACCCACCTTCCCTCCCCCTCACGTGTATGAAACTATGGAAGACGGTTCTTGGGAAACCGTAGGACTCCTCATTTAAACACACCATTCATTTTGTACTGTCATTATTTAAATGAAGCAGTAGTTCTTGTTATTGAGACATATCTGTTTTCAACATATCATTTCTTTTTCAAAATGATATCATTCAGCAACATTTGCCTTTTTTAGTTGACATGATTATAGACCAAAAGTAGTAAGGACTTAAGAACAGACGCAGAGCTTGGTTATAGATTGGGATTCAATATATTACCTGGCAGATGGTTAAAAATATGTGTATTTTTCTTTATAAAAATGAATAGCCTTCTAACCTATATCTAGTTTTTAACCCCTTATCACTGATTGAGTGCTGAAGCTATGGGCTTTTTCTTCTACCATTTTGCGTTATCTGTCTAAACACTGTCACTAATCAGTACTAATTGCCAGTGATGAGAAACTTATCTCGTCACACAATGAGATAAGTCACTGGTGGACTCAAATTACTAACAGGGTTCAACGCAGAATGGTAGTATATGAATTACCAGATATATTCCGTTTGTAAACAAATTCATTGAAATTATGCATTTGGAGTTCTGTGTTGTGCACCACAGTGTGATGGGCCTAATTAGGATTTAATGAGTGTGTAAGAGTCTCCTCACTTTATGTCCGTTCCACAGATAGATGACACCGTTGGGGAAATAAGAGCTTCCTCCACAGATCTCCGTTGACACATATCAACTTTAACAACAGTTTCCTTACCTGGAACCACACTCTGATTCAGTCTGCTCAACCAAGAGGGTTTTCTTTTTTTAACCCCACTGTAGGGGGGATACGATCATTAGACCCCTAATGGCCCTGTGTCTCGGACAAGTGTTCAGCAAGGACAAAACCTTCCGGCCTCGGAAGAGATTCGAGCCGGGAACCCAGCGCTTCGAGCTCTACAAGAAGGCACAGGCCTCTCTGAAGTCCGGCCTGGACCTCAGGAAGGTGGTGCAGCTGCCCGAGGGCGAGAACATCAACGACTGGATCGCCGTGCACATGGTGGACTTCTTCAACCGCATCAACCTGATCTACGGCACGGTGAGCGAGTTCTGCAGCGAGCGCTCCTGCCCCACCATGTCCGGCGGTCTGCGCTACGAGTACCGGTGGCAGGACGGCGAGGGCTACCGCAGGCCCACCAAGCTGCCCGCTCTCAAGTACATGAACTTGCTGATGGACTGGATTGAGTCGCGCATCAATGACGAGAACATCTTCCCCACCAGAGTAGGTGTGTGTGAGGAAATAGAGTCCAGCATGTCCAAACCCCGCATCAGTGATGGGGTACCACTTATGCTAATTTGGTCCTTAATCGACAGTAAAAATGTTTATAATAATTGTCCTGCTTAATTTATTTTTCTTAATGGAGGTGATAATGGGGAAGGTTGGACTGGGTGATAATTGCAAAATGACAAGGACATTTAGATAATAGTCAGTGTTCCTGATGAGGTTGTGGGATTATTGCCATCTCATCACCATTAGATGACCGTCAGAATGAATGAGTAGAACTCCCTACCTTAAATACATAATTTAAAATCTGTGCACCGCAATGCACGTTCACACAAAAGGCACCATTGAGCAATCATGGTGTGGTCCAAATATGATAGAGATGGGGAGGCAGAATAGTCTAGGTTCAAACCCCAATCTCCTCAATCCACCTGTTGGCCTCCTTGAGCAAGATTCCCAACCCCTATTCCTGCTCATTAATGACGTATCTCTCAGAAAAATCATCACTGTACGTCACTTTGAATAAAAGCGTCTGCTATATGACTCAAAAGAGATCATTCAAATTGGGGCATAAATAACGATACCAAATGCAGTCTCAAACTGACCCACATTATTCTCCTCCCCCAGGCGTCCCTTTCCCCAGGAACTTCCAGCAGGTGTGTAAGAAGATGCTGAGCCGGCTGTTCCGCGTCTTCGTGCACGTGTACATCCACCACTTTGACAGCATATGCAGCATGGGGGCCGAGGCCCACATCAACACGTGCTACAAACATTACTACTACTTCATATCCGAGTTCAGCCTCATCGAGCACTCGGAGCTGGAGCCCCTGGTGAGGACGACCTGGTGGGGAGGAAGGAGTAGTTGGAGCTGTTGGAGATGGGGGGGGAGGGGCAGGATAGGGTAGTGGCTCATGCATGGGGTAGGGCAAGATGCTTAACCCCTAAGTTGCTTGTTATTAGTGGTCTTGTGTAGCTCGACTGCAGTGGGAATCAAACCCCTTACCAGGGTTGGGGGTTTGATTCCCACTGGGGCAGTGAGAATGTAATGCATACACTACCACTGATTGTGAGACATTTGCGGTAAAAGCATCCACCAAATGGAATATATTTCACTTTATTTATTTATTTATTGACTCTCTATTTAATCACCTGTATTTCAATTCACTGTAAGTGTGTGGATACAATGTGTATTCACTGTCATTCACTGCCAGTAAATAGGTCAGGTCACAGAGGCCATAGGACATGAAAACACACCTCATTGTTGTCACTGTAATGAAGTCATTGTTACAGTTTGCAGTGAACATAACCCGTGTTAGTGATTAACACAGTTTCCATTACACTTGAGGCATTTCATATTAATATCAGTGTTTTGAATAGGGCTAGATAAACTGGTTTTGTAAGCATGATAAGGGATATGCCAAATCCAGGAACATGACATTGGGAAAATGTGTCAGAAACACTGGAGTGTCTTATTATAAACAGCCACGGCAGTATTGCTGTTGTTAACAATGATGTATGTTTAAGTGTGTCATTGTAAATAGGACTTTGGCACTGTATTTCCATTTTCTGTCTTTTTTCTTGTCTTTTTCTTATGTATCTCCTCCTTCTTTCTACAGAAAGCCATGACAGAGAAGATATGCAACTAAATTCAACCTATGGAGACAGTTTGGCAGTTTACATTTCAACATTCCCTGAGCCTGAAGAGGAATCAAACGCTTCAAAACCAGACATTCCAAACAGACTGTTCACAAAAACACATTCTGGAACTTTTCCTTGAAGCTATACATAGAGCATGTTTCTTCGTGGCCTTTTGTCTTAGTTTTGTTGTTCAACGTAAAATGTGTTAAAGGCTTTATTTTCTTTGATACTCTTGATTGATCCACAACAATGATACCAGAGAGAGTATTTACATTATTGTTTTCATAAATATGTTATTTGCCTTATAAAGTCAATATAATTACAGTGTAAATATTTGTGTTGTGTCTAATTAAAACCTGCATCTATTATCAAGAGGGTTTCTCAGGTCAATTGGAAGACAGAAACTTCCCGAATAGCCTAGAAGAGAGAAGCTTACGAGGTAGGCAGTATTCCTTCCGGCAAGAACTTGCTTGATAGGCATTCTAAGGACGTTTCGTCATGCACAAATTTTCCCCATATATGTTTTGGGGCGTAGCGAAATGCAATGACGTTGCTGACTGACGTTGTTCGCGGCCAATATGCATTCAGATAATGAAAAAAGGGGGCGTAGGTAACGGTCAGTAGGTTTCCCGCCCTACGCGTCACAGGCTAGCTCAAATGATTTAATCTATTGGCTGTTTGCAATGGCTTCTTGCATCAGATGGCTGAGGTTTCGACAGAAGGATTTAGCCGGTTTGGACACAGTTTCCAGGTAAACGTTTTGACATTATTTACTTTTTTTCCCTGCTTTAAAATGATCAAAGCTTGAAATAGAAGACAATGTGGTTATTTGACGTTAGCTACTTTCGAGCTGTCGACTGACCTAGTTAGATATAAATTGCTCTGATGTTTCATGTCAACGAGTTCGTTGAGATTAACGTATAAATAAATATTGTATTCTGGGCTATAGGTATTTACTATTTTTGTGCCTGTCCCATTTCGGTAAAAGACACATCGGCATTATAATCTATCTCCAGTACTGGTCGGGTAATTCAACATTCTCTACTAAGCTCCATTTGAACTTGCATCTTGGCCTTCTTTGTGTTCAAATGTGTACGGATGACGAATATATGTATTGACGAACCCATTAAATGGTTTGTCTCCCCTTAATGGCACTCAAAACTGTTCTTATATCAAATAGTTATATTAGGAATGGACGAATGACTAATACAAACTATTCGGTAGTCGTCATTCGTGTCTTTGTTGACAGACCATGAATGTTCTGGGGTCCATTTACCCCACTGAGGTCAACCGGAATGATCTCCGATTTCTTACGCCTTTTATTGAACGTTAAAGCATATTGTGAGGCCAACTGGTTAGGTTTTGGTACGTTGTCCACAAAGTTGCACATCTATGCTACATCCTTTTGTGTTTTCCATTTCATATTTTCAAACCTGCCTGGTCCTCACTGTTTTATCGTGTGTCTTGCCCTCGTCAACATATACTTATGATAATTGTAACCCCCTTTATGGTGCAGTTGGCAGGTATGGTGATGTACAGTGCGATGGCAGACCTGCAAGTCTACCAACACGCTCTACAGGTAAGACATGTATTTTATTGTGCACCAGCCAGTACACTTTTAAACCAATATGGGTCAAACGTGTAACTTCCTGAAAATTCAGACCTTTTTACCACAGACGATAAAAGGAACCAAATCTCTGAGTCATTAACTGTGTTTAGCGTCTGGGAATACCCAGGTCCGATCATTTAAACACTCCATGTTAGGATGTCCAGTCCAGTTGTGATGGCACACTGGATCAATTAGTTGGTACTAATTTGTTAGGTTTAATTTGTAGGTTAGCTGCTTTACCTGCAGGTTTTGAATAAATACAAGAGTAGTATCTGTGTTTCAGAGCAGGGTGAACAAAAGTGATTATGTATGGTGTTCTTCTGGTCCTTTCATTACTTTACAAAGGATTAATATCTAGTTACTCTCGCACTTTCCCCTCCCTCCCTCCCCCTGCTCGGTGTGTGTACTCTCAGTCACAGAGAAGCTCCCTGGCTGTGGGCCAAGAAGCTGATCGCAAAGGGGGAAGTCAGCAGAATGGGACGACCACGGTGGAGAGACAGTGCCTTTCCAAAAGCCCAGCAGGTACCACATAAGTTACTCTGTTATAATCCAACTTTTAAAAAGTACAAGCACTAGCAACACTAGGTCCCCTTTTCACTCCGGACCATCTATTGTTCATAATCATTTGAAATGAATACATTAGTGTTTAAAGAGCCCCACAGCTTAATCAACCCAAGGTTTGTTTTAATCAATTTGATCTGTGCAGAACTATGGTAAAATCTCTGTGATCTTGGTACCAGAGGGTGTGGTTATTAGGCTCGTAGAGGAAGTGTCGTGAAGCAACTCTTATCTGTTTCAGATAAGTTGTTTGATTTATTTTAATACACAATTTCCTCGAATGCTTTTGTACAAAAGTGATGGTCTGCAGTGACATGTTTAACTGTACCATTGTTGAAGAGAAACGTTGCGTTGTATTGGTCTAGCATGCAACCTTTTCTAATATTTCCCAGTTGCTGTGGAAATCGAGAAAAGCCAGCCACTGAACATTCCAGAAGCAGCCAAAAGAAAGAAGAAGAAAAGGACCAGAGCAACAGACAGCTTCACAGGAAGCTTTGACGGTACAGACTATCTTTTCGAATGATACTCAGCCATTTCAAATGTGTATCTGGGTCAGAATATAAAATAATAATGTTTGATGTTTTCTCCCAGATGTCTACAAGCTGACCGATGAAATGTTGGGCCAGGGAGCGTATGCTAAGGTGCAGGGATGCATAAGTCTTCAGGATGGGAACGAGTATGCTGTGAAGGTAAGATAATAGGAGCTTGAATCGACCAGGAAAGAGCTAGAGAAGATGTATGTATTTTGCAGTCAGCAACATAAGTGCTTAGCACTGAATGTCATGATTTAATACATTTAAACTAAATGAGTCATGGTTAGTTATTTTTATTTAATTTATTTATTGCCTCCGTGTGGAAGACGACAATAACCATTCTAATATTAGCATAACTGTGATATAACAAGAGGCTAGATTTGTATATTAAGTTGTTTTTTTGCCCCAGATCATCGAGAAAAGCGCGGGGCACAGTCGAAGCAGGGTTTTCCGGGAAGTAGAGACACTTTACCAGTGTCAGGGAAACAAGTGAGAACTCGTTAACAAAAGTAACTCATTTCTAAAGTGTACCAACAAAAGCAGACTATCTCTAATCTTGGGTCAACTTATTCCACTCAGGAATATCTTGGAACTCATCCAATTCTTTGAAGATAGTTCCTGCTTCTACCTGGTGTTCGAGAAGCTGCGTGGAGGTAAGCATCAACAATTTTGATTTTATTTATATTTTTATGACAGGCTTTATTGCCACCATTGATATCTCAATGTGATATCATGTCTGTACTCCAACCTGATTATATTGTTCCCATAGGCTCCATTCTAACACACATTCAGAACCGGAGGCACTTTGATGAGCTGGAGGCCAGCAGGGTGGTCCGGGATATAGCCCTAGCTCTGGACTTCCTTCACACTAAAGGTAGGTTGCCACCCAAACAACTCCTCTGAGAATCACCTGGACACATATGTGTATGTTTCTTAATGTGGTTTTCTTTCTTTGTTCCAGGCATTGCACATAGAGACCTCAAACTGGAGAATATCCTTTGTGAATACACCGACCGGGTAAGATAATAAATGATTTAACCTTTAGCTGTTTTTGATAAAATGGGTGTTTGAGTGCTGATATGAGACAGCTTGTAAGCCCTTTTATCTGTTCCCAGGTGTCCCCGGTGAAGATTTGTGACTTTGACCTGGGAAGTGGCGTGAAGCTGAGCAGCGCCTGTACACCCATCACAACTCCAGAGCTCACCACACCGGTAAGACTAGAGGTTGGATTTCTTTATGTGATTCAGCATTCGAGAAGACCATTGACTAATGTTTCACTACAATCAGAAATCTGTCAGTCCGATAGCCTTGACATAAATTACCAACTCCTAGTGAAAGGGCTAGTAAGTGATGTTTAGGCTAGTTGATCCAAGCCTTAAATCAAGCATGTAACATGTAGAACTCGCACACTTTATTCTATGCTCAACTTCAGTAATCTGTAACCAGTTTTTTCACTACCTGAACAATACAGCAGATGTCGTGTTGTCGCACGATATAACAAAGTTGATCTTCTCATAACGTTCGCCCTCACCTCCCTCTCTCTCCTCCAGTGCGGCTCGGCGGAGTACATGGCCCCCGAGGTGGTGGAGGTGTTCACGGACGAGGCCTCCTTCTACGACAAGCGCTGCGACCTCTGGAGCCTGGGGGTCATCCTGTACATCCTGCTGAGCGGCAGCCCCCCCTTCACCGGACACTGCGGCAGCGACTGCGGCTGGGACCGGGGAGAAATGTGCAAGACCTGCCAGGTCGGTACCCCTCAACCCCCTAAGCCCGCCTGGTTCCCAGCCCTCTCCCCATATTGACGCATCCGTATGAAGGCTGTACGCCATTAGTCTGATTGTTAAGCTGGTCCCTGTGGAGTTCCACTGTTTTGTGCTGGTGGCTTCCTCTGCTCTGATAGTAGGAGTAGAGAGGATGCAGGAAGGTCGATTATGAGTATAACATGGGCTTGTGGGAATGCTACAACATATACTGATGTTAAAAAGTGTGTTTAATTTTGTAATTTGTTTAGAGTCACCTGTTCGAGAGCATCCAGGAAGGGAAGTATGAGTTTCCAGAGCGAGACTGGGCTCGCATCTCAGAAGAAGCCAAAGACCTAATTTCCAAACTGTTGGTTCGGGATGCCACCCTGCGCTCCAGTGCTGCTCAAGTCCTCGAGCACCCATGGGTGCAAGGGGTGCGTGTTCCTTTATGGAGAGTTGACGGTCTTTTCTGTGATTTATTTGTTCACATTTTTGAAGTAGAAAAAATGGCACTAACTTTATGCTGCCACTTTTAGACCTTGGCCTTGCTTTACTAAAAGCAATGTGTTTTCAAGTCCTCCCTGTCTATGCTAATGTTTGTTTGTCTTTCCCTCCAGAATGCTCCCGAGAGAGGTCTTCCCACTCCTCGTGTTTTGCAAAGGTGAGCTTTAGCTCTCAGCTTTTCATGCAAATATTTAGTTTACTTGACAAATGGGTGACCTCTTATCCATTAACACCATTGTGATTTAATACACCATCCACCCACTAATAGATCAATTTCTGTCTAAATGTTAAGCAATAGTTCTGCCTAGCCGTGTGGAAAACTCTGGTCATGCGCAATGAGTGCATGGGCAGAGTGCACGCAGGTAGCCGGGTAGTTAGTTAGACAATTAGTTCATTCGTGCCCAATGAAATTATTGGAAGGGCTTATTGCAAGCCTGCGACAGCAACAAACACCAGATTTGTATTATTATTATTTTCCGAGAATTAGAATTATCGATTGTCGTCTGGACGGAAAGAGTATTTCAACATGTACCACAAAAAAATGTGCCTACCCTGTCTGTAAGGGCTATACAAATAAACGGAACTTGACTGTACCAAGCACAACATCAACGCCTCCTCCCCTCTCTGCGCCTCCAGGAACAGCAGCACCAAAGACCTGACCCAGTTCACCGCCGACGCCATCGCCTTCAACCGCCAGCTGTCCCACCACGACGAAGAGCAGGAGGACTCCGAGGCCGACACCGTCGTGGCGGCCACCGTGGTGGTCTGCTCCATGCGTCTGTCCCCGCCCTCCAACTCCAGGCTGGCGCGCCGGCGGGCCCAGTCCAACGCCGTACGCGCCGCGGACTTCCTGCCCTCGCCGGAGAATGGCGTCGTGACTTGACCCGCTGGCACCTTGATGATGATGATGGTGGTGGTGGTGATGATGATGGTAATCCTTGAGAGCCATGTTTGAACTGTTCTCATCCTCCTCTTCTGTCTGCCCATTTGTCCTCTGGTCTATGTTGTTGTCAGGTCTGCATCGTCATCATCATCATGTAATTGGAGATTTTCAACAGAACCAATTTCTGATTAAATTTGTCTTGGAACTTAACTCAAATGAGCCGTACTGGTAAAATGGTGGCACAAATTGCCGCATGCTCTCAATAATAATAATAATGATGATGATGATGATGATGATGTAAACCTAGAAAGCCATGTTTGAACCATTCCTCTTCTCTGGGTGTGGGCCCTCATTGGCATCGTTATCGCATCTGCATCCTATATTTTCAACAGTACCACCTTCTTTTTTTTTTTTTTTTTTAAGGACTGATGCAATGTGTGTAGAAACAACTGAAACAAACAGTACTGGTATTGTGCAATATAGTAGCACAGTCGGGAACATTGACTGACATTGAATGATGGAAAATACTCCTGTGTTTGGCGTATGTTTTAGTGTAGCCTTGTGATGGGTCGTTTCCATTGGTGAAGTACTTTTCATGGTCGTAGATCTTATCTGGTCACTGCTTGTCCGTAGCACTTAGAGGGACGTGTAATCCCTGGCTACCTCATGTCTGTTAGTGTTTCCTGTTCCTGTTGCAGGCTGTGATGTCAAAAGTGCTTCAGTTGGTTAAGTGATGACTCTTATTGTTAAAACATGCACTTACTTAAGATGGCATTGAGTTAGGTTTTCTGAACTGAGCATACAGCCTAAATATAACAATTTATGGTTATTTTTTTACAAAGGGTTTTAGGTTTTGACGATAAGAATACTTATATTTTGTGTTTCTTATTACGGGAACCTCAAATGATACAAATATAGCTACTGATGTAAAAATCTTCCTTGCTATTAAGATTTGTATTTATATTGTTCCAGCTGTGAATGTGTTCATACTAAGCAGTGATATTATATATTCTTCCCTTTTTCTAAGCTTTATTTTTTTACCTGACATGGCTTATTAGTGGTGTCTAAATTATAAGGATTAATGGGATTTAAGTTGTAGATTGAATTAGCTGTTCACTTTAAAATGGAGCTCGTTCTTCAAATGTATGCTTTATCACAGTTATGTTGTTTCCTAGAATGGGTTTTTCCAGCTCCTCAACCTGTGACACACAGCCTACCCGTTCACTTTAAACCATTAGTTTGGATATTAGGGACATGAAAGGTGAATTCAAACCATGGTGCTCCTTAACCGCCAACATTACACCTCTGATTCCTCAAGTCCACCTTGTTTTGGTGTGTTTGTGGACAACTGCAACACCAACAATCCCTTATGTGATGGTGAGAGAAAGTATTAATTCGCCTAATGTCTCTGTATGGTTGATCTTAATGAGGATGAGTTCTCGTGTTGCACATGTGTTTGTTTTAAATGTATTCAATTTTCTCTTTTTTAAGAGCAACTCTATGCTGTTGTGGAGGGAATCCATTATTTTTTAAATGAAATATATATAGTTTGTGTTCTTTTCAGTGACTGGCCTTTAACAATCTACCGAAACTGAGCATTAAACAAGGCATAATTTCGATTACTTACCCTATTTTTATTATATATTTTTAAAGTGTATGCTCTTCTATGCTATATTTATTTATTGTTTGTGTACAGTTTTGCACGTACTGATAAACCTGTGCTGTTTTATGGGGTCAACAACAGAAGTCACACACACCTTTTTTAGTTTTTTTTTCCCACAAACCTATTAACTTTGTTGGCTATGTTGCTCACTAATGTTCACAGAGTGATCCACTGTTGCCATGGACACTACATCCCTATAGCAACAAAGGGCAGACATGAATTAAGAAAGATTTACTCTGAGGGAACCCATTTGGAAAAAGCCCTCCCCCTCCATCACGTAACAGTTTGTTGTGTGTTGAGTGAGAAACATTGAACGCTATTGTAACTGTGAAATCCTGACATGTTAAACCTCTTGAGATCCTATGCAAAGAAATGGTCTTCTGAGTATTCCTGCATTCTTTTTCCAAGCTGCGTTCCCAATAAAAACTGATTTACAAGCTCCCTCTCTTCTCGTTATTATTTTATTTTTACTTTTTCTTTCCGTTGCAAAACGCACGTAACCAAATGTTCAAGTCGTAATTTGTGAGTTTGAGCTCCTCCGAGTAGTAGGCAGGCAACTTGAAAATGAAAAGAACTCCAGTGTTCTGTCCTCTGGCTGTGCAACAGTGTGACGCGAGCTAGCGACGCGCGACCGGCTGGGTGGCGTGAGTGGAAGGGGTTTGGGGAGTGTCGATAGTAATATTATTGTAAACAAAGAGAGGGGAACGGGCTGGCCAGCAATTTCTTTTTGGGGAATGTATCAGTTATAGAATGTGATTTTATTGATAGCATTATTGAAATCACCATCGATCAGCATTGACTAGAGATATGCCCAGGTAAAGCTTGTTGATATGTTACATATTACGACTTTTAAGAATAAGGTTCACTCAATCAAAATCATTTCACCATACTATATTCAACACGACTAATTGCTAACATATCCTCAGGGGCCGTCAGAAATGAACAAAATGTCATGAACTCCTGGTCTGGGCGGGCAAATGGTTAGGCGCGTACCCGTCGCCATTTACGCCCCCGTATGTGAGCGCACTTTTATAAAACAACGCATCTTCCTCAACCCGGTCTATTGTTTCATCGGCTCACGTCGTTGTAGTGGTCATCTCCAGTGAAATTGTTTAATATAAATCTGGAAAAAAATGGATTTAAGATGACCAAGATCGTCAAACGTAAGTAAAAACAAAAAGCGCGCGTTGTCAGCGTTTTTCAGTATCACCTGTTAGCGAAGTCTCCAATGATTGGTGTGGAGCATCTTCATTTCTATTTTAAAACTATGACTGGTCCCTAAAACAAATAGGGATAAAATGCATATTTGTTTTCTATATAAATTCAAATTGCAGGTCTATTTCTTGAATAATTTCTATCTTATCTCCGACTTCAAATAGGTTAGTTAAATAAAATAAAGAAGGTGTTAAAAAAGTGACCAATTTGCCTTTTCTTTGCTCCTCTTCCAGCTGCCTTCTGTCATATTTCATCAAACATGATGCCGAAGAAGTAACCAAGTATCCATATGCTGCTTGGACTTGCGCTGGAAAAAGATCCAGAGCTGCTGTCTCCACCGGATGCACATGGAAGTATGGCCCTGGCTAACTCAGCCTCCTCCTCCAAGTTGGCCGCTCCCGCGCCAACAAGGGTCCCCAAGAAGCGCGCCATGCTGCAGCCGCAGAACCTGCCGTCCCCGGCGCTGTGCTGCGCGTGTGGGCTGTGCGTCATGCTAGCCGGCATCAACATCACCCTAGTGGGCGCCTTTGCGTTTGGCACCCTCACGCCCGCCGGCAACCCACCCATCATCATCGGACCCCTCCTCCTACTTGTGGCTTTGGCCTTTTTCACGGCATGCTGTGTGTTCAGCAAGAGACCCGCGAGCCCCGCTACGGCTGTGGGCGCGGCGGGGTGCGACTCGAGCTCGGGTCTGATGAAGATGGGGGGCGCCGTGGCGTTTGAGATGGAGACTAGTGAGCACACGCTACCGGACACCACCGCCGTTCAACTCAGCCCCACCAATTCCCTGAGATCGTCATCACCCAACCAGGAGGAGCACCCTGCTCTACGCGCACCCACTGGGACAGCGCGTGTGTCGGGTGAAGGATAAACCTGCCCTGTAGTAGATGGCGCCCCTACTTCGCCTTGACATCAGCGTGTAGGTGCAATGGCTCAGATCCAGCCATAATGAGACGTATACAACGTATAAATAACACATTGACCTATACAATAAGCCTACCAGATTCAGACATTGTGTAAATGTGTTTGTTTGTGAAAGTCTTATGACAAGGTAAAACTGTCTGGGGATCTCTGTTGGTGTTGGTCAATTGAAATTGTTCAGTATCTTCATGATTACAATACAATATGATTACATTCATTAAAACCAACACAAAAATGAGATTAATAAAGAGAAGAACTGCCTATTGACGTGATTTTAGACGGGACTATCACACACATACCAAACTGTAAGACTCTAAATATGCATCACGTACAAACAAAAAGCTTATGTTAATGCTGAGAAAAAATAAATATAACAATCAGACAAAACTGTGGCTTATGTTTCAGCTTTAGACACTACCTTGTTTGTATTTTGAAATTTATCTCAGTTCAAAATATATGTATTGAATTTATGTAATTATATCTCCAAATAACACTTTACAATAAATAAAAACAATATTGCTACTATTAACAATACTAGGTATATTCCTCCTACTCATCATCACTCACATTTATATTAATATAATCCGTTTGTGTATATGTTCCCCGTTTCCCCCGATTAAATTCTATCTTTACGTTTTATACGTCAAACGAAACCCAAAACCCTTATAAAGATACGTTGCGTAACAATACGGAGCAAGCAGTGGTGGTGAAACCATATGGGTAAAGCACACGGCAGATGCAGTGTCCGGCCCGGGGGAGATAGGAGTGCTGCTGGACGAACAGGATGTAAAGAAGATCCTGTTTTACCAGGGATGTACCGGTGGCGTCAGCGCAAACACCCCCCACCGCCCTCCCCACCATGCCCTCCCTCCCCCAGAATGTTGCCCTCTCACTGCGCATCAGAACCATCTGCTGGTCAGGGCTGGATCACTGCTGTTTACCTATATCATTACACGTTACACGTATCATTATATCAAAATATACTACATTATACATTTTATTCAATAATAAAATAGATTTACACCTAAATAAATTTTGGTAATTAAAGTACATATTATTAATTCAATGATAATGTGGTATTTTTGTTGCATTTTCCGAACGTTTTCTTTGACTGGGGATTCGCCTTTAGTGTCCCAGAACACATTGCATTAATGAGTTAATTAAATCACGATTTCCACGCAGCGGAAGTCCTCAGACTTGAAGACATGCTCAGAGAGGTGGAGCTGGGATTAGCTCTAGAGCCCTCTTCAGGAGGACTCTTGTAGCAGCAGGGTTGCTAGGGGTCCAATGATTTCTAGAGAATGTCCTCCACACTGGGGACAGGTTTGGAGGGTCAAAGGTCAAAGGTTTGGAGGGTCAAAAGCAAGACGAGCTGCTTTCAGGTTGTCTCCCAGGTGGCAAATTATGTGTTCAGAGCAAACGAGCAGTAGAAAATAACTTACCTAACACTCCCTCACTATCTTCTGAACACCTTTATAATGATGACAATACACATTTTATAGTTATTCATTTGTGTTTCTAATGTTGATGGAAACAAATGGCATTAGAAGCATTTAGTTCTTTACATCATCGTGTAATGAGTTGTTTTACTTGACGTTATGTCGTTTTCTGCCATTAGAGGGAGCTACCGCCATTCACACAGATCACCACCCGGTCTCATCCGTTAGCTTTTTTCATTAGGTCAAATCATTTCGTTGTTTATGTAACCTACTTTGTCTTACTTAGGCATTATATGTATACAATAGACTGCATTGGCCTTTTTTTCTTTATATTTATTTAAATGGAAGTAAAGCATACACACTGAATTATACACACATATATAGCCAACATAATATCAAAGGTTTATCGTGGTGTAAATATCTATAACAATTTTAAGACCATGCATCACCTTGGATAAAACCAAACTGCCAAGTCTACCAAGTCCCCATCACAGCCACAGACAATCTAGTAGCCAGTATACTTTATTTATACATTTAAATGTGTTTCTTTAGGTAATTTTTCTGTCAATGCAATATTAGAAAACATATCATCTGGCATTTTATTACAAAATAGCATGAATCCCCTCAACAAATGTTTTCTGTTTTATTTGATCCATTAATGACCCTAACCCTTTAACTAAGCCTGTTACCCTATAATATATAATTTAGTATACATTACAAGAATACACGTGTATTTGTAATTCATAGTTTCAACTTAACTCAGATTTTTTTTTAAATAAAGAACTAAGACATCATTATGCTTACTTTGGTGTCCTCGGGCCGGATGGATCTAGTTTGCTCTGTTTTTGTGAAGGGAGGGGGTGCGGGCCAAAAATGACATATCCCAAAGGAAATCTCCCATATTCCAAGACAACACAAAGATAGAACAACGGCAAGGTGAAGGTGTCTTTGTGACTCCATCTTGAAAAGAGCCATCCTGCAGGTGCTGCAGGTGAACAACCTATTGTTTTATATTTTTTTTACTTTTTTTTTTTTTACAAAACCCAACTTCTACCTATCCTGAGATGATAGGTATGATATTACACCAAAACGCCTGAGGTTTGGTATTAATCATTTAGCATTGAAAGAGTTAAGTTTTCGACTCTATTATTCCCCATCCCACCCCGTTTAAAGAGAAGGGCAATTCATAACATCTCCGTCAACGTCGGTATCACCCAATAGTCATCCTAACTGTATAGAAGACTAACATCTAATTCCTAATGACTGCCACTAGTGCTGACTTAGCTATTGTAAAACAAACGCTATCGCCGTCATGATATTAATCCACATCTATTTCAAAGGCAGGCTGGTGTTGAAAGGAAAAGAGGGCTGCTGGTATTACCATCGAGAGTGATGAATGCATTAATGTCCACTGGAGATGAATCAGACATCACTTTTTAACAGCCTGATTGCTCTATTAGTCTCACTTTGTTCTCTACCTTCGTTGTTTTATGTGTAGCTGGTCATATATTGCCCAAGATTAGTCTGGCAGGCAGCCAGCCAGCTCTGCTCATGGTATTTAGAAGACATAATTCATTCACAGATCTAGAACCAGCCAGCTCTGCTCACAGTATTTAGAACATATAATTCATTCACAGATCTAGAACCAGCCAGCTCTGCTCACGATATTTAGAAGACACAATTCATTCACACACCTAGAACCACAACCATTTGTCATTCTCTTCTTCTTCCCTTTAAATTTATTCTGTGGGATCCCTCCACAGTCGTTGGTTCCTGTGGGTGTTTGATGCTGTGTGTGTGTGTGTGTGTGTGTGTGTGCGTGCGTGTGCGTGAGTGTCCGTGTCTTAGTGTTTGTGTATGTGTGTGGGGGGGGGGGGGGGGGGGGGGGGGGGGGGGGTGTCTGGGGACCTGAGGAGCAGGGCTCTTTTCTGATGTATTAGCTGGCATATGCAAGCAATGAATTATCAAGGAGGGAAAGGAGTCAATTATCCACTCCTGAAGAGGGGCCCGGCCTCAGTGGCCTAGGGGCCCCATTCCATATTTACCAAATCATTTTCACAGAAAGGTGTGCTGGGAGACCTAGAGAATCATATGAGAGAGGGCCACACTTTCTTTTAGCAATCGTGCACTCTAAACCACCTTGTCTCTCTCACAAACACACACACACACACGCACGCACGCACACACACACGCACGCACGCACACACACACACACACACACACACATACATACATACACACACTGCTGTTTTGCTGACCGACAACAGGAGTGCCGTTTAACCGTGTTAAATAACTCTCTCGTTTTACAGGTCAATCAACATCTCAAACTGATTTGGGTTTAGCGGC
>JACYXH010000091.1:825000-830000 GCA_026745465.1 Lota lota | reverse complement strand
TATGTGTGTGCGTGTGCATCTCTGGGTTTGTATGTGGTTGCTTGCATGCAGGCGTGCTTGCGCTTGGGTGTGTGTGTGTGTGTGCGTGTGTGTGTGTGTGTGCATGTGTGTGTGGGGGGGGGGGGGGGTTCAAGGTAGGCAATCAGTTTTCTTTTTGTGTGCGTCGGAGCGGGACGGGTGTCACCTGAAGACAGAACTCCATTTCCTCTGATTAAGTCATTCCATAATATTCCATTTGTCAGTGTCATGGCCCCGGTTTGTGTGTTGCCGTGGCAAGCGGCCAGCCGTGTCTGTTGACTGTGTCATTGTACAATTTACATCAGACGACATTATCATCACATCCCTAATGTCCCTGTATTTGCTCTCTCTCTCTCTCTCTCTCTCTCTCTCTCTCTCTCTCTCTCTCTCTCTCTCTCTCTCTCTCTCTCTCTCTCTCGGTCTCTCTCTCTCTCTCGGTCTCTCTCTGTCTTTCTCTCTCGGTCTCTCTCTCTCTCTCTCTCTCTCTCTCTCTCGGTCTCTCTCTCTGTCTCTCTCTCTTCAACTGTTCGCCTGTTTGTCTCTCTCCTTTTCTGACAGGCAAGTGCCTGCCTCCGCTCATTTTTTGGTTAAGAACAGTATAAGCCTTGTCAACACTCTATTATAACACAGAATGCAACTAACCGTTAGTGCATGTTAGCATTAATCACAGTTCAAATCACATTCTGCACTTAATTCCACTATATTTTGTTTTTGCTCATTCCGTGTTTGGTGTGCTCAGTGTTATTTTGTTTGTGTTTTTCTGTATGCTAAGCATCATTCAACCTCTCCACCTCTCTGCTGTCTGCTCTAACCCCATTAGCACTCAATGTCTCGTCTCTCTTCTCCCGGTGCAGACGCGACATGCTTCACAGAGGATGGGAATTTCAATCTGTGCTCCATTATTTTGCCTATCATTATTTCCCAGACATGCCATGCCTATACTTTCATTTCCTATACTACTCTGTACATCCCACGTCCCGGGAGAGGGAGATGGAGGGAGAGAGAGAGGATAGAGAGGGAGAGAGTAAGGGGGGAGAGAGAGGAAGAGAGGAAGAATCTGAGTGGAAAAGGCATCGTACCCTGTGCCTAACTTTAATATGAGTGGAGCAAAAAAAGGAAAAAAATATGGAAGGAAGGAGTTTATATATTATTAGGAGTCTATTATAAAGCAGCTATCATGCGCTCCCCTCCTCCTCTCCTCCTCTCCACCTCCTCCTCCCCTGCTCTCTCCTGACAGGTAGCAGGCGGCCCGCGTTGATGACTGGGTTCAATCACCTGTGACAGTTTTGATTTGATGTCACTGGTGGGGTCGCTCTGTTTGTTTGAGCAGTTAAGAGGTAATTGTGTGACATTGCCGCTGGAAGACGTGCTTTGGCAGCGCACCCGCTGAACCGCGCAGCGCGATGAGGGCCCGCGCCGATAATAAATGAGGGCTATTTTACCCCGGCACTCCCAGAATGACTCCGTGTCAGTGTGTGTGTGTGTGTGTGTTAGAAAGAGAGCGAGAGCGAGAGTGTGTGTATGTGTGTGTGAAAGAGAGAGACAGTGTGTGTGTGTGTGTGTGTGTGTGTGACAGAGTGTGTGTGTATGTGTGTGTGAGTTTGTATGTGGGTATGTGTGTCAATATGTGTGTATGTGTGTGCGTGTGTTGTGTGTTGTGTGTTATGTATGTGTGTGATTGTGCGTACGTATGTGTGTGTGTGTGTGTGTGTGTGTGTAAGCGTGTGTGTCAGCTTGTGTGTGTCTGTTTGTGTGTGTGTTTGTGCGTGCATACATGTGTGTGTGTAAGAGTGTGTGTCAACGTGTGTGTGTCTGTTTGTGTGAGTGTGTGTGTGTGCATCCGTGCGTGTGTGTGTATGTGTGTGTGTGTGTGTTTTGAAGAGAGGGAGCGATGAGCCACTCCACTCTGGGTTAAGTGAGCTGTGAGATGCACATTCAGGTCGTCTGTGTCACCCCCTCTTCCTCCCCCTCTTCCTCCCTCTCCCCTTTCTCCCCACTCTCACCCATCAACCACTTTCTCTGGTGTGGATGTGCAGTTGTTTCACTTCCAATTTGTTTTGACATTTCAAAGGTGCGCTTGGAGAAGAAAAGAAAAGAAAAAAAAGAGAAATTAAAATTCTACTTTGACATTTTATACGTATCAAAACTAAAACCTTTCTAAGTCTTTTCGTGGTTTTTTTTCACCCAAAAACAAATCTTGAGCTTTCATAGTCACTTATTCTCAATGATAGATCAAAATGGCTGATGACCACAACATTTGGGTCCCAGAGTCTGTTCGTTTTCTAGACTCTTCCTTGCACCCTGGTTTAGAACAACAGTTATAATCCACAATCCTCCTTTTCTCATGTAGAAAAAGCACACAGAATCATTGCTGGAAAGTGCACATCTGTGGTTTAACCTCACCACACACACACACAAGCACACGTGCACAACCTCACACACGCATGCACGCACACACACACACACACACACACAAACACACACACATATATACGTATGCATACATGCATAAAGCACACATACATGCATACACACACACACACAAACACACACAAGCAAACTTACACAACTGCCCACACGAATGCACGCACCCACACACACACGCGTACACAACCGCACACACGCATGTACACACACACCCACATACATACCCACACACACACTCACACACAAACACAACTACACACACACACACACACACACACACACACACACACACACACACACACACACACACACACATGCATAAAGCACACATACATGCATACACACAAACTCACTGTGTCTCCTGCTGTGGTTAGGTTCAGTCCAGTTCATAGACAGAGGGGTTGACCCTGGGGAAGGGGCCAGCTTGTATTTACATGTTGTGGCCACTATGCTGCGCTGTGCTCCACTCTGGTCCTGTGGGTGCCTGTGAAACAGCTTTCCCTCTTGGGCTCATCCATTTGTTGGTTATCTCAATCCAGGATTTGGCGAGATACAAAGCTGATTAAACAACAAAAGCATATGGGAAGATAAAGGACACTTAGGTAATGGGTTTATGTTGCCTGTTTAGCAACGCCAGACTCATCTCCTTTCTCTGGGATCTAAATGCGTTTGTTATTCTTCTCTCCCGGTCTTGATCCAGATGGAAGAAAAGGGAAAAAAAGGAGGGAATAAAAAAACAAAACAATGAACTGAAAGAGAGCAGAGGCTTTAGCAAACAGTCTTGTGAGATTATCTGCAAAGTCTGGGAGACAAGCAGCTGCAGAGGAGTGTGGCGCAGGAAGCAGGGACGTGGTTTGCAATGCATTGTGGTTAAAATACACTTGTGGTTAACTTAAAATGCAATGATGAAATAAAAGTTATAAAAGTAAGTAATAAAGAAATATCATATCACACAGTTACGATTCTCATGAAATCAAGATATTGGCTTACAGGGAATGTCATACAGAATCATAAAGTGAACCTAAATTAATAGGACGACTTTAGGTTCCACCAATGCTAAAGTCTAAATTAATTAATTAATTAATATCAATAACAAAAACACACAATTCATCTTGTGGTTGTATTGGAGGAATCAAACTTTGTGTTTGATTCCTCCGCGAGTACAGTATAAATGTTCTCTGAGCCTCTCTCTGCCAACATTAAACAGTAGGGCCTCTTATTTCTCATGAAAAACAGGGCTCAGAAATCGCTCTGATAACCACCGCACCAGAGGTCATGGAGCAAAACAGGGACAGATAGAGAGAGAGCGAAAGGGGGTGGGGGGGGGGGGGGGGGGGGGGGGGGGGGGGGGTGGGGAGCATATAACATATTTATGCCTCTCCTGTCCCCTCCCTCCCCTCCATGGAAAGCAGCCATGAGAAAGGTGCTTACTTAGAAGAGATAAAGAGCAAGATGAGAGACGGCGGACGTGGATTAGGGAAGGGAGACGATTGCGGGGGCCGAGGTGGTGGGGTCCCGGTGGAGGGGAGCCTGGGGGGTGTGTGGGGTGGGGTGGGGGGGGGGGGGGGGGGTGGGCGTGCGGGGAGGGCCCGGGGAATCGGGTGTCTGGGCTGGCTGGATATGGGGGGAATAATAATCTGGGTTTAGTGCGAGCAGGACCCCACAGACGGCTCAAGCAAACAGAGCTTAGAGGAGGCCGAGCCTTGGAGAAAGTCCTAAATCTTCACATTAGATCCCCGCGTTCCCCTCCGCTCAAACCCGTAAGCTCTTTTTCTAAAGGACAGCACAAACAAACTGCCCGCACCCCAGCCGCCTTGTACACCACCCCCGCAACCCATCATGCAACCCCCACACACACACACTCACCACCACCCTACTCCTTCCTTGCCAGGGTAGCCGCACCTCCTTTCTCCCAAGACATGGAGTTACAACCACGACCCTGACAGGTTTTTAAGAAATAAATAAAAAATACCACGGGATGAAGGGGAAAGTGAGCGACAGATTAGATGGGTGCCCCACCCATCGTGGCGGGAGGCCTCCCTACCCGCGACCCCTATTCTCTGCTGTGGCCTACTTCCATGTCAGCCATGATAGAGAGAGAGAGAGAGAAAGAGAGAGAGAGAGAGAGACGTGGAGAGAGAGAGAGAGACGTGGAGAGAGAGATGTGGAAAGACATGGAGAGAGAGGGAGAGCAAGAGACAGAGAGAGACAGAGAGAGAGAGAAAGAGAGAGAGAGAGAGAGAGAGAGAGAGAGAGAGAGAGAGAGAGAGAGAGAGAGAGAGAGAGACGTGGAGAGAGAGAGAGAGAGCAAGAGACAGAGAGAGAGAGAGAGAGACGTGGAGAGACGTGGAGAGAGAGAGAGAGAGAGAGAGAGAGAGAGAAAGAGCGAGTAAGGAAAACACACATGGTGGATGATTTGGAGAGCGATTAGTTGTCACAATAAGCACATTGAATTGGGTATTCCTAGGTATTGATCTTTTGTTTAAAACCAAAGATCAAAACCTAGCTATTGGTAGCTCAAACCTCACCTGACACCCACAACACCCACATACACA
>JACYXH010000091.1:647500-822500 GCA_026745465.1 Lota lota | reverse complement strand
TTTTATTTTTGAAAGGGGAGCGTTAAAGCTATTGAAGTGCCGATATCAGCTCCCTTGACTCCGTAGGTGTGTGGATGAGCATCTCAGTTATAACACCTTTCCTATTGAGTGGCCACTTCATTGTCTCATTTTATAACTGTAACAGTTTCAATGCGAATAGCATAATCTGGGCCGATGACGAAGTGAAAGGTTCTTTTTAGTGACTAGCCTACATTAAAAAAGGATAGAGAAGCAACGTCGTGATTACGGTCCACTCGAGATTGGTCTCTCGGGGTTTACGTCCGTTTTGCATAAAGATGAGAATTACCTCAAGAGAACACACATTGCATGTTTTAATGTCACTGCTCACCACTTTACTATGTTTAACTTGAAGTACATCTACCAATAGATATGCTCAATATGGATAGAAAATGGATACACTAAACGCTATAGGGAAATCAGATGCACACACACACACACACACACACACACACACACACACACACACACACTTAAACACATACTATAAAAGCTTTGCAGACATGCCAGTGCGACACACAAGACAATAAATAATGATGTCACTGTCGGATCGATTTCATTTCTTTTGTGGCTTTTCTAGATTTGCTTTCACATAGTTAAATTCACTAATTCATCAGGGGGGATTTCTATATTTGTGCTGATGCTCTCTCCCCGCGCTTACACCAGGAGGTCAAGCGGGGTGGACAACAGTGCTGAGCAGGGTAGTCCATACTGAGCTGGGCGATGGGGGAGGGGGGAGTCAACCGCAGGGCAGGAGTCAGGTCAGGAACCCCCCACCCATGATCCTCCCAGGGGAATTCACGGCCATCTACCCCCACCACCACCTCACCCACCACTACCACCTCACCCACCACTATCACCCCCACCCCCCCCCCCCCCCCCCCCCCCCCCCCCCCCCCCCCCCCCCCCCCCCCCCCCCCCCCCCCCCCCCCCCCCCCCCCCCCCCCCCCCCCCCCCCCATGCATCTCTCACTGACCAGGCGCCTGAGAGCCTCACACCCTTAAGGAGCTTTCGGCTCTCCCGAGGAAACTTAATCTTCTTTTTTATTTATTTTTAAATGCCATCCTCACGGCTCCACGCCGGGGCCTGAATGGAGCGTGGGGGGGGGGGGGGGGGTGGGGGGGGGGGGGGGGGGGGTGGGGGGGGGGGGTATCTTCTGCCCCACATGGCAGCCCAGCCCTGGATCTGAATATCTTAGCTGGTGGAGGATCGCAGGCAGAGGTGCTGCAGCACCCACTGCCAGGAATTAGCTGAGCGCTCCGACAGGCTGAACAGAACCCCCCCCCCCACCCTCCACCCTCCACACCCCCAGCCGCTCCACCATACCCTCCACCACCACCCCCAACCCCACCCCCACCTCCACCCTCCACCCTCCACCCTCTACACCCCCCAGCCGCTCCACCATACCCTCCACCACCACCCCCAACCCCACCCCCATCTCCACCCTCTACACCCCCCAGCCACTCCACCGTACCCTCTATCCAAGCCCCCACCTCAGCCCACAAGCAGCCCCAACCGACCTGATCCGAGCTATCTCTACCCCACCTATACCGCAGCATTGCATCACCCCCTTCACGGCACGCCTCTGATGGGCCGAGGGCCGTGAAGACCCCCTGCTGGGAGAACAATGGATGGGTGGCACTGGACTGGAGCAGTTTCAACCTCATCAAATTGATTTAAGATCAATATAAAAGTGAAGAAAAATCATAGATGGTTTAATTGGCTGACGCTGAGGATTCTGTTTGCTGTTTCATTGTGTTTGAATGATAGTTGTTTAACCCGCGCACGATAAATGCTCTATGAGTTAAGTACAATAACAAATGAAGTGTAATGAATGAAGTATAATGAAAGTATAATGAAAGTATAATGAAAGTATAATGAAATGAAATGAAGAAAATTCAAGAAAATGATGTTGCGCAGAGGAAAACAACGCCACACAATGTTTCTCTCCATCGATGACGTGCAGCCATGTCAGTTCTGCTGCAGCACAAGCCCACAAACATGTCCTGTGTAAACGAAAACTAGTCTCTCTCTCTCTTTTATTTTCTGTCTGCCTCCACCCCTCCACCCCTCTACCCCTCCACCCTTCTCCTTGGCCAGCATGCCGGGGTTAATATTAACCCTTGACGGACTCGTGTGAAAATCTCCCAGCCGTTTTATTTTGAAGGGATGTGTGACAGATTAGTGAAGCAGGGTAGATTCCTCGCTGGTGAGGTGTAGCCCTCGCTCTCTGCCCAAACACACCGCGACCCCCGGCCCTGACATGCACCTTTAGCACCTTTTAGCACCCTGTCAGCGCAGCACTCCCAAAGCAAACACCGTCAAAGCTCTCTCTCTCGCTCTCTCTCTCTCTCTCTCTCTCTCTCTCTCTCTCTCTCTCTCTCTCAACAAGGCCACTACTTATAACCCCTACACCCACACACACACACAGACACACACACACACACACACACACACAAACACACACACACACACACACACACACACAAACACACACACACACACTCAGGGTGACCGAAGGAGACAGGAGAAAACGAGATGTGCGGTAAAGCCAACAGACTGGACGTGAGCCTGGACATGGTGTCTTCACAACAACTTAGCGTGGAGGAGTGGGAGACGGGTGCATATTTGAACACCACCTTTATCTGTCAGGAGCACAAACACCATCACCAGCACTGGGTTTCATGCTGACAGATGTCTTGGGAAAGAGGTCCTGGTGGTGTAGCATAGGAGCAGCATCTAATCGGATGAGTTTGCAGCACTGCTGTGTTTTCTGGTCCAGCTATATGATTATTTAAAAAGTGTTGATTCTTTTGGATCTGTTCTGAGTAAAGGCATGATATGGAGAATTGTTGAGATTCTTTCATTTGTAGTGTAAATGTTTAATTATGTTTAAGTAAATGTTACTAGATCAGATACTTAAATAAAATGTACTTAAAATCAGTTGCTTTATCTATTTATTTTTTATTTTTATGTACTCAAATGAATCTTGCACCTTTTTGGACTATATCTTCATTGTTGAATGCACTTACTGTAAGTCACTTTGGACAAAAGTGTCTGCTAAATAAATGTAATGTAATGTTTTATTATTTTATATATACCTTTTTATGAGAGCCACAATTGTTTCGGTAAAGTCTGTGTCTGTAAGATTGCGTTTAGCATACTTAGAACTGAACACAATCCTATTCAATCAATAATCGATATTGCTCACCAATGGGAATGAGTAGGTGTACTGTGTGTTGCATGGCTGGCTGAACAGCAAACAGCCTCGTGTAGCTGCAGACTCTGAAATCCTTGTGTAAGAGACATGTACTGTCGAGGTGAGAGATTCTGTCACTGCAGTGATAATGTGCTCGCCACACCAGCTTAAGAGACACCAAAAGTATATGAGGAATGTTAAAACCCTGACAATTAACACAGAGGGACAACCATGCCTGGCTAATGTACAAGAAGTGTGTGTGTGTGTGTGTGTGTGTGTGTGTGTGTGTGTGTGTGTGTGTGTGTGTGTGTGTGTGTGTGTGTGTGTGTGCGAGTGTGTGTGGTATATATATATATATATTGCATTGTACTGTATTGTATCACATAATATATTATGCTAACAGATACATCAGACAATCAGAGTGGACGTCACTGCCCTCCTCGTGCGACCATCACGATCTTGCAATTCACATTCTGTTTCCCTCTGCAGATCTCTCTGGCCTCAATCCTGTTGAAATCGGGATTTAGGCCAAAATCAAAACAAGAGCAAAGAGAGCATGATCTTCACTCTGATTGGCTGGAGTGATCGTGAGGCCTCGGCCATATTTGAAAATCAATTACTGCCCAGCCAAGGCCAGACTTACATTCATTGCGAAACGCAAACATGAACATCAGGATGGTGTCATGAGGATACTCTTACGGTGGTCACTAGGGAATTAAGAAGACCTAACCAGCACTAGCTAAGTGTTGGGTTATGTCAAGCGGTTCCAGGATCAAAGCCAGGGAGTGCAAGATATTTGACACCCAGCTAGCCTGACATGGCTGTCTCTGTGCTGCAGTCCTTCTGTTGTCAAGCGAACAGTCCTATGGCCGTATTTCCAGCCAGCTCATGGTAGATACACTAAGATGGCAATGGTTCAATCAGTTAGCGATTTGTATATGTTCTAATACATGTGGTCTGTGGTGCGGAGTGTTCTGTAATGCTCCTCTTGGGATTAATAATACATGGATACATCTTGTGGCTGTTGTTGCAAGTGTGCGTGCCTGGGTGCTTGCGTGTGTGCGTGAGTGTGTGTGTGTGTTTTTGTGCGTTTGTGTGAGTATGAGAGAGAGAAAACTAGAGAGCGCTAGTGTGAGTACATGTGTGTGTGTGTGTGTGTGTATTTGTGTGTGTGTGCCACACATTATAAGTACCTCCACAAGGACCACTCTGAGCCTTTCTGCTCTACCATGTAATACCAGTGTAGTGGCCAGTAACCTCCTTCACAGAAAGCTCAGAGGGACAAACCTAAATTATCACCATATGGCAGAGCAATAACTGGGTCGGATTGGTCGAATGAATAATTAATTTACAGGTTCTGGAGCTACACTAGTTATTATGAAGGTTCACCATGCAGCGTCAACAGACCAGGGCGGAGGTGGTTGTGGAGACAGTTCAAGTGTGTGCATGTGTGCATTTCTACGTGTGTGTGTGTGTGTGTGGTGGGGATCTGGGGACTATTAATAATATGTCTGAGGAATTCATATATTAATTCAATTGAAAAATGTGATCAAAAGAAGTCATTTATTCATCGTCTATACAATTATCTTAATTGAAATTGTATTTAGTGGACGTGTGTGTGTGTGTGTGTGTGTGAGTGTGTCTTTTCTTTTTTTTCTTTTTTATTCCATGTGGCTGATAGGCTCGGAAATACATTTCTGTTGAGCCCCAAGTCCCAGACTTAGATACACTTGTCACATAATCAAATGTGAAATACAAAGTAGTGCATGGCGTGAAAGGGGCCAGGACTTTATTATGGCTCTCCCCTCTCTCTCTTTAGCTGCATGCTTTAATGTCATCGAGACGAGTGGTTAATAAGGCAGAGCGTTAAGAGGATTATGATCCAGTTTGGGCCACTGCTGCGGGTGAAGGTGGGTGGGTGGGGGTGGAGGGGGGTATTGCATCTAAAGAGGTAGAGAATTGGGGTGGGGGTGCAGGGGGGGGGGGTACAATATTGGGCAGGAGGAGATGTGGCATCCTTCTCACGTCAAGACTCATTTAGTCAGAACTAAGCACTCCAATAGGCGTGAGCGGCAGGGCCTCGGCTACAGACCAATATCCTCGTCTCCTTCCTTCAGCCCCAGGAGGATTTTCACTTTAGACACTATCTCCCTCTTTCTCTGTCTGTCGCCCCTACTCTCCTCTCCTGCTCAGTATTAACGAAGGCCCCCGAGAGTCGGCCAATGGGAGTGGCAGCAGGTTCTGAGGGGCATTGGTGAGCCAATAAGGAAGTCAAAGCCGTGCTCCTCTGAAGAGGGCTCAATGGGGGTTTGGGAGCAAATTGGGGGAAAAAGACCTAGATCTAAACTCTGGCCTGTGGAGATTTGAGGCTTCCTTGTGCTTTGATTCAAAGATTGAGCTTAAGGAAAAGGAGAGGAAAAAAGCTCTTCATCAAAAGAAAACTCTTCATTGTTATGGTTTTCTTTCGGCAGTTGAGAATGGTTTCATGGAGGGGAAGGCGGGAAATATTCTCAACTTCCTGGCGGTAGAGGCTAACAGGTACAGCAGCCCTCAGTCAGGAGTTAAGGGCTCTGTGCTCGGGCAAACTCCTGACAAGCAGACAGAGCCTGACTCGGTATCGATGCACGGTGGAAAGGGTTTGCTTTACGCGGTCGCAGATCCCCACCGCCATCGTTGGTCCACTGCCATTGGCTGCCACTCCCGCCGCGAAGGCTTCTCCATACCAGGCACTTTGCGAGAGCCCATTTTCCCCAATCTGCACGGATCAGCCGTACCGGCGTTGCTTGCTTTGCCAAGAAGACACAAGCCTCTGCCCCTCCCCCACCACCACCACCACCATCCTCTCCCTCCACCCCAATCCCCCACAACCCTCACCCCAGCGATGAAAAACAGCGGCTGGCTTCACGAGGCTTCTAAAAAAAAGAAAATGCATCTTTAATTCGGGCAACTTTGAAGTGCCGCTCCGGCAAATGCACTCAATCAATTATAAATGAAGTAATCTCCTTATGATATTAGAGATTTTTAAAGTGTAAGAAATACTGGGAGATTAAGGAGCCCAAATCAGTTTTAGCAGTATCTAAAGTGACAGCTAGAGAATCACAGGATGGAGCGGGTAGAAACTTAAAAATGATTATGTAGATCTGTGTCACTGCCGAATGTTCCCGCAAATCCCCACTGGATCTTCCGCCACGCAGGAAACAGATTATTTCTGGCCGCATTTAAAACAGCCCGAGTTTGTAAGTGGGTTTTTAAAAGAGGAGAGAGATATTTATATATATTCATATATAGACATATATTATACATACATATTTTATATACTATGAAAAGGTCTACCTTCTACTCCTTCACTAGCATCCGTTCCCCTCTGGGCAAGCTCTACTGTCATATTACAAGATAGTCCTCCATTTGTTAAATGGATTACCGTGTTGTATGGCTCTGGGCAGTGTTTCAAACCTAAGTGATAGGGTGAGAAAACGGAAACCCTACTACTTGGGCTTTAAATGGCACCCATGGAGAAGATATTTCTCCATGGGTGCCATTTAAAGCCCAAGTATCATCTTGTACTCAATATGTGGTGTGTATTTTTATTTCACTTACTTTCAATAGAACCTATGTATTCATTTTCAGTTATAAAAGTAATCGATCATAATTGCACAGGCTCAGTTCATGAAATACTGAATGAATGAATACTATGGATGAAGCATATTTTTATTAAATGAAGGAATGAAGAAGATATTTCTAGCAAGGTATATGTAAACATTTAACACTAAAATGAATTCTCCATTTCTGTTCTCTGTGTTTCTGAATGATGCTGTAAAATAAAAGTTAAAGTATGATAGCTGTAGTACAACGTAATACAGGTTAGCCGCAGTGTTGAATGCTACACACACACACACGCACACACACACACACACACACACACACACACACACACACACACACACACACACACACACACAAGCACACACGCACACACACACACACACACACATTCATACATACATACAGACTGGTGCTAACTGGCCGTGGAAGCCATGTATTTAGTTGTATCCCTTTCAGCAGTGGCTGTTGCGGTTAGCCACGGCCACCATTACTCACAGAGGATGAAATTATGGCCCTGTGCACATTTCTCTGGTGCTGAGGTTCATTCATCTTTGATTAGACCTTTCACATGATATAAATTAGACCTATCCCACACCGCTGGAGTGATGGATTACAGGGACCAGCATGAAAACACACACTGATCAATACCATGGATCAGGCTTTTTGTGTGTGTTCACAGTACTATATGCAACGCATTGGCGGCACATTTCCTAATGTTGCCGCTTTCTGTGCGTTTACTGTCGTTTTAATAAGGGATGCCTTCCTGCTTCCCTAACAAGGCCTTCACTCTGAAATAACAATGGTGTACTTTTATAATTATCAACAAATGTAATAAAATTATGAATAAATGTATTTAAAATATGTTTGTCATTTTGAAGTGTTGTTTACAATGGGTCTGTGCTTGAGGATCTGTTTAGCAGACTCGTGAGATTTTCACTCATGAGTTATTGAGCGGGCTTTGGCGTTAGGGGGAATACCCCTTGGCTTCATTTCCATACCTAGACGTTCATGCTGAAAGTAGGAAACGCTGTGTATTGCTGGCAATGCAAACTGAACTAAGGGCGAGAGAAAGCAGAAATAAATTAAAAGCACACATTAGCAAAGTCTTGGAAAGCAATGATAAACTCTGGCAGATGCTAGTCGGGGATAAATACAAAACTATGCAGACTGAAATTTCCAGCAAAGGAAAGGTTTTGAGTGCAGTGCCGTTATGATGAGAGAATAAAAGAGTGACAAACCAATACCTCATTAGTTTAATAAAAATAATTAAAGCATAGAAATGTAAAATTTTTGTTTCACAAATTCATACATGTGTCATTCTTAATGAAACACATATGTAAAATTAGCTTATCAAATGTCCCCGATGCCTGTCTGGCTCAGTGTGTGATTCACGGCTGCGTCAGAGGAGCCGGGAGTGGGATCAGACCAGGGCAGATGCCCTGGACCTGCAGGGGAGTCCGGAGGGACGAATGACAACTTCATGTTTAGGTAATTATCACCACTTCTGGCAGGGAGTCAGGGGGCCTCTTAGCTGTCTCATTGTTGGTGTTAAACAGTTTGCTCCCGTGATTGATGATGAAAAGGAGAACATGCACGCACAGCTCTCCTGGGACCATGACATAATGTGTGTGTGTGTGTGTGTGTGTGTGTGTGTGGGTGTGTGGGTGTGTGTGTGTATGTGCATCCCCTGTGACCGTGCCAGCTGGGCAGGCTGCACATAGACACACACACACACACACACACACACACACACACACACACACACACACACACACACACACACACACACAGATGCTAGTTTATATGAGCAACCACAGGGGCCTATAGCCATTAATAATTAATAATGCATTATTCAGAATGTGTACACATTTATATATTCATGTGTCCACCCACACACACACACACACACACACACACACACACACACACACACACACACACACACACACACACATACACACACCTACTTAACATGCAGGCAAACAATTGCATGCTGTCATAGACAGGGCTGAGCTATACAACCTTGTGTTTCTTTCCTGCACTGTCATCACTTGCTGTTGCCTCTTCCATGTAAGTCACCCCTCCATTCTTATTATTGTGCCATCACATTACTACAAAAGTGCAATGGTGCAAATGAATCACAAATGTATCATTTCAGCCAATTTCACCATGAAGTCAACAATATTTAATTTGAGTATATATAAATTACAATATTACTTACTACAATAAGTCATGTTGTTTATTTACTACAATATTTAAACAAAATTCATGTTCCAGGGAATCATCTCTAAATCACAAATTATCTTTCAATGATTATAATTATAATCATAATTACAAACGACGAGATAAAACACTGTCCTAGCCCCCCTTCCTCCTCCTCCTCCTCCTCCTTCTCCCTCCTCCATGTCCACTCCCAGCATGGAGCTAATCAGAGGCCCATTAGGAGGAGATAAATACAAACAGATATCCATCAGCTCTCTCTCTCCCTCTCTGTTTAGCAAGCCACCCTCTCTCTGGCTGCAGCCCCCCCGCTGTCTCTGTGTGCTGGAGGGATTATGTAAACGGGGGGACGCTCTCCCCTCCCAGCAGAGTCCCCCCGGCCCGCTGCCGTCTGACAGAACCAGACACCCTCCGCTGCTCCTTAATGCGGTCAGTTGGCCCCAGCAGGATTTCCATTCAGTCTCAATTCCTCTCTCTCCTTTTACCTCCGACCCTTACTCCCTCTTGGGGACTCCACCACGTGCAGGTTTTTGCCGTTAGAAGAGGAGGGGTTGAAGTCCTAGTGTTTAGCTGCTGGATAGGATGTTATCCATCACTGGTTATCCAAGTGTTATGTTCACCACACTTTTGAGTGAACTGGTTAATTTGGGTGCTCGTTAAGGGGGTATAATTATCATTAACCTCCACTTTATCAGTTTAAATATAGTATGATTCCCTGTGATGTCAATCTTGTAATCACATGTACCAGATTATCAAACATCATTGATCTGCTCTGGGGATTCGGTGTGATCAGGTGTGTTAATTGGGTGAACCACAGAGAGGGTCTTCAGCCCTGCAGGCTTTCCTCACATACACACACACACACACACACACACACACACACACACACACACACACACACACACACTCATTTAGGGCTCCTAGAGCGGCCAGGGTCTGCAGAGGGCCTGCATAGCGCTGTAATTAGAGACTCTGTATAAATGGGTTACCTGTTAATCAGCAGGGAGCAGAACTGTGGGGCTGCTGGTTAACCCACCCACCGTTATGGTCATTAGGATACGTCGTTAATAGTCAAATGAGTCACTGCATCAAATTAATTCCCCATTTCACCCCAGATGGAAAGACAGAATACAAGGGCAATGCAAACGTTGTACACTTAACGTTCAAAAGGCTCAACAATGTCACATTTAGTCAGGTAGCTGATCATATGTTTTAGTCATGGATGCTCTCTCCGATTTAGACTACAATTATACAACTAAGACACAATATTACACAATGTTACAAAATAATATTTAATATATTTAATCATATTAAAAGACAGGATGGGAACTGATGGAGCAATATTTTTGATGAATATTATGTTCTCGAAGGATTTTTGCACTTTATTTTACACAAAATTGTCATTGTTGAATGCACTTATTGTAAGTCACTTTGGACAAAAGTGTCAGCTAAATAAATGTAATGTAACGTAATATTTCACACCTTGTGATCTAAATAACAAATGTGGCCCTAAAAAACAACTTGGATGCAACTATGATCGATTTAGCCCTGAACTCCTCAGAGCAGTGCAGAGGTCACACGTAGTGACAGTCCGATATCAGTGTTGGGGCATCCTGTTCTGTGTGAGCCGGAGATGTCCCGGGCCAGCGGTCAGTCAGTGGGTTGATGCTACATATTGTACGCCTGCCAGCTAAAGCCTGTCTTAAAAGGCTCTTAGCAGAACAAGGCATAAAGCCCAGATTATGGAACAACAGTAAAACAATAGCTTATGCTCATTCCATAATACCCAGCAGCAAAAGGAAGGCGAGCAGAAAGGAGAGCTCAACATGTCCTGAGTGCTGCTGTACGCTACAAGATTATTCACTCTGATTGGCATCTTCTGGGAATTTATAGCAGCTAAACGACATTCAGAATTCCACATTAACAAGTGGTCTACCAAAATCATTGATTGCTTATTAAAGGTATGTTATTTATCGGTATGAGCATAGTCAAAATGCATTTCAGGGAAAAAAAATAGATCCAACGTATGGCGCAGACAGAATAGGTAGCTTGTCAATATGACCCATAACGACCCATATGAGAGTTCGCTGGTACAGTCAACACTCATATGGGGCGTTGTAGTGTAGATCATATTGACAAACGACCTATTCTGTCGCTTACGTTGGAGATCGCGTTGTACGGCGGCAAAGCAGAGAAAGAGCAACTCAAATATGACTTGTCTAAACGTCGCGGATGACCTGCGGCTGCACCAATCTGATGGAACAATAACCAGACAGATGTTGGGGGGGGGGGGGGGGGGGGGGGAAATCACATGAGGACTGAACTCCATCCGGTTCATCGAGGAACGACACAAACAGCTGGTTGGAACACTCTCAAATGTGATGAAACAGGCGGAGGAAATCAAGTTCTCCGTGTTCACTGTGTGTCGCTCCGTGCCGCTGATACGGACCACAGAGGATTATTCTGGGATGTGGAGGCTGGTTTAGGAGGGGCTACGCAGGAGATGGGAATACAAACTCCACCGCTTTCAAGGATCATACGAGTCAAATGGTGGATATAATCGTTTCATTTGTGGTGTGCAGCGGTGCTTTAAAGGGAACCACCAAGGATTTTAACATATATGCCATGTAAATAAATAAATAAATATATGGCATCAATAAATATATATCCAAAACGTTTTACACAAAATTGTGAGTGCATACCTTCTAAACGTAGGTGTAAATAGGTTCTAAATTGAACCCCTAACCCTGACAACCCCAGTTAATACCATGCTAACAGTTGAGCTAAAATATCCCCTGCCAATTGAGATGGACTATACTTTCCTAAACCATACTTGAGGACACATGGGTTGTGTATATTCATTTTACCTGTATTCATAACATGTCGTTTTGCTGAACACCAGGTGATTATAGAGCACGTAGGATTACATGACTGTGGAGTACCCAGCTGGCTTTGACCAGCCCATCCCAGGTCCTTTGGACTGTTGAGGAAACAGCAGCAACTGTTTAGCCACTACAGCATGCTACCTTCATTCAGGAGCCTTCAAATGAGTCCTCTCATTCATTCTTTCTTCTATTTCAACACCCGGCCCACTTGAATAGTGATAGGTTTTGATTGGCTGAATGAGGAAAAAGAAAACAAATTAAAGTATCACCCAAAAACTGAAAAAAGCTAGAGAAATGTAAGATCAACATCATGACTTGCCCATCCTGTAGGTGCCTTGCCTGGGTCTCTCTGGTGGTGTTTAATCATTAACCCCCTCCCTAACTTTCTGGGTAGTGGGTGACCGGGGGGAGAGAAGGGGGAGGGGCTACGTGGTATAGTCATACTTACGTTTCTGGGCCTTTCCCCCTCGGGTGGTAGTTAATCACCCCAGATAAATCTACTGGCAATTTTTCAGGCTGTGCCAGTATAGCCATGGCTCACCACCCCCTCTCTTCCTCCCTCCCTCCCCTCCCTCCCTCCCACCCCTCCCTCTCCAAACCCCCGCCCATCCTCACCTCCATCCTTCCGGGTCCTAAGCTGGTGTAATGAATCACTAATGACGAGCCACCCTGGCCTATCATCCCTTAATTACCCTTCATGTACTGTATGATAATCACATAGAGGCCAGTAGGGGGCACTCTCTGGATGAACAGAAAGAACAAGGATTCAAATAATTTTCAATGCTTATTTCAATTACATTGTCACTTTTGTTGATGCATTTCATTTACATTTTGTAAGGAGAGGAAAACCGCATGTTACTGTCTAAATACGTATACGATGTATACAATGTCTCCGGCGTCCGTACCTGAAAGGGGGGTATGGGAGGAAGGGGAGGGATATTGCAAGCCCCTTGGCAGTGGTGGTTTATGGACACAAAACCAGACTGAACTGGCGTGAGCCGGGTTTCTGTTGGGCGCTATGTCTACTGCCACGGAGCCAAATGGTCCTCCTGGGCAACATTTACCCAGTGCCAGAAAATGGCCTCTAACGCCGGAGTCATTTTGCAGATACATCACCTGGGGATCCAGCGAGTCGCCGCAGAGCAAAGACAGAAATTGGAATTGGCAGCCGACATGAAATGGGGTCAGGGGATTTGCCACTGCCACACAGACGGAACATATGTGAGAGAACAGGTTCTCTGATTTACAAGAGTGGGGGGTCCATTAAGCAATGGCGCCATGATGAACTGTAGCACAACAGCACTCATGGTTCAAGTGAAATCAGTTAAATTGGTCTATCCTGTGTGTATTAATTACATCTCAGTGGTGTTGAGAAGAGGGGACATTTGGTTCCTAATCTCAATAGGTCAGTATCAGCTCGACACAAAGGACACACTGCTAAGGTGTGCGTTGTGTTTCTATGGACAACAGAAAAAAGTCCACCTGCCTTTCTCTCATCTCGCCTTCTTTTGTCTGTCTTTACACTATAACTGCCTGTCACTTGGAGGATTGATTTTACATTTATTTTATCGTCTTTGAATGCCAAACATGGGCCATGGTTCAGTTGCTTTGGCAACACTCTGCAGTCCATTGCTAGTCCAGAATCAAGGCCAAAACGCTGGAACAGGTTACGTGCTTGAGGAGCATGATGGGAAAATGTCCTCGTTTTATCACTCTCCTTCAAGGCATTTCTATAGAGATCATAATCAGATCATAATTTATTGTGTGATAAGTGCTTCTTCGTGTTTCACATTGGCTCCCATACCATTTTTTGTGTATATATTTTTTCAATGGCTTTATGGTTGATGAATGCCTACACCAAACAAAATGTATACTGTCACTTTCCTTTTAACGTTTTTTGTTTGCATCCATGGTATGCTTGTTGTATTGAGTTCACTCCCCATTTTGGGGAGACATTGCTGTGTTCATGTGTGAAATTCCCATACTCTCTCACAAGCCTCCGAGAGGAGCAAGCAGGTTCAGATCACAAGATCACATCGCTGTTTACAACAACTAAGCAATTTTAAATGGTAGCTTGACAGGTGGCAATTGCCCACATGTATGTTTCTGAATTTTAATCTTGTTAATTTCTATACATCTCATCCAAGGATTTTAAAGCTTAACTTTGGAAAAGAAAAAAAGAAAATTGAATGGCATTTCTGTAAACCCTGGTGTGTTTTATGTCCGTGCTTTAGTGAAAGCCTGTCAAAAATAGTTAGCTTCTCCTGTGAAACTACTTCTTTGCATCTTAGCCCTGGGTCTTGCCCTGTGTCTGCACAATTTCTTTCTATCCTCTTGTTTCACTCCTTTTGTTTAGATAAAGCGAGGGATTAGGAAAGATTTGCCCCCGTAAAGTAGTGGTTTGATGGGCTTTTATCCCACCATGTTGCTAAAGCTGTGTAGCCCCAGGATTAGGGCCTGACAATAGGGGCCCTTGTGCGAGGCTGCTGCCTGAGGGCCCACAACCAAAGACAAGCTCTGAGAAAGAGGGAGGAACCCAACCTGCCAGCCTCGATACGTCAAGTCTCGCAGGGAGACTGGCCCTGCTGGCTGGCTGCTTTAGGCTGGGATTCAGAGGACCTTCAGAACCAAATAGGAATGTTGGAACTCCACAGCATTTGGCCACCAGCGTCTGATGCAGGTGTATTGGAAGTGAACCACGTACTCATTGATTATTATGCATTGATCCACACAAAATACCTTGAGGTACTGTTTACTCTTAAACAACAACATGTGCCAATTGTACTCTTGTTATTAAATATGTAATTATACATTAGGATGTCCTCAAAATATAATTATATACATTATGTATGTACTATATATATAATAAGAGTAGGGTGATAAGGGGGAATCCAGGACATAGACTGAATACAACATTTACGAACCTGTATCATGGGGTAGGCAGACATTTTCAACATTTCACAAAGCAGGCCTAAATCACCTATGTATTGTTTATTATGATCTGAAATCTGAAGAAATCGCCATTTGTACTCGATGTTGATGCAAAACGCTCCTTTGGAATGCAGGGGGATTTTTCTGAGGGGAGTTTACATCCGTCCAAATTGCCTACGTTATAAATGAGATTAGAAACAGAACACCGTTCAGTTTCAGATGGCATCGCCAGTCTTGATGCGGGATAATATCGCGAAGGCGGACGGTCAGACGTGATTTCAAGGAGGATGACGGAGAGAAAAGAAGATAACTAACATCGGAAGAGGCTTTAACACCATGAAGGATGAATACAGGCGCGACGTGTGGAGAACAATGCGTGCGTAAACAAATCCATGGGAATTTGAGATGACTGCGAAAAGATGGGTTTAGAAAGTTGGCCAATATAGTTTAGGTATCTTGGATCATGGCGACGATAGTCCTGATCACGATCTATCCCTAGACAAACAAGGAGACCGGGTTGTTACCGAGGACAGCGAGAACCATGACGAAGACCCTCGCCAAGCCAAACGGGTCCAGGGCATCGCTCCTGACACTTTCCTTAAACCCCTCGGCAGCCTGGACATTAGGTCGCATTAAGTTCCGCAGAAAGCTGATTTGAGAAAGAGCAGCTAAGAGGAATTCCTTCTCGCTTTAATTGCTTTAGAAACGGTTCCCACAAAGAGACAGTGGGCAGATTTACCCGCAGTTTAAGTTCTTATTTCCATCGGTTCACAAGTTAATCCGATTTTTGCTCGACCCAACTAGGGCTACTCAGTGCCCCGGGAATGGCATTTAGTGAAATGCATAGCGTTAGAGACACCATTATAAAAAATACTATTACAAAGTATAGGCCTACTATAAATTATATGATTATTATGTATTATTGTTATTATCAGGTTATTATGGTTATTATTATTATTATTATTATTATTAATAATAATAATAATAATAATAATAGTATTGCGTTGGTTGTGGTTATACACGTCTAACACTTGTTGCATAGATGAACTCGAAATCCTTACGCAAATACATCAGCGGGCTGTAAATATTTTTTATCTAATCAAATCTCGTGTCTTCCTTTTCATCATTGGTTGTCTTTCCTGAAATACTTAAATAAAATTCCAAGTGCATTGTTTAAGTTCTTCCAGTCTATTCACATAGCTGAAGTGTTGTGTCACTCTGAAGTACGAATGTGGACACAGATCAAATTGAGTTTAGGATGTTGGCCCTTTCCACCACCTTCTATGAGAACCTCCACAAAATATGCAAGCTTTACATTAAAAGGCTACTTTTCGATGCCCTTAATTCCACCCTAAACGGGGTTTCTCCGGCAGAAGAAATCGTTTCTAAAACCTTGAAGAAGAGAGAGGCATTATTGTTTTAATCCTCTTACCAGCAGTCATTTTAAGACAGTTTTTGGAGGCTGAAATGGCGTCTTGCCTTCCCAATCCTAACCTAAATCCCTTGGGGCCGGGAGAGCTACTAAAAGCAGCAGACCTATTCCCACCTTGCATCTTTCCCTCTCACCACCACAATCCCATAATAGACAAAGTAAAAGCAAATGAAATAAAAGCATGACATTGTGTTAAAACCAGGAAGTCTACATGCTATTCGGCATCATGCAACGCAAATTAATTCATTTTGTTAAAAATATCCGACCAAAAACAAACATGCACTTGATAAATAACAGTATTTGGTTATTTTCGTTTTTATTTTGAAGGACATCGTTTGGCCTTTTTAAAGATTTTCCTAAATTATTTGTATTAGATGATTGGTATTTTTGACACATGCATACATACACACACGCTCGCACAAACACACAGACACACACACAGACACACACACACACACACACACACACACACACACACACACACACACACACACACACACATAATGAGTGTTAGGTGTGTAAGCCTATAGCCTGTTTTCTAGCCATTGTGCCTATTGAATGAATAGCACCTTTGTGGATTTTTTTTGTAATACAGCATAAAACCGTGGAAATGATTAGGCAAAGTAAACATTTGGATATTCAAATACGCCTTTAACCAAGTGACCTCTAACTGGTGATCCTATTTTTTTACTTTAGTCAACATGAACCATCCCTTTAAGCGTTGTTAAACCAACAACAAACAAAAAAAAAACATTGTAAAATGTGTATTTGTATTTTTTTTCTTACATTATCACGAACGGATAACGTGAAACATGCTACACTAAAATTGCCGTAGGCTAATTAACCCAGAGTCGGAGTTCAGCCATCCAATATTATCTTTCCAGGGTATTAGGATAAACTGTGGGAGGCGGGTGGTTGAAGAAAAGCATTTGATTGGCACAAAAAAAGGGGGGCATTGGAAATGATGCATGACCTCACCGGGAGCGCTTTAAAGTCCTTCCTCGTGCGCGACCGCTATAGATGGCAGCTGCGCGTCCTCGCACATTCGGAGAGAACAGTGCAGGAGAGTGGCCACGCGGAGCAGCGCAGAAGAACGGACTACGGCGTCCCGTGGACTTTGCGAACGAGACGTAACTAGAACGAACTCTGCGTCAAGGAAGACTTAAAACAACATTTTCAAACTAAAGGTTCAAATTCAATATTGTGGATATCACCGCGCACCTAGGTCCCATATCTTCTACCGTGGATTTAAAAGGTAAGGACTCGCATACACATTTGGAAAGTTGAGTTTATTGATATTACGTTGTTTTTTAAATGTATAAAAAGAATTACTGATTTGATCTGCTTATCGCAAAATTGCCAGTTTGTCCTTCCTTATCTCCTCTCTTTTTTCTCTTCTATTTTTTTATTTTAAATACATAGCCTAATTATCCTAACGCATGCTAAAAGTCCTCAATGTTGGTTTACTATTCGTATTGCATGTTGTTTTTGACACACAAAATAATGTAATGTTTATAACGTATGTGTCCATTGGCTTGATACAGGCTTTACACAATCGCACGCATCCCAAAACACTCACTTCAACAACAACAAAAACAACGAATATATCAAACGTAAAGTGTACGCGTAAAACAACAAAGATACCTGTACTTTTTACTGTGTTTTGCCTACTCGCATGAGCACCATTCACCAGCCAGGGTCGTTGATAAATTGTATACTTGAGATCTATTTCCACCGACATTAGACAGGAATCCAACTGGGGATCCCTATGCATATTTTACCCAATACTTATCATACATCTCCGCCTGGTAAACCCGCAGGCGCTTTGGACTGGCCCGGGACTCCACGCAGATTGAAATAAACGGCCCCCTATTCAAATCAAATTCTCCGGGGGCAAAGCAAATGTTTTTTTAACCTCTGTCAGGGTTGATATTGCCTAGAGAAGCCATATTGTTCCTAAACGACTGTTAGTGCAAGGCATGAATGATTTCACGTCCTCATCGGTCATACATTTATACTTCATTTGTACAAATAGATTTACCGTAGCGTTGACACCCCTTTACTTTAAAATACTGATTCTTGCAGGTTTCATATTATAATTTAAATGTACATAGCCTATTTTAGCTATAAGCTACAAAAAACTCAAATAAATACCCAAATGTTTGATAAACATAAAACAAAAAACATCGAACATGTTTTTCATAAAAAAATATCTTTATAATAATTATAATTAATATTATTATTGTTATTATCTTATTATTTGTTAATATGTACCTCATTCATATTATTAATATTGTGTTAATAATAATACTAATGTTGTTTTATTATGTTTCAAGATGATAAATGAAGTACGCAAAAAAGTGCCTATGTTGTACATTCCAAATAAATCATATTCAAAAAAAGTATATTTATATTTTTGCACCAAATATAAAAACTATACTATTTGAAACGGCATTTAATTTAATTGTGATGAATAGTATAACATGGCACACGAGGGCATGCAGCCATAATAATAATAATACTGTAGCCTATACTAGGCCTCCTGCTACTACTACTACTAGCAATAGTAATAAGAATAAGAATAATAATTAAATTATTATCCATTAATAATAATAGGTCAATCATTTTATTATTCAGATATTAAAATAGATTTTTATTTGCCTTATCCTGGGACGACGTAACACATTTGCGCGTGTATTTAGGTGCGCTATTTTGGCGTTACCGCTGTCAAAAGTGATATTTGGTGGTAGTTTTGAATAACTTGCTGTACAAAATAACCCTCTCCTCTCCCCTTCAGATATTCTCCAGCCATGCAGCACTACGGAGTAAACGGGTACTCTCTCCACGCTATGAACTCGCTGAGTGCAATGTACAACCTGCACCAGCAGGCGGCGCAACAGGCCCAGCAAGCACCCGACTACAGGCCGTCGGTACACGCACTAACTCTCGCCGAAAGACTAGCTGGTAAGACATAGTTAATCTTTGTCATCTCTTTATATACCTCTCAAACGCCTCATAAACATTAAATCACTCATGATAAACTATTTTGTGCATCGCTGCTTATGGTATTCCTATGTCCATAATTCAATTAAATTGGTCCTGTTGGTTTTTTCTCAACGGTTGCACATTTCAAGACATTATCCTCGAGGCCCGGTATGGCTCCCAGCACCGCAAGCAACGGCGCAGTCGCACTGCGTTCACCGCCCAGCAGCTCGAGGCCCTGGAGAAGACTTTCCAGAAGACCCACTACCCCGACGTGGTGATGCGCGAGCGCCTCGCCATGTGCACCAACCTGCCCGAGGCTCGTGTACAGGTGAGGGCATCACATCCGGTTGTCATGTATAGGCTACTTCCTGTTGCTGAAGTTCAACCTGGCACAGCAAAATGTGTAAAATGAGCTTTCTTACAGGGCGTTAAAATGAAAAGGCCAAAGTCTATGTGTCAACTAGATAATAGAAGGCAACATAAACCATAGTGACAGTCAAACCATTTGAAATGTTAAACAGAAAATAACAATTTATGGGCAAGCAAGTGACATGAAATGACTCAAAATGTAACAAAAACAAATAAACGAAAAAATGAACCATCATGGGTAACCTAGGGACTATAGGGATTTAATATATAGGCTGGTAAACTGTACCAATGCAAGATATTGTTGACTGTAAGCCTGCATTTCTTTCTCCTATGGATACGCATAATAAACCATCTGCATGTAGCTTCACATGGACCCTGATTGTAGTGTCAGCCATGATCTGACCGCCGTTTTCTCCTCCATCTCCCTCCACCAGGTGTGGTTCAAAAACCGCCGCGCCAAGTTCCGCAAGAAGCAGCGCAGCCTGCAGAAGGAGCAGCTCCAGAAACAGAAGGAGGAGACCTCGGATCCCAGCGAGGAGGAGCACAAAGTCGACCCCGCCACTAACAACACCAACACCAACACCACCACGACACATTCCCCACCTCCGCACTCCTCCGCCTCTCCCTCCTCCACCTCCTCCTCCTCCCTCTCCTCCCCCTCTGAGGCTGGGAGGCTGGGGGCCATGCAGACCCAGGTGGAGGAGGCCAGCGTGGAGGTCAACGTCACCTCCCCCGAGCCCTCCGACTGCGACTCCACAGCGGAGGACAGGGAGGAGGAAGCGGAGGAGGAGCTGAGAGGGGAGGCGCGAGGGGCGATCGAGGGAGAACGGAGGATGATGCTGAGGGACGTCGGGATACAGCCGGGGAACAACGGGGGGCCATCCTGTCAACGCTTCAGCCCCTCACCAGGTGAGGTCACTCTCTATTAGGGCAGGGCGATTCGGCCTACATCTTCTATCCCGATGTAGGTCATTTAATATCCCGATAACAATATATATCCCGATATATATCCTGATATAGGTAGATGATAACGATATATATCCAGATATATGTCGTTTAATATCTCGATAACTAAATACATCACGAGACACGAGTCACTTTACAGGCCATTTGACATCTCAATCATGATATGCATCACGATATAGGTAATTGATATCCCGATAACGATATGTATCTCGATATATATCTCAATGTAGGTCATTAAATATCTCGTAAACGATATATATCACGATATAGCAAGTTTTCTCCTAATTCAAAAAACGAATAGTCTGTATAAAATAACAACATGCTGAAGCCTATTTTTGTATGCTCTTGTGTGAATGAAATACTTTGTAGTATTTTCTTATTTTAGTAAGAATTATATTGCTTCACAGTTTCAATGTCTCTCATGGAAAAAAGCTGCTCAACCTCAATAAGACAAACCCGAATAAATAAAGTATAAGAATATATATAGATATGTAGACACTAATGTAAGTTTTACGTTGCAAACTCTTTATGCATACACACTATATTATACAGGCAAAATATAATGTGATGATTTCGGTTATAAAGCTATAAACTCTTCATGTCATAAACACTTTACCATTTACCATTATATTACATAAATTATCTTCTGTACCCCAAAAGTCCTCAAAGTACAGAAGCTCATTAGGTAGAATATAATGCTATCACTAGAGGGATTCCTTCTGGGGATACTCACATACGTCTAAAACGTTATATTATGGATAACCTTTTCGATAAATTAGTTATACTGTGTTGTTACCCATGACATAATCCACCGACCCGTGGTCTCCTTTTTCCCCCCCCCCCAGACTCCCCGCTGGGCTCCCCCGGACTCCAGTCCAGCAGCAGCGCGAGCGGAGGCCTGGTCACCCACGGCAACTCGTACGCCTCCTCCCCGCTCAGCCTCTTCCGCCTGCAGGAGCAGTTCCGCCAGCACATGGCGGCCACCAGTAACCTGGTGCACTACCCACCCTTCGACATGGTGGCCCCGCCCTCCTCACTGCCCTACCTGGGCATGAACATCGGAGGAGGCCTGCCGCCCTCGCTGGGCTCGCTGCCCTGCCAGCCCTACTACCAGTCCCTGTCGCAGGCCCAGCAGGTGTGGAACAGCCCCCTGCTCCACCAGGCCCCCCCAGGACTCCCCCACCCACAGCCACCTCCACCACCACCACCACCACCTCCAGGGAGCCTCAACAGCAAGACCACCAGCATCGAGAACCTGCGCCTGCGGGCCAAGCAGCACGCCGCCTCGCTGGGGCTGGACACGCTGCCCAACTGAATGCTGGGAGGTTTCTCCACGATAACCCGCCCACACCCATCCATCCGTCCACTTCCACCCTCTGCTGTGACCCCACCGCATCACGTAGAGCCCGCCTCTTCCCGAATAGAGCGCATTGTCACGAAGAAGGAGAGCCCTAAACCCATAGATTCAAAGGAGGAACACGAGGGATGAAATAGATAAATCAATGGATCGATCGATCAAAAAGTCGAATTGTTCATGTTATTCCGGTGGATCATGACTCCCTTTTCTTACTTTAAAGTTTAATGCAAGTATATACGACGACCAGTATTGCCCCCTGAAAAGTCATGGCATACATGACTCCATATCATTAAATGTACTCTTAAAGGAATGGTTGAGTATGAATTCTGCATGCACCGCTGTATGTCATGGGATAAATAGCAACAAATATGTTTTGGGCACTGAATTACTCATCAGAAATAGAGAAAACAACATGCCACTAACCCACGGCATAGCCTGCAAGAATCTAGAGTGCTTTGTACATATTTCAGTTGTAGCCTTGTGGCTGATTGCAGGAAGGAAGACGTTATCTCTGTCAAGATTCGAAAGAAAATAAGTTAAATATATAAATATAAAAAATACCAAATATTTAAAGGACTCATCTTAACGTGCAGGATGAAAAGGGACATGTGGAAGTGAATGTTTGGGGAAAAACTGACTAAGAGTCCTCTTTTCATTTGCTTGAGTGCCAGAAATAACAGTTCAGTCAGTTCAGTTTTGTTAAGCCTGTGGTGGAAGCAGAAACAAAATATAAAGCCCAGGCTATGTATGTTATGTAATATACTTCTGTAGATTCAAGACATGTAATATTAATTGACCTAAATGTGAGTAATTTATCTGTTGAAACTCAAATGAATAAAAATGACTTGAGAAGAGTAAATATCTTTTTGTAAATATTTGTCCAAAAGCCTTGTTTGGCTGGTCACCAGTGAACCAGTTGTCTAACCTTCACGGACCAGAGTTGTGGAAAGCTGTAAAGAAATGTGGGTTCCAGAAAATGGTTTAAGACATTGTTTGTTTGGATATGACATGTTATGTCCTAATGGTAACCGTGGTGTCTTAAAAGCAGTATTTTTTATATTAGTTTATCAAACTAAGCAAAAAAACGTATGGCCAATGGTTGGCCATGCTAATGAACATGGCTGGGGTAGAGAGAAACAGAGAGACAATAGAGAGAGAGAGAGCTGGTCTATAGACAGCAAGGCTGGGGTAGAGAGACACAGAGTGTCAATAGAGAGAGCGAGCTGGTCTATAGAGAGCAAGGCTGGGGTAGAGAGACAGAGTCAATAGAGAGAGAGAGAGCTAGCAGCAAGACACTTCATGAATAGCCATGCCCAGCTTCAGGTGTTTCAAATTCCTAACAACTGCACTGCAATTCAAACAGTAACCAATCAAGAAAAAGGGACGTCATGGGACTCTAATAATCTTCCTTGATGACCTCTGAACCCTGAACCATGACAGCATCTGAACTTTGAGTAATTGTTTTGTCCGCTAATGTTTGGTTGCACCGAAACAAAACAATTTGCCAATACAATGCACCTATACATTGTACCTTTGGTATCGTAATTACAAGGTAGCCCTTCACAATAAGGGTGCATTGATTAAACATGAATTAACATTAGTCAATGCAGTAATAATCATTATTATATAGCATTAGCATAGGGGTTAGGGGTTAGGTTAGCCTTACTAACCCTAAGTCCTATCTGCTGGCATTTAATGGCGATCAACTCACCAATATGTAACCTCTACGGACAGCTTGGGTCATCCTCTTTGTATCGGCATGCCTTTTGTTTCACAAAAAAACAAAGTTTGTCATATTAGAGCAACTTTCGGTCAATAAGTCTGCAAAGCATTCAATTTTTCGGTGTTCTGAAGCTACTGAACGCTTCACAGAGTTCCTGCCATAAAGTTAGGGTTTGGTTTTTGTACTGTAGTTCAGTTCTTGTTAGTTAAAGTTACTGGTTCTGGTTGCACTGGCCCACCATCTCCAATCCTTAGAAGTGGGTAAGGGTGAGGCTTAACACTTACAGTATTTATTAAAGTATAAATTAATACCTTAACATGAACACCATTACCTTAGTTAACATGAACACCATTAGTAAACATGAATACCATTAGTAAATGATCACTAGACCATTCGTTTATGGTTAATTAACTGTTAGTTAATGCTTATCACTGCATTAACTAATGTTACTTATTTAATGATTAATGTACCCTTGTTGTAAAGTATTACCAATTACATTTAGAATGATTGTCCACACAGCATATAAGATTACCATTTTAAACAAAACACAAAGACATTCTGTGTGTGTGTGTGTGTGTGTGTGTGTGACACAGATCGAGAGCGAGAGAGAAACAGAAAGAGAGAGAGGGAGAGAGTAAGAGATAGAGATAGATAGAGAAACAGAAAGAGAGAGAGGGAGAGAGTAAGAGATAGAGATAGATAGAGAAACAGAAAGAGAGAGAGGGAGAGAGTAAGAGATAGAGATAGATAGAGAAACAGAAAGAGAGAGAGGGAGAGAGTAAGAGATAGAGATAGATAGAGAAACAGAAAGAGAGAGAGTGAGTAAGAAAAGAAAGAGAGAGGGAGAGAGGGAGAGAGAGGGAATGAAAGAGGGGGGAGAAACTTGCCACTTGTTCACAGAGTAACTAATCCTAAATGGAATGACTAAAGCAGCGTCAAGCTGGAAGACACACCCCTGCCACCCCCAAGTACCCTGTGTGCACGTTACCCTCCCACTCCCACCACCATCTCCTCCCCATTCCTCCCATCCTAGTTCCACCCCTCCCCCACCCCGTCAGGGTTTTGGTTGCACCGAAACCAAACGCTTTGCCATAAGAAGATTACCTTTGGTTGGGATATTGATGGATTAAGTGAGAATAGAATGAGATGAAATGAAAACCGAGAGACTCCCACCGAAGTTCAGACACCTGTTCTTCTTCTGCTCTGGTCTCCTGCCCCCGAACCCACCATGATGCCTGCATGGTCTTCACGGGAGACACAAGTGCTACTGCTTGCCTTTTATGACACATGGTGCAGAGAGGGCTACAGTGCAATCCGTCCAAATGATTACAATGAAAGTGAGGAAAAACAAACTGGTGTGGTTTATGGTTCTAATTTTGGAGGGGTTTTTGATCGCATGGATGCTTGCTAAAACCACGGCCATCGTGATAAACCATGTCAATACACCAGATCAGATATTTCTTCAATGGTGATTAGCAAGCTTCTGTGTGTGTGTGTGTGTGTGTGTGTGTGTGCATGCGGGTGTGTGCATGTGTGCATGCGTGCGTTTGTGCATGTGTGTGTGTGTCTATGGCAGCTAAGCCGCTAAAGGTTTCCAGGAGCTCTTTGATGTGTATCTGAGCAATGCGCTATTAAGAGGGATTTTCGCTAGTTGACAGCTTGGAGAATGTGTGGAGGAATTGCGATGCCAGGAGGCTAAGAGAATGCTGGAGACCGGATTAGGATCATATTCTGGCAGCGCCTGTCACCTCATCAATGGGCTAAGGTTTCCTCAGTGACAGCCCTCCTTCTCAGCCCGGTTCCAACCCTTCGTGGAGCCATAGAGAGGGTGAGAGTAGGGGTGGTGGAGGTGGGCTTTAGGGGTGTTGGGACGGGGGGGGGGGGGGCAATGATATAATGGTGGCCTGTGATTTCTGCACCAGGGATTGCTCCCATGAGCTTTGTGTTGGGAGGTCTACCGAGGAGGGTGGTGGATCTTGTGGGGGACTAGGGGGGAGTAGAGGGTAGGAGTGGGTAGTTGGGGCCAGTAGGGGGTAGTAGAGGGTAAGAGTGGGTAGTATGGGCCAGTAGGGGGTAGTAGGGGGTAGGAGGGGGTAGGAGGGGGCAGTAGGGGGAAGGAGTGGGTAGTTGGGGGCAGTAGAGGGTAGGAGTGGGTAATTGGGGGCAGTAGGGGGTAGGAGGGGTAATAACGGGTAGAAGGAGGTAGTAGGGGGTAGTATAGGGTAAGAGTGGATAGTAGGGGGTAGTTAGGGGCAGTAGGGGGTAGGAGGGATAGTAAGGGGTAGTAGGGGTCAGGGGTAGGGGTAGAAGGGGTAGGGGGCAAAGGGGGCAAAGGGGATCAGAGAGGTGGGGTTTTGGGGGTGATTCTTGTGTTCAATAATCATATCCTCATGGCACAGCAACAGGAAGTACGTTGTTGTTTTAACGGTGCGATGTCAGTGGACAGGGAAGGCAACACAGTGTCTCTCATTGGACAGCAGCGGGGGGGGGGGGGGGGGGGGGGGGGGGGGGGGGGGGGGGGGGGGGGGGGAGGTTGGGGTCTGATGATTTAACATTGCATGTATAAGTAATGGCCCCCCTTAGGGTTTTACTAACCACATGGTGTCACCGGCTGATACAGGTCTACGACTACAGCTCACATACAAAATCTGTGATTGAGAAAATGTTGAAAAAGCTAGACAGCCAGTGGTACAGTACTGCTGTATCCTTTTGAGTTATTTTAGCAGCCACTTATATCCACGACACACCGTCATTTCAGATATTCCTACTCTTCAAGGAACAGGCACGGATTAGGCATCTTGCTCAAGGATGCCAACCGTTAAGTGTGCACACATTGGTGCTCTAACTCAGCACCTTTCTGTTCTCCAGCCACTACACTACGCTGCCCCCTCCTTCAGGATGTAATGATTCTCACAGCTAAGGAGCTGGCGATGAATGTTTCACGTGCATTACACTTATTTTGTGTGAATTAATTTGGACAACAAGATTACTAGAGATGAGTTTAAGAAGGGGGTTCTCTTTTAAACATGTCTCTTGTAGAACACATTCTTCGTCTTGTAGTGTGGTCTTCAATGGATGTTGCGAGAAACCCGTTCTGCACCGACTGTATCTTTCAACAGGCAACACACCTCAAACCCTTCTCCTGACAGTTTCCAAGCCTGCACGCCACACTGCTCACCCACGCCAAACAATACTTTTACAATGCCACAGGAGTTTGTGATTGTTGGCGACAAGTTATATCATTCCAGGAATTACTGACGGGCATGCAAATGCTAAATCCGTCTCTCTTTCTCCCTGAGAGGTGATGAGACGGACTATATCTGCAGGCTTCACTCGAGCTTCCTAGATTTGTGCTCCAGAGGCGCTTCTCCTTTCTCCACCCCCCCCCCCCCCCCCCCCCCCCCCCCCCCACCCCATGCACCCTCCCTCCCTCTCCAACTTGGGTGATAATCCTGACACGCACTGTCTGCATTTTTTTTCTTCTTCTTCACAACGCGTTTAAGCGCATTTGCAGTGCATTTATCTCCCCAATGTAAACCAATTTGGCTATAAGGGCCACGGGCTAAGCGAGGCTTCGGGGGGAAGAAAGGAAAACTCCAACCCAGCAGATGTTTGGTGAAAGGGGGGAAGACTGCAGCGCTGGGAAGGGTCTGACGAACGGCTGTATGCAGCAGAAAAGGAAGTGGAACCGTGAGGGATGAACAAAAAGAGAGAGAGAGGGAGTGAGTGCCTTGTCCGCGGAGGTAAGCCTCTGGAACTTGGGATAGGGTTCCGTTCAAAGCCGATAGCATGTGGATCACCAAATTGTTGAGTCACAGAATCTGCGAAAATCAGACAGAGCTACAGACTAATCCTGTAAATTTGTGGGCCTACTTTTTCAGAGGGAGGGAGAAGGGGGGTCTCCAGCCATGTGTTCTGCACACATCACATTTTCACAGAAAGGGAAGCTGGGAGAGCCCTGCCTTTTCTCTGGTCAAGGCTGCATTGACAAGCGTTGCTGTTTGACACCGCCTGTACACCTGTATCAGCTCTCTCATAAGCTGTTGTCCTCCTCCTCCTCTTCTTCTTCCACCTCCTCCTCTCACTAGTTCTCCACAGCATGCCGTCCCTGCCGGCGAGATGGCTCGGGAGAAATGGACCAAAGACCTAAAAGCTGCCAATCTCTCCGCTACGGATGTGCTGCCTGAAAGTGGCTCTCGGCCGCAAAGTCACCGCAGCTCGCTCTGCCCATCTGGGAGAGGCGGAGCCCCCGCTGGGTCACACATTACTACCTGCAATTCCACGGCACCAGGGGGCCCATGGTGCTCTTTGGCCCCTGAAATGGGACATTAAGACAGAATCATCCTAGTTTAGTTGGGGCCATAGCAAGTTGTTTTATCTGCGGAAACACAGACGCCTGAATGTGTTCGGATGGCTTTCAAGGTGCTTATAGCCTGAGGTTGCTGTGAAGGAGGTGTTTGCTGCTTTTATCAATGAGACGTCTCGAGAGATGAGAATGCTGCTGTTAGGATGGAGCCGGTGTGGGAGATCAATAATTGTCCTGGTGTATAGCTACATCACATCAGTGCCTAACTTTTTATACCCAACGTTTCTTTTGTATTAAATGCAACATTAAAGTGGATGTTCATTTTTATGTTCTTAACATATTTTAATGCTACGTAAAAACGAAAGGGAAAGCCCTTTACTGCATGGGAGATGGAAATGATGAATCAAATTAAAAACCAAATTGAGCTATATTTCGATGGTTCCATCGATGGGTTCGGAGAATTGGGATTGGTGACTTTAATGGAAACTATTTGTTTTCCTGTGTGTGTGTGCATGCATGTGGGCATGTGCTGTCGGTACCGTCTTAGATCCCGGGGATTTACGAACAATGTCAAGTTCCCTCTGAAGACCCGAGTCTCTCTTCGCTGGCTCTTAAAGCTTAATGCTCCCTGACTGAGCAGCACAGCCGGCACCAGACACTCTCAATATGTGCCACAGATAATGCCAGAAACTACCTCTCAATTTCAGCTCTCCCACTAGTCTAATGTGCCTTCCTTAGCCAACCGTGCCGAGCCATTTCATTTCAATGAGATGGCAGTAAAGCGTGGATGAATGTAATGGGAAACACGCTGCATTGTCCCTAATGGCAATTTCATATCCCATGGGAGTGGTTGGAACACATGTATATTAATGTAAACCAAACAAGAAACAACATATTTACAATAGTTGAGGGTAATCACAATGAGGACATGGTGCACTGGTCGGGGGAGATGGATACGTGCCATTACTCTTCCTTATCTCTTTTCCATTTCCGGTTGCAGAGTCAACGCAGTAATCACTCAAAATGCAAAAGCACAACTGCTTGTGCTTCTTCTTGGCATGCGCACACACACACACACACACACACACACACACAACAATTCATTATATAACATTAAATGTTATGTAATTGTGAATAATGTTCAATTGTCTGAAGCATATTTTCAGTTTTAACAAGGAAGGTTTACGGCATGGGACATTTTTTACTTTAGTTTTCAGAAATGATGAAATAAAAATCGATCATAGCATTATGATAAATAAATAAGGTACTCAATACCTTAATGTACCACCAATAAATACCAAGAATTAGTATATATATTTTTCTTTATTGCGTTAATTCTTTGTCAAACAATATTTGTGAACCACAGAACAAACCAGCCATTTACCTTCAATTGATTCAAACTTAATGTGCATTAAGAAAGGTTAGAACTTTTCTAAATCACGTGTCACAAATCTCAAGCTTTCCAAATACAATTATCAAGAATTTACATTGTTAGTTGTGTGTGTGCATTTAAGTCCTACGCAATTCGCAATTTACGCAATAAATTTCCTAAACGCAGATGAACACATGCTATCAGTGACGAGATGAAGAAACATCCTCTTGTCTTGACTATTAAATAATTTTTAAGATTGCAGAATCCCATCCCTGCAAATCATTCGACCATGCTGTTTATGTCTAAATCTCAGGCGAAAGCAAAAATCTGTAATTTCGCTTTAATAATAGGTTTTAATAATAAGATGGTACTTTATATTAACAGTAGATTGTAGACCTGTTCGTAGCTGAGCCAACCATAGCAGATTAGAAGTACTTCAAATGACAAGTGAACTCGTGAAATTATTTCAGACCACAAAACAAACAAACCAACAAAAATAGTTAACAGAACTCCCTGTAAAACACACCATTAAAAATCCCGTACAAACAGACCTAATAATTATAAGACGCAAAAAAAGATGATTCTGATAAGCATACATTAAAGCATCTATTGAATAGATCCTACTTCAAATGAGTAAGAATGGAGGATTCATCTCCAGTAAACACTGCAGCAATCAGTCTAAAAGCACTATCCAACACAAATCCTACATGTCTTCAAGGCTCCTAAATGTCCAGTGGTGGATCTTCTGAATCTTCTCTAGTTCTTCCTCTACCTCTTCCTCACGGTCTGCTCTCTCTGACCAGGGTCTCCACCTCCTTCATGAAGCGCAGACACAGCTCCTCTTGCCAGGGTAGGGCCACACACTGCACCGCTACAGGCAGCCCCTCGCCCCCAGCCACCGCCTGCACAACACAAACACCAGTCAGCCAGCCAGTCAGTAAACACAAACACCAGCTACATGAGCTTCCTTAGCAACTAGCGGCATGATCTGCAGCTAAATCTTTTGTCGGTTCCGAATGAAGTCAAGACTCATGTTATTTACCAGTAGAAAAGTACATGTGACTTCACATACGGCAGGTTCACGGAAGCTTCCCAAATATACGTTCTTTTTAATAAATATGCGAACTGCGAACATCAAAAGGACTTAAACCGATCTCTTTGTAGTGGACAGTAAGTGGTGGGGAGAGCTGGAAACTCGCCCAGCCAAGGCCAGACTGATGTTCATTGTGAAATGCCAATCTGCATATCAGGGGTACTGGCAAACAGAAATCTTTAAAGTGTAAGTAAACCCCCTGTTTCAGCTCGAATAGTCCACTATGAAATAAAAAATAACTATGTTGAAGATCATAAAGGACATATTGCCACGTTTAAAACCACATAATAAACGATTTTGGGTTCACTGCCCCTTTCAAATGGGTTGTATTTGTCCTTGTGGTATGAACCAACAGTGAATCTGTGTTTCAGCTCTCTGGTACGAACAGGAGTGCCCCCCACTGACTGAAGACAGCATGTTTATTTTATTGTGTGCAATAAAGGGTTGTAGCTCAGGACCTACACACCTTGTTAAGTATCATTAATGAAACTGTGATCTGATTGCATAGTGAAGTATTTGAACTGGTCCAGTCCAGAACCTATCCAAATAACATCTTCTACTGTTTAATGTGTGGGTATTTCTTTCTTTTTTTAAATGTTTTATGTTTCTGAATTATTCATAATATCAGTAACTACTTTTTTACTTGTTAAGTAACCTCAAAAGAACCATCATTTGTATATTGTGCAACCAGTAATGTTGTGAAAGTATGGTACTATAAGCATAGCAATGTCGTAAAACTCAGCCTCATCCTCTTATGACATAAACAGGTCAAACGTGCTCGTCAATAGGGATCGAAAGTCCAATAAAAACAAACTCTTAATCAATTGTCTCATATGGAATTTCTTCCACTAAAATTAGAAACCAACAATGTGTTCCTATAAGGTCTTCTTTTATCGTCCGTCGTGTAAGACTTAACACTTAAAATATCTTCTGATATGAAAACAACTATGCAACAGTCAGTCCCCGGCTACAAGGCCTCATAAAGCCTTAATAACACTCTTGTGATGAAAGAATTACCTTCACAAACTGCTTGTCCCACAGGTCCTGGAAATTCCCTTTGAATTGTTTCAGCTGGATCTCGTCGTCCGGAGTAACAGTGCTGACCGGGACCACGCCCGCGGGGAAGCTCAGCAGGTTGTAGATAATGGTGCTGCTGACGGCACCTGCACGGGGAATCATGATTCAATTTATAATCCACACAAACACTGATTATATTGATGCTTTATGAGTACTTTGCACGTTTCAACGCTACATTGTTTCATCATGGCATCAATGAGCATCGATCAGTTTATAGAAGCCTAGCTGAGAGGTCTATCTTGCTACTTCGAGGCTTCTTGCGTTCTCTTTTTCTTATGAACCACAACGTTTGTTTGATCGTTCTTTCGGAAAATTTAAGCTTAACTATTATTATTTTTTCGCGCGCTTGGATTATGAGACCCATTTGCAAAATGTATATTTTGAACACATTTACACTTGGATAGCGTATTTGGTGATATATGACACAAATAAATGGAGGATGAAAGATGTGCAGCGTACAGCTGAGTTTGCCAGCGTAGTTGTGGTTGAAGGCTGGACCAATCACAGGGCACAACAGCACGTCAAGGTCACACCTCTTCCACTCTTCTATGGTCTCCCGAATGTATTCCTAGTGAAGACACACACACACACACACACACACACACACACACACACACACACACACACACACACACACACACACACACACACACACACACACACACACACACACACACACACACACACACACACACACACACACACACACACACGGGACCGTTCACCCATGTTGTGCATTATTTAAATCCCATATTTGTGTATTCATCAGAATAGTGCAAATGAAGGGAAGAGGTACAAACCTGAATTTCCACATCCAGTTCCCACTGCTGTTGAACGGACCTATGAAACAGCAGAGAGACACCAATCAGAACCACATGATGCTATGCTAAAAAGTAACAAGCGTCCCAATGAGGGAGCTAATGTCTTTCTCACCCGAGTCCACAGACAATGTTGAGGCTCTTCGCCATGCGGGGAAACTAAACCCATGAAAGGAGAAAAATATAAGTTAACACACGCATCACGTTCACAGGTTCCTATATTGCAAGATTAAATAGTGAATATTGGATATAGTTTACGATCAACGTCTGGGGTGGGGTATGGAAGTATACCTGTTCGCTGGCCTACAGGAACCAAATGAGCTGAGCTTCTGGCTCAAAGAAACCTACACAATGCACCTTTCACATGATCTGAAACTAACCTGAAACTAGATGTATTTCTTGTACAGAGCATTGCTCACCAGAGGTTTCAGGAGAACTGAGAGGAGTTTCTTCAGTACGTTAGGTAATCTGCACATAGTGATCTGGAATGAAAGCGTAGGGTCCAATGGGCTCCGCTTGCTATAACAAATGAAAACAAACATTCACAAATACATATTGTGGAGAACAATTTGAACTACTATCTGCTGCTTATTTGAGAGATAGATAGATAGATAGATCTTAAATCTTAACACAGTATATTAAGATTAACAGCAGGAAAGGTTGAGGAAGAGATCCTATCATCTTTTGTTTCTTTTTTAGGTGGTTTGCTCCTTTGAGGAAACCCAAAGAAAATCAAGAACTGTGATTCATTATAAAAAAAGAAATTGGGAATCAGAATGATTAGCCAGTTTTGCACAAGTTGTTTGTAGCACTGCTTTATGTGTTGAACTCACAAGCCTTGAATCAAAGTGGAAGATCCATCTGCAAAAAGGGCTTTAAAGATGAGGTCATTCATGGCGTATTCCATCTTCAACGGCTTGAAGGCCACGAACTAGAGACACACAGATAGAATATGCAGGAAGAACAGAGTTGAGCGTACAAAGCAGAGTAGGAAATATATTTTTTTTCAACAAGGGTTGTGCTCTCATGTTGATCAAATGTTGGGAAATACCTTTTCTATGTTGCATGACAGACCAGTATTCAATGACAAAATCTGGACCACTTTGCAAATACAGAGATAATTACAGAAGTGAACCGTTCATTTGATTGGCAAAAGGCCCCCATCATCCAAATTGTGCGGGCAATAATTAGGGGACAAATGCCCTGGGTCCACATTAATTTGTGACCCTGATATAAAGCATGCTAAATGCACTGTGACGTGGTACGTGGGTACTTCTCTCACAAATCAGACTTTAGATCTATTAATGAAACCAAAAAACAAGGTGTAACTCCGCCCCTTTCAGTTTTTGGTTTCCGGCCCGGGTTCTGTGCCGGGGCCCCACGGTAGTTCTGCTATAACATAGTAGGACTGATGGATCCGAGATTAGGTTCAGACTAGCGTGTCACTCTTACAGTGTGGCCAGCACGCTCCAGCAGAGCTTTGACCTCTCTGACGCCCCGCAGCATGCTGGGAGATGGATGCTGGTAGCCGTCGTTTTCGTGATAGCCGATTCTCAGCGGCTTGGAGCTCTGGTACACCTATGGATAAAGAACGACATTCAACGAGCATATGTCATCAACTGAAAATACAATAATGAAGAACTTGATTTGTCTGCAGTTTAAGTAATCAGCCTTAGAGAATACCTTAGGCGATGAGAGAAAGACAACTCATCATGCGTGTCGAAACTATTTGACCTAGTTCCCATAAAGTGCTCAGGATGGGTAAATTAATAGACTTTAAAACAGAAGGGAGAAAAAACTAAATTAAATTAGAATAATTCATAAAGTAATTTGAATTAAATCTGGCAAGCTTTCAAAAACAAAATGTTTAATGCGTGAGGCTCTGCTACTCTGTTGGTGACATTAGTCTAAACTCTAGTGACTGACTGCCCAAGGCTTAGACCAATATGCAGCATAGGAATGCGCGACGAGAAGAGATGATTGAGAATGTCACGATAATTTCAGGTTGAACAGTCCAAAAGACGATTACCTAGACTCATTGAATTATAATAGCATAATAGCGAATGTATATTTACATTTATTCTTTATATAATAACAAATATATCACATTGGAATATGGAATGTGTTCCAGGGGCCCGGAAAAAAGCATCCCAGGGGCCAGATTTGGCCGCCAATTGGCCACCGCCAATTTAATATCCTTGGTCTAAATGGGCTATTGTGCTGTACTGCACGTTGATGACCTGTAGGGGCAGTAGACTCACCTCTGTGTTAAATGGGATGGGTGGAACAGTAGGGTCCAGCGTGAACATGTGATCGGACAGCAGGGCCTGCATGCACAGTGCCAAGCTGTCAACATCTCTTGCCAGGGGTCCCACACAGCCTCTCACTAGGAGGAAACACACGATAAAGGTTGAATAATGCTGTATCTAAGGTAAATTTGAAGGTGATTAAGACATTAAAAAGCACTAATTCAAATGAATATGTGGCGCACACACACACACCGCACAGACACGAGCAGGGCTGCCCAACCCCTCAGTTGCAGGCAACAGTTTACCTAGCTTAGCTTTGATTCAAGTAAACATTGCAACCGTGTAATTGCTCTACCTTTGAAAACGTTTGTTACACTCCAATAGTGTACACAGTATCTATTAGCCATAGAGGTTAGGGTTAGGTCGTTTAAATCATCCTCTAGTGTACATTTTGTGTAATGTCATCATGCATAAGTTGCACAGACATATAAATTGAAAACTGTTCACATGAATGATTCGGACAAACCACGCAGAAGCATGTTGAAACCTTACGTAACTTCGTAAGACATTGTAAATCATTTGAGTTTTGCAAGAATTTACCAACCTTTGACCAACCTTCTAGTTGGTCAAATTGGGCAAATGGGTTGAACCAGTAGCAGGTATAAGTGGACATAAATCAAATGACACATAGTACCCCTGTGATATTGGTGTATACCTAGAGGATTATTCCATACCTGAAGTTTGTCCTTTGATGCCACTGGAGACACCTTTTGTACTGAACAAGACATAAACAAAAAACACAACACGTATCAAATCTACCATCATTGATTTCATTATAAAGTTCCAAAGCAAGTCACAACTAACAGTGAATTCAGACACATCTCACTAATGAGCAGGTAGTGGTTCGTAGGGGTAGGAATCTTTCGGTTCATTTTTGGGGTATCGATACTAGTGTAAATTATACAAATCGAGTAGCTCATTCCACCATTGTTATATTCGAGCCATGGATATATTCTGTGCCATTCTGTGCCCCGAACGACTTGGACCGCTGAGTAAACCTTTCGCTCCTCACTTTAGGGCCTTGTAGGTCACGCCGTTAGGCCCTAGCGGTGGTATGGCAGCAAGCAGCTTGTATCGTGTGTAGTGTACAGAAAACAAGACCCAGGTTCAATGAATAAGCCCACAAAGGGCAGGATTTACTGGCAACCATACACAAGGCAAGATACACCGGCAGCATTTCCCAATGCCAATCACTATCCAATCATTACACACACCAATCTGCCAATCATTACACACACTCGCGCTGGTGAAAATGATTCTCTCCGTCGGTACTCGGTAGTGCATTTTAGCTGTTCTGCTCAATTGAATGGTGCCGCATTTGTTCTATACGCTGAAACACCTCATTCACATGTATTTAAAATTGTTAATCAGTCCAACGCTTCTACATTCTCTTTATCGATGGGTTTTGTCATGATTGGATGTGAAAACCGTGCCTAATCACAGAACGGTGCTCTCTGTCTCCACAGAGGGTGGCCACTTTATGATTTCATAGATCTATTATTTTAATTTGCCTTTGGTTCATTATATTATATAAAGTATATTAGGCTAATAGTAGCCTATCTTTTCTATTGAAATTAAATGCATAGCTGACATGAACGAACGCGCACATTGTCGCCATATTGCCTATAATCTGTGGGAATCCCTGCTGCATATGCTAATGCATGGAACGCTGACTATCATGCGCGCTTGCGGTTGGGGGAGCAGCGGGGGGAGGGGGCTGGCCCCGCTTCTATGGTTACTGTGTTTTGTCGGTTATGTTGTTCTCTTGAAATGTGATCCTCCATAGTAGTAGTTACTTTTGAGTTACTGTTTAACACTGTTTCTGAATGTGTAGTTTGGTGGTTAAATCAACCGTGGATTCGTGGATTAGACATTCGCCCCCGCCTCGTACATGAGAACATTACAATATGATAAAAGGGAATATATACCTTTACATTTTTTATAAACACTGATGACACACCATACAAAACCCAGTAAACAAAGAATAAAATAGAAAATGAAAATAACAATACCTACAGGTAGACTGAGTATTTGGGAATCGAACCCGGTAATAAAAAACAACACCACTTGCCTCAGTCTATTGCAGGTGGGCTTGAGCCCACAGACCCCGGAGAAGGAGGAGGGTATACGTATACTGCCCCCGATATCGGTGCCTAGGCCCAGCAGAGACCCTCCTCCCTTGATGAGGGCCCCCTCCCCCCCAGAAGAGCCCCCAGGGCTCTTCTTAGGGTTGTGGGGGTTCACACTTGTCCCATAGATGGGGTTGCTGCACTCATAACTGCGAACACGGTGAGAAAACACATGTGAGTGAGATCATGTGGCAGTGTTTTAAAAGGCATTACAGCATGTTCATATAGCCAATAGGGCGCATGCAGATCAACCTCATGAGGCTTTGAGGAACGTTAGTCTTCACGAAAGGAATGGCTCCTTGTCTCTTCAACACCTCAACAACGACGCTGTCCTCCAGAGCCGGCTGGTTCAATCTGCCGAGCAGCCCACAGGTGGAGTCATAGCCCTGGGTACAAAAACAGGCATGACTGACTGACGTTGACAAAGCTCATTAACCTGTCCTCCATTTACGACTAAGTACATATTTAACAAGGGGCAAATGTGTTAAAACCTGTTACTATATTAAACACGACCCAATATTTTCTTACATTTTGACTTCTGTTGGCTCTCTTTGCATTATATAAGGATAACGTAAATTTATTTTTTCTTTGAATTAAATTAACTTCAGATTAATTTAAATCTATATTAAGTAATTCTAACCAAGTTAGTAATGGAAGGGAAATAAAAGGATATTGTTTTCAATGAGGCACAAACAAACCTTTATCAAATGTCTTAGTTTTGCACCAATCGATTTGTAATCAAAGAGCGATGTTTTGACAAATTACCTTGCATCCTATGTTGTCCTTGATGCTTACAGGAACACCGTACAGCAGTCCATCTTTATAAGAGTCTGTCGATTTCAAGTGGTTCAAACTCTCCATCATAATCTCTGTACAGCAGTTAAGTCTTTTATTGGCTTCTAGTGCCTATGGGGAAGGCAACAGGACCAGAAATGTATTATGAAACGAAAAATACAATGTGCAAGCAGCTGTCATTGTATATTATAAAAGACTATCACATTTGACGTTCGGAAGATCAACTTGAGGACTACGTGATTGTTTACACTATGTCAAATGTTTTATTAACGGGTTGATCACTCTTATGTTAAAGAGGTCTTTGTGGGCTAAGTGTAATGACTTTTGAAAACTTCACCTTTGTCAAATAAGAGAAAAACACGTCTTCAGGGACCAAGGATCCCTCCTTCAGACTGCGCGTCAGCTGACGTGCAGAAAGTGAGTGGATGAGGGAGACGTCTGCACCGGGATGCTGTAACACATGTTAAAAACACGATGAAGATGCATGTCTGATTGCACTATAGCCAGTTCACAACGGTGACCTTACCGAATCATTGTAGTCGCACACAACTTGTTCCGCCTGCAGAAGGCTGGTTTCTCGCCGATGTCTTGCCCTCTGAATTGCGCTATTCGCCCGCACACGATGGAACCAGTTTACAAGTAAACCTATCGAACAAGTTCCGCACAGAGTTGAAATCACAACCCTCGTCCAATTTGGCTTAAGATCTAAAATATATTGCACTGTACTTTCCATTGTGGCCTAAACAACCCCGTTGTCTCCACACGCTAAAGGCTAAAGATAACTCCGTGTACTAGCGAGCTTGATTGCGTCCCTAGCTGCATAACATTGATCGCACTCAAAAGTTGGATTGCATCCAGGTTACGGCCTTATTATTGGGTGGAGCTTTAGTGTGCCGTTTTCACTACGTATATTGCTCTGCGCGTTTAAGGAGTACCTAGAGTAAACTGTTTGCATCAAGCGTACCGAAATAAGAAGCAACAATAAGTGTTTAATTACGTTGATTTGCCTTTGAGCATTTTCTACTGTAGCGTCCGAGGTGTATGGGCTCACTAGATACTCTCATATATTAACAAAAACTCGAGAACTTATACTCTTGGAGCGTCAAAACAACTGCCTCACTTTTATTAAAACACAACTCCACCAGAACCGTTCCCCAGAAGACCTCAGTTCACGCCCACTCCCTCCAGGCATCACCAAACGAAAACAGCCCAATCCATCGCCTACACTACTATAGGCTGCTGTGCAAAATGCTGTTTAGAATTGACCAACACCACTTATATATTCACGTTTGTATCAAGAAAGAAAGACCCATCATCATCATGCCACCACAGAGACAAATCAACCGCTTTGCTTCAGCCACTCAACGGGCTATGGCCCGGTGTCACAAAACGAACGAATCCACCCCAATTGAGCGATGGCGATGTAATGTTATGTTTTTTAAGCTCGTGCATGTTTCTGCACGTGAACGACTTCATGCCTGTCTACGCTGTAAACTCGTGCATGTTGCAGAAAATGAGCAACAGTGACCCCTTGAGTCACACTTTACTGTGGGTTACAGAAAACGGTGTAACACTGTAACGTAGTCGGATCAGGGGACCTCGCCCAACTGTTTACTTGTAGCCTGGACATGGTAGCAAGCGTCAAAACCTGGTATGGATTTTCCGAGAGGTGGCTACTCTCCCGCAATGGATTCATTTGGAGATGTGACTCATGAGGCAATGCAAAGCCTGGTATGGACTTACAGAGAGGTGGCTACTCTCCCGCAATGAAATCGGAATGGATTCATTTGGAGATGTGACTCGTGAGGTGATTGTCTCTAGGACGTTAGACTTGGTTCTCACAACCTCGATTTTAATTTTAGTGTAATAATGTGGGACTTTAACTTTGAAATTCTCTAAAATGATAGTTAAATGCTTGATTTAGGCTAAGTGTATAGTCAGAGCTGTCTTGATCCCCAATAAATATATCAACCATTGTCAGAACTTATGGAGGAACGTGTTTTTACAGCAACTTTCAGACATAGCCATTTCGATGTCAAAAAGTGGGACTTGAAAGTCTATACAATTATACATAAAAATGCTTGTTTTGGGGTAAGTGTATAGTCAGCTGTCTTGATCTCAAATATATCTGCCACTGCCAGAACTTATGGAACGATGTGTTTTACAGCACGTTTTGGACAGTCATTTCAAAGTGAAAACGTGGGACTTTAACTTTGGAATTCTCAAATATCCTGCAGTAAAAAGGCTTTTTTGGGGATAAGTGTATAGTCAGAGCTTTCCTGATCTGAAATATATGTCATTGTCAGAACTTATGGAGCAATGTGTTTTTACAGCAAGTGTCAGACATAGTCATTTTAATGTAATTATGTGGGACTTTAACTTTGAAATTCTCAAAAATTATACAGCAAAAATGCTTGATTTAGAGTAAGTGTATTGTCAGAATGGTCCTGATCTCAAATATATCTGCCATTGTCAGAACTTATGGAGCAATGTGGTTTAACAGCAAGTGTCAGACATAGTCCTTTTGAATATAATAATGTGTTTCATTCTCAAAAAAAAAAAAAGAGCTTTATTTTGTGTTAGTGTGTAGGCACTGCAGTTTTTGTATATGCCCTGTGTTAACCCTTATTTTGAAAACTGGACGTTTCCCTTGTTATTTCATCTCGCTTAGGAATCTGGTAGTGGTCACATTTTATATTTTCATTAGTCTTTTGGATCCATGCAAAAACCTTTTTTGAAACGCGGTAATAAGGCTTGTAGTAATCTATGTTTACACGGGCTCAGAACATGGAAATAAATTACTAGTAGAATCTAGCTATGGTTTGAAATAATACAATGTTGTTTTAGGGCGATAAACATACGAGCGCTGACCAATGTTCTTGGATGCACTGCTATTGTTTACAATGCACGTGGGTAATAATTAACTTTCATAAAAAAGATCAAGGACAGATAAGCAAACCATGTTAAGGTGTACTTCAAATATATATCAATCACTAAATTGTACCAAATTATTTCAGTTGTGTGATGGACAGTTTTACACAGAGTGTAGGCTAGCCTAGATTGGAACTCTTTTGTTGTGGCAAGGGACATGACCATTCAATGTCAAACTCCCAAAACAACACTCTTGATTAACTGGAGGTATAGTTGTAGTTATTTCTAGCTCTATAGATCTGACAGTATTTTGAAAATACGGAAAATTCTATAGAGCTAGGTGTTTTAGTACATTTACAAGATGTTGCACCTTACCTAAGTTTCTACTTTAATTAAATGAAACACTTTTAATACTTAATTTACAATTTATTCACACAATCAAATACAATATGCACGTAAGAACATAAAGCTCAGGGTCTTTTCTGTTATAGTAGACAGCGTTTGCCAAAACCAGAGATCTTCAAATGGACTTCATTTGACAGAATGAAAGAGTTTGTGCGCCACCTAGAGAAAATGGAAAACAGGGCAATATGAGAATATTACCATAAATAAAACCAACCAACTAATTAAAACTATTCAGGTGCCTTGAATACATGCAAAACCCGATCAATTCATAAAACGTTCATATCTGCATTATTTTGAGCAGCAGTCAAACATTTGCTTGACACCAAAATACATACTTTTGAAAAAGGGTAAACTCTGCTGGTCAATTAGTTATGCTTATTGTTCTAACTTGCAGCTTTAAGGAGCTAATGCAGCTAAATCTACAAACATTCAAGTTCTAGAGCTCTAGCTTTTCACAATATATTAAAAACATTAAGTTGAATCTTCAAACAATAACCAACACCTTCTTAAAATGACCCTTGTTGTGTAGGTTAACCCTAACCCTGAACAACAAGTTTTTAGCAAATCTTGGGTCTCTGCTATGCTTTGCTTACCTCCCTTTTCAAGATGCAGCAAAGGTGGTTTACAAACTTGTGTTTGCAGTAAGTCTGTCAGACCCCATTCAATTATATTGCTTTGTAAGAATAGTTCTCGGAAGTGAGCTAGTTAACTTCCTTTAAAACCATTCTCTTGCAAAAACGGGAAGGGTCTGAGTAGATAACGAACACCTTTATGATATTTTATATATATATTTTTTTAATGACCTGTAATTACATTCAGAGCAGATTGCTGAGGGGATAGGTAAGAGTATAAGGATTCCAGAGTTTAGTCATAAAACATAACATGCACATTTCAAAACACAATAGCTGTCCTGAGGTGTTTGTGACAAATGCCCCAACTATTGGAGGACAAGTATGAACAGAGATCATATTGATTTTGTAATGTATAATCGATATGTTGTAGGCTTTTCCCTATTTTGTGTTCTTCAAGACTGTTACGTTGTATTATCTAGCCCCATTGTAGGTTTTCCCATATGGCCTGGAGTAAACAAAAACAAATGGGGTAGGCTCTGTAACTGCTGGTAAATACATTCTGGTCCTAACTGCCGACCACAAACAAATAGAGTTTGCACGTATTGGCAATGGCGCAGGGGCCTCAGCCCTTTAGGTAAACATCTCCCTCCTTTGATGTAAGGACAATTGCATTGTGAGGAGGGGGTATGGGAACTGTTAAAATGCTCTGTGAAACCTTATTCGGGGCTCACTGCTAGAGAGGAGACTGGCGTATGCATACATTTAATGGGTATTTTCTACAACTTTTGTGTCCTATATATATATATTGCATACAACTATTTATGCAATCGTTATTGTGCATTTGCACTGTGAACAATTCCGTGGTCATTAATGGTGATGTGAGGTTAAAACAGGAAGGATGTCAGACTTACACAATGGTCCCGTGCATGAAGGAAATCAAAGAGCTCCTCAGTGCAGTCCTCCTCAGTGGCAGACCGAGATCCAACCCTGGTCTCACACTGCTCCAAGCGCTCCTTGGTGTGGACACAATGCTCCACGTCCTCACACTTCTGCCGCATTGTTTCAAGGGGATCCTAAAACACATTGATTTTTCAGCCCACCGTTTTTTTTATTAACAATGAATAAGCCGCCAATGAATAATCGTTCAGTGGATGGTGTTGGATTTACTTTATGTAGAATTGTCTACGATAATGATTACATACGGTATTATTAAGATTAACATGGACCTGCGTCTACATTTTGATGATGAAGCAGACCATACCTACATTTAATTAACATAATCTCAAAACTATCAATCATTATTAAGACACTAATACAAGACAAAAAAACAACAACAACATACCACCATGTCCTCTTCCTCCTCCTCCTCTTCTTCCTAGGGGAAGGCAAATAAAACCAGGTTCATATGCACCTCTGGAGCAACCAGAAGATCAGCCTCCGCTACTCAGCGATGACGCAACTGGCTACGTCCCCATCATCACAGACCTTCGTATAGGCCTACATTGTAAATAACATTGATTTGTTTAAAATAAATAGCGTCATAGAGTACTAAATCAATAAATACATACAAGTACAAAATAACCCGTTTACCATACATAGCTATCCTAAGCTAACTGCGATTTGAATGGCAAACATGAGATAACCTAGCCACTTTAGGTAGAAAAGAAATAGGACCTGCAAACACATGCGGAATATACTTACCTCATCTGGTTCACCATTCAGGATCATTTTCTCCTCAAAAACCATGATTTCAATACTCTTAGCTTAATGTAAACAGCTGATGGAATTGTGGAGGACACAGTACAGGTCACTGCTCAGCTCATTCGGCTTGTCACGACACTTCTTCGTGCTTTCTGGCAATTGGCCTGCGCATTATTACAATTACAGCGTATTACCACCACCTACTGGACTGGGGTAAGACAACACGTTTGCGCCTGTGACAAGTCCTTCATACTTAACTGTATTTAAAGTCTATATCTCAATCTAAAGTCCAGATCAGTTGTTACCACATGTTTATTATTGTGTTCACATGGAGTGTTATGTTCGAAGATTTGGTTTAAGTATTTCGTTTAGATAGGCAGCCAGTCGGATTATAAATCTGAGCGAAGAAAATTAAATACATGTCTGTTTACACAGTGGACTGTGATAATCGAACTAATACATTTGACAGAATTTCATACCATCAAGTTGAACGTCAATTCAGTACACAAATGAAGTGTTTGTAAAAAAAATACTTGTGACAGTAGTTTGGTTGTAATTTATTAAGTAACAAAAGCATCGTTCATTAAAAACAAATAAATCTTCTTTCGTCCAAATTCTGATATGCAATTTGTAATAACATCCAACATCAGGAGTTGGCCCACTGGGTGATTCCATTGGTTATTCTAAACATTGACTCACGACGGCCATGACAGTTCAGTAATTATCATAAAGGGGTTTAACAAAGAAGGAAAAAAAAGCTATTACACATTTAGTTAATTCCAGCCAAGTTTTGTTCTTTCCAGATACCGGCTACTATACTATAAATCCTTTCAATATCTGTATTTATCTCCCCTTCTTCGGTGCACAATGGATCTTGTAGCCCACTCTGTAAGCCTGAACGTACACCCGTGCCTGGTTTATTCTGAAAGGAGAGCCAAACGTAGAGGAAATGTGTGCGTAAATACTTGGTAATATGGTATATTCGGTTCAAATAGCATCCTCACCTTTCTACTGTTATTTTTGTTTCATCACATAAGGTGAATGAGGTGTGTGATCGGCCGCTTACAAGACAACAAGAGCTTATTATTATTAAGGTAAGGCTTGGCAAGTAAACTAAGTTGGACACTAAATGGTAGGCATGTGCATCTCTCCTTTCAAGCATGATTCGATTCCCATCTCGACACATCGGCTCTGATACGATACGGCAACATTACTTTTAGTTTGAAACAAATTTCTACATCCCTTCTAAATGGTTCTCCAAACAAGCTAGAACAAATAGGATCATTCTCTTAGTTTGCTCTAGGCCTAGACACATGGCGGAACCTATTAAAGAACATGAATAATAAACACATACGGCTTCAATATTGGCAGACAAACGAGCTGTGAAGGGTACAAAGACTATACAATCTTACTATTTAAAAAGGATAAAACAACTAAATCAACAATACGATTACATAAAGAGACGCGGACACACAGACCAATACAGAGAGCCCTTGCTACAAAGCATAGCGACGTTAATGTTTTGTATGTGATGATCACCTGTATTTAGTGCAGATCCGGACACCCAGGGGTCCACATCGGTCCACATAACTCTCCCTGAAGCCCTTCCTCACTGCACGCGACATGCTGACCACTGTGGTGACCACAGGACACGTTCTGGAAACACACACGTGCATATACATACACACACACATGCATGCATGCACATATACACACACACACACACACACACACACATGCATGCATGCACATATACACACACACACACATGCATGCATGCACATACACACACACACACACAAGCATGCATGCACATACACACGCACACACACACACACACACATGCATACATAAGCACGCACATACATACACACACACGCATGCATGCACAAACACACGAACACACACACGCACACATGCATTAATGCACAACACACGCACACACGCACAAACACACACATGTCACAACATAAGGATATACTTGACAGGTAAACAATGACATGCAAAGGCATGACATAGAAAGGACTTGTAAATGACAGTGTGTAAGCAGCTGCTCTGACTCACAGCTTCTCACACCGCAAGCCGGCGGTGCCTTCTGGGCAGGTGCAGGTGTTGCGGGGGCTACAGGTGGCTCCATGCTGACAGGGGGGCACACAGGGCGTGGTCACCGCTGCAGAATACAACACCCACACACACACCCACACACACAGACCAGGACTAAATACACATACAGAGCAGGGGAAAACACAGCTCTCTCTCACACACACACACACACCTGTTTCACAGTGAATCCCTGTAAACCCGCCTGCACAACGGCATCTGTTGAGGCCTGCACACACACCCCCGTTCTGACAGGGTTTCCGGCATTGTATTGGCTCTGAGGGGAAGAGAGCAGTACATATATGTTCAAGAGCAAACAATTCTAGGCTGAAAAGTAAAAGTCCTGTTATATTTAATCTCTTTATCCTTACCCATGTGCTACCCAACCCAGCAGATTCTATAATACTTGGGGGAGGACTTTAATTTTCTAAACTTCCTCCATGCTTGAGTACCAATATACTTTACCATATGACCTACTACAATCCGCCTGTATCTGTGTGGTATCTGTTACCCACAAACTAGTGATCCAGGTTCTGGGGCTGCTCACCTATCTGGCACCGGGCTCCCTGCCACCCTCCAACACACGTGCATGTGTTGACATCCACACATCTTCCTCCATGCTGACATGCCGGCGTGCAAAGTGCTGGACATACAGACGGGGATACACACATACAACTAGTGTCAAACAGTAAAACCTGTACCCCAATATAGCCCCATTGTTATCGCAGCATTCCTACGTCATAATTTACAATTCATTTAAACTATATAATACATAACATAATGAAAAAGTACAGTGTTTCTGTGAGACTGTTTGACTCACGTAAGAGACACTGGGGGCCGGTGTAGTCGGAGGGGCATTGGCAGGTGTTGGGGCCCACACAGCGACCGCCATTCGCACAAGGCAGCTCACACACCGCTGAGAAAAACAACAATAACAGGGTGGAAGAGAAGGTCAATGAGCAGAGCAAACATCAAAGTGTAAAACGAGAGCAAAGGGAAGAAAATTAGACACTTATTAAATAAAAGTACAATAAGTGGTAAAAGAAAAAGAAGCTAAAATCAGGGGTCTATTTGCCTTTCCATGAGGTAACCAATACAACTTAAAAGTACCTTTTCCCACAAGATAGGTAATATTATATTGGTGAAGAGAATATATCTCATGTTATGAGTCATGTTATGCTATGTTATGTGGTAGGTGTACCTGTATGACAGCCAACACCCGTCCAGCCGGAAGGACAATGACAGATGTTCCAGCGCATGCAGGTGCCTCCGTGGGCACAGGGTGGCGTGCACATGGCTAAAACATATTTAGAAAATAATCACAATAACAACATTGATTCTCTGACACATGACATGCAACGAACATGTGATAGAATCACCCTCTTTGTCCGTCTGTACTGGTTCGTCTTAAAGGTGCTTTAAAATAGGTGTCCAACTTAAAATATCAACGACATATGTTAAAGTTGGTGTTCCGAAGCCGTTGGTTACATGCGTGGGTGTACCTAAACAGCCCAGACCGGGGTAGCCAGGTGGACAGTCACAGTTGTTAGGAGAGACACACACTCCATAGTTCTGACATGGAGGTGCACACACGGCTGTAGAAGAAGAACAGGTGGAGAGAGAGTATATCAGAGTGAGAGAGGATAAGAGCGAGAGAGAGGGAGACGGGACACTGGAGTTAATTTTGAACTCAACAGCTAAGATTTTGCGTGCTGAGTTACTAAAATCGGATTGGATTACATTAAAAGTCATTTTAAAGTACAAGCACAATACAATACATTGCCCTTATAGTAGTATCATAGTATTAGCCCTGAAACCATGGTGGGAATGAGAGCTTAGTAGGCTACATTCAGAAGGCTCCACTCTATACTAACGCTGGCACTTGGTGAGGTCATCGGTCCGCACTTCGTAGCCTTCCTTGCAGCTGCAGTTGAATGCACCTGGATGGTTCACACACACCTGCTGGCAACCACCATTTGTAAAGTCCCCGCATTCATCAACATCTGCACACAAGAAAGCCTGACATGAGTTCTTGTTTGGCAGGTGTTTTGTTTTCATATACATTGAACATGTTCAGGTGATACAATTTTCCTTTCACACATTTAGTATAGAACTTTAGTAAAATGTGCAATTGCACAGAAACCGTCAACTGCCAAAAATAAAGGCCACATCCGAGAACAGCTTGTGTGTGTTCATGTGTAAAACTGATAGACAATTATTTTATGCTCTAAGTAATAGACTGTATTGAACACTACCTTGAATGCAACTTGAATAATTTTTTGAATACCCTGAATGACCATACAGACACACAGAGAGAAAACACAGACAGACAGAGACAGAAAGACAGACAGACAAACAGACAAACAGAGAGAGACACAGTCAGACTGACAGACAGAAAGACACACACACACACACACACACACAGACCGACCGACAGACACAGACAGGCCGACACACACACACACACACACAGACAGTCAGACAAACAGACAGAAAGACAGAGTGACCAAGAGGCAGACAGACACACAGACAGAGAGACAGACACACAGACAGAGCGACAGAGCGACATAAGAGAGAATATACGGCCTGACCCAAGCAGCTCCTCAGGTCAGGGGCCAGCTCCCAGCCGGCTCGGCAGCTACAGTGCAGGCGGCCCTCGGCCCCTATGGTGCAGGTGTGGTCACAACCTCCATTACGCAGCTCACAGGTTGTTACGTCTGTGCAGAGGGGTCATTAAACACATCAATATAATACAACTCAGATATTTATAATGTATGTATTTTTATAATGTGTTTGTACACATAATGAAACACTACAATAACTATGCATGATACATTGATTCTGTTTAGGAAATGTTACACATTTATTGCATCAGAATTGTGCACATGGCAGAAACGCACGCACACACACACACACACACACACAAACATAAAGCCCTTGTACACTAACAGGACTGCTGGGGACGTACTGACGCAGCTGAGATTGTCGGAGTGTAACAGCAGTGGAGCTGCACAGTGACACGTGTGCCCTCCAAGGGTGTTGATGCAGCTGTTGGAACAGCCGCCATTTTGGAGCTTGCATTCGTCAATGTCTGCAGAGAGATGAGAGAGGGAGAGAAGGAAGAGAGAACAGAGGATGATAACTCTTTTTAAATTTCCCAACACTGGCCTTTGTCCTAAAATTATATTTCACTGGTGGTCTTAAGGTTGGCATCAAGAGCTGGACCTGGACTGACCGCTTGAGGGTGTTTTTGAGCCACTGACCTACACAGCTGTGGCTGTCGATGTGCAGTTCGTAGCCAGGCCTGCAGGAGCACAGGAAGGAGCCCTGAGTGTTGGTGCACACATGTTCACACCTGCTCTTCAGCTCCGAGCACTCATCCACGTCTGAAGCATGAAGGAGAATATCGTGGCTTAGAGATAAAGATACGGTGAGATGACAATACACATCATAAATGGAACCACACACCATACGTCAACACAATTAACAATTGCGTTAAATGCTTCTATGTATATAATGGTTATACATATAAGTATAACCATTACAAAATAGTAATTGTATTGTAATGCATTGTATAATGCTTTATTGTTCTGTATTCTGTTACAATTATAATGTATTTGAATTGTATTCATCATCCATCAATCGCTTCCATTTCCATTCTTCCTTCCTTTAACCAGGAAAGCGAATTTTATTCTCCAACCTTTGCAGTCGTGTCCATCCTGGGCTAGCAGGTAGCCGGCGCCACACTGGCATCGGTACGTTCCAAGTTCATTGGTACAATTCTGTTGACAGTGGCCGTTGTTCACCGCACACTCGTCGACATCTGAAAACCAAACAAAAAGGATAACGTTGTCATGCAAGGTAGGCTTTTACAGATGCTCACAGTTCACTCACAGACACATGCATGCACATACATACACATTACACATGCACACACATTAAACATGCACACACATACACATAACACATGCACACACATACACATTACACATGCACACACACACACATTACACATGCACACACATACACGTAACACATGCACACACACACATTACACATGCACACACATACACATAACACATTACACATGCACACACATACACATAACACATGCACACACATACACATTACACGTGCACACATACACATTACACATGCATGCATATACACGTAAACCATGCACACAAATACACACACACTTTCACTGACCAAAGCAGGAGTGACCATCCCCATTGAAGCCCTGGTAACACTGGCAGAAATATGAGCCAATTATGTTTCCACAGCGGGCATTACTGTCACATCCATGGCCCCCTAAAGCACACTCGTTCTCATCTGGTAGAGAGACACAGAGAGAGAGAGAGAGAGAGAGAGAGAGACAGACAGAGACAGAGACAGAGACAGAGAGAGAGAGAGAGAGAGAGAGAGAGAGAGCAAGTGAGAGACGGAGCGAGAGAGAAAGAGAGAGACACACACAGAAAGAGAAAGATTAGATTAAACAAATGGATGAAATATGTGGTGATGGTAGGTTTGAAGGCTTTTTTTGGTTTGACCCGTTATTTAAAGTCCACAAGATTTTTTAAATGAATCCACCATTTTTGGGGGTTATTTTTCGCCGGGTTCGAGGCTTCAAAACAAGCAAATTCACATGTTTACGCACATCAATTGTTTATCCACATTGCGACAACCAGAAATGGAACAGGACAGAAAATGATGTGTGGCGTTGGGTCATGTGACCCGGGTCCCGGTGAACAACAGAACCCCTGAACATGGCCAGCCTCATCTCTGATGGACCTTAATGGTGTCTGCGTGCCGCTATCTCAATTCCATGAAAAGTAACCGCTAATTGCTTACCTTCACAGTGTGTGCCGTTGCCTCGGTAACCAGGCTGGCAAGTGCATGTGTAGCTGCCGAGTGTGTTCACACACACACCCTGGCCCCCGCACACCGCCTGGCTCTCTTCGCATTCGTCCACATCTGGAACGAATGCGATGGGGTGAGGAAAGAAGAAAACACACTTTGAACAAACTTTTGATTACTTATAACTGATAATGGGTTTTTGTAAAAATAAATATTACAACATGTTTTATAGATTAAGGAAGACTAACTAGCAAGAAATTCACCTTTTCAAATGAACTGCACATCAAGATGACAACACATTTATTTTCCATTATTTAGCTTGGGTATTACTGTCTGTGACAGTGTACAGTTGTATAAACTCAATCTAATTTAGCATGAAAAGTATACTATACCTTGACACACAGTCAAATCTGCACACACAGGTCCTTAGAACACACAGAAGCCAAAAGGAGAGGAGAAGAAGAGAATGATTTCAGGGGAAAAATGATTATTAATAATAAAAGATTCCTGGGTAGAGAAAGGAAAACATTAACAGTAAATTAACCAAACAAAGCTGTCCTTTCTTTTTGGTAGCTCAGATGCTCACAAACAGAAGTGATCCAGCCCATGAAAGACAAAACTATATAAATCTGAACATTTTAATTCCCATATAGAGAAAAAGATTACAGGGAAACAATTGGAAACAGCATTATTTTTGTGTTGGCAGCTAATATACTAACAAGGGGTCGTTCTTACTAATCCATCTGGGAACAACGGATCCACACATGGATGCGGCCATACTCACCAACACAGGCTTGGGGTTGTGCTTTGAAACCAAGGAGACAGAGACACCTGAAGCTACCGGGGGTGTTGATGCAAGTGTTCCCCAATGCCGTCCCACAGCCGGTCTCAAAGGTACACTCGTCCACGTCTTGAGAGAGCCGACAAAAACAAGCCACATATCGTGATAGATTTGTTGTGTGCCTTGATGCGTTCACATGCAACATGCTCTGGAGTCAGAACATGTGAAGAATGTAACAGTTAACTTTATTAACTGCGAGTGTGTGTGTGTGTGTGTGTGTGTGTGTGTGTGTGTGTGTGTGTGTGTGTGTGTGTGTGAGAGTGTGTGTGAGTGTGTGTGAGTGTGTGTGTCGACAGACACGCGTTCCGTCAAATACCCCCCAATTTTGAAACCAATAGCTACCAGATTATTGTAGAATTCAAAGGGAAACGATGATGGAAACAACTAGGCCTCTGACTTGACGTAAGCTCTACAATGTCATTCAGCTAGTGTGTGTCTATCGTCTGCCATGCCTTCTGCTGAATTTACTGTGATTCAGAAACTCCATCAGCTGCTGATTGTCAAATCATGAGGAGAGGTGATCAAAACAAGATGGAAGCAGTATCACATAAATGAATGTAGACCAGAGCTGAGAACAGTAGACTTCAACCTGTAAAGAGTATATCTTCAGTTGACGGTCCGTCTACGATGCAGCATCCCTGAGCAGGTGTGTGGTGACAGCTTGGCGCTGCCTCGTAGTATGAGGTAAGCGGCCAGGAGAGCCATCACAACACTCACCTACGCAGTCCTTTCCTTCCATGACGTATCCCTGAGGGCAGGAGCAGGAGAAGGAACCAGGGGAGTTCTGGCATTCTGCCACCCCCCAACACGCCTGCAGGCCGGTCACCGCAGCCAGCGCGCACTCATCTATGTCTGCAACACACACACACATGTTCACATAGTGGGTTTTAATGCTTTGGTGCGCGTTGTGTTTGAGGATGATTGAGGATTCAGTGATTATTAGTGTAGATTATTTTTCTCAAAAACATGTCTTTTTTTAATTGACATATTTGAACTGCCACACAAACACGCACGCACACACAGATACAGACACACACTCACACACAGTAGCCCAAATCACACAATAAAAACATAACACACACTGACCAATACACTCCCATGAGGAGGACCACTTACCCTGGCATCCCCCGGCACCCATCATTAGATAACCATGGTGACAGCTGCACATGTAGGACCCAGGGATGTTGACGCAGTTAGCATTCGGACCGCATACCCCGCCCAGCTCAGCCATACACTCATCTACATCTAATGGGTGGTAACCAGGAACACAACACATTATAGGCACACATGTGATGCAATAGAACTACTACAAACTAAACTCTCTCTCTTTATAACTCTTGAATCTCACCTACAGCACCTTTAACTGCTCAGAGGACCTGTGTAGGTGTAACCTCACCTTGACATGCTGCTGCCCCCTGCAGTGCAAAGCCTGCAGTGCAGCTACAATTGTCCCCATCCCTCACCATGCCTGCGGAGGGACAGCCACAGCCTGCCCCGGCCCCCTGCTGCAGCACCACCTGGTTCCCAGGACATGGTGGTGATGCAGTGGTGGGCCCTGGCGGAGTTGTGGTGGTTGTGATTTGGGGGGCTGTTTGAGATGAGACCCTCACTGGGGAGACACTAGTGGGTTCTGGACTGGGTGTTGCTGCGCTCAGATTCCCAATAGCGTTCTCAATCAGTTCGTTCTAAAACAGAATAATGAGAATAACGAAGAGAGTGAAAAAAAAAACATACAAATTTGGTCTATAGCCATACACTTTCTAAGTCATTCTCTCGTTGCCTGGTATGAAACAGTTCCACACATTGGCGTAGGAACCGGTGAGATGGGTGGGACATGTCCCCCCCCCCCAAAATTGGAAACAGTTGCATTTGTCCTATCCCAAAATTAGGGGGTGGGAGGATTGATCCCAAAATATAGATACTACAGATACTACATCTCACTTTTGAAGATAGATTCTAGCATCAATAGGATCGAAACCAGTTTCAGTGTCTCTCTTCTACGTTGTGTCCATTTCATAAAGAGTAGAACTGTCTGTGCAAACGTTTCATTGTTGTGAACACATGCCACCAGCACCGCGAGGTGTGTAGGAAAATGGCACACAAGGAAACACCTCTGCATTCCTGCTACAATTCCCCCTTCAGAAAGGGTGTTCAGTTCAGGGGGAAACAATTTAATATGTCTCCATTACTCACTGATGCCTCAAAATGTTGACATACACAGTTATACTGACTGTGGTTTAATTCTTTAGAAGCATACCCACCTCTCTTCTCTTACGCACAGAAAACAAAGAAAAATAGTTGTTCAAAGGTTGTGCAAGTAAGATAAGACAAGAGACTGAAGTTGATCGTTTTTAAGTTGATGTGCCAGTCCTACATCAGGCACCATCATATTTGTGTGTTACATTTCCTTCTGTATCAGGTAAATTTGTGCAATAAACATTTTTATTGAAAACAGATCTTGAGAATCGTGATCTTAATTCTAAGCAAGAAAATCGTGACTCTCATTTGATCAAGAATCGTGCAGCCCTACAGTGACGTCTATTTTACTCTAATCAAAAACGTATTCTCAATCAGTTGCCCCCATGTAGTAGTTTGGTGGTAGCAGTTGTACTGTGTAGAAGTGGCAGGTACATAGAGGTATGTAGTAGTGCTATATTTTTGGTTTGTTATCCACAAATATTTTGTATATTCAAAAAACCTTTGTTCTTGTTGGCACATTCAATTTACAAAAATAAAACAATATTTGTATTATTTGCCTTTAAAAACTCTCCTGTTTTAACCAGGGGTGTAGTGGGCGTTCCCCCACTTCTTCAAGCATGACTTTGTTTTGATTTTTATTAATTATTATATATATTTTTTTACAATTTTAATATTAAAACGACGTTATTGCCAATGGTAAAAACAAGTGCACACATCAAGCAAACCTCTCCAATAGTGTCTTCTTTGTCATCAAAAAGGCAAATTTCCCCCCAGTTTTACCATCGTCCACTCCGCCTGTAATTAGCTATATAGTTGACTATGCGTTTGGTGTGAATTAATTCGCGGATCCTGTGTTTCTGCTATATGAATTGGCATGATTTGTTTGTGGTCAAATTAGGCAATGCCGCACACATTATGAATGGTGTTGATAATTTTAGGTTTTGGAATACAGCAGCTAAAGTAAGCAAGTAGTTTACATTTGTTTATGTGTGCGTGTGTGTCTGCGCCGTGCGTGTGCGTGTGTGTGCGTGCGCGCACGCCATTTTTTTGTGATGACGTCTTTAAAATAGCGTTCCCCCACTAAACCACTGGTTTTAACATGCATTCAGTGGAAAGCAAATGGCTTGCTACATACATGCTTCAGTTGGGAATCAAACCCGGGTCTCACAGGTGGTCTGGTCACCTTACAATGATTGCTAACCTTTGGCATATCATTCAGTGGTCATGAAAATGTATTCAGATTTAGCGTTTTGATGATGCATTTACCTCATAAATCATGACACACTGCTCTCCCCTACATGAAAATACATATGCATGTCCTGTATTACTTGGATCGAAACCAAATTTTGCAGTATCGCCCACCCCTACCCAAAATTATGCCGTTGGGGAGGAACATTTTTAAATTTGAAACTTTTATTTTGACAACGAGGGTAGCTCGTTTTGCCAACAAATCGGACAACATTCCCCTTCCACCTCCCGAGTCATGCTGTTAAAAATAGCTCCCTTTATTAAATTAAACATCGGATACGATTAAAGCGACAAAGTAGCTTTGAATGGCACACCTGAAGGTTTGCGACTGGCTGCTATTTACATAAGCTAGTTCTTTTGCAGGCAATGTTTTGTCAGTGAATGACAGGAGACAAAAACGATTTGGGCTTTCAGCCTATAGCTAGCCAATATTGGAGGGGATCGGGTGGGCTTTGATTCTTTGAAGGCAGATGCAATCTATGCAGACATTTCAGGCGGGGGTGATGATAGGTTGCTGAGCCGTGAGGTAAAGGAGGCCTCTTGTTGTCGAGGTCTCACCTGGTACCCGTCGAGCTGCGGCTCTGCCGGGGAGTGTTTGAGGACTTCATTCGCGCCGTCCCCGGAGCTAGGCAGCGGCTCGGTCCGCGCACTCCAAGCCACCAGCAGAAGGGACAAAAGAGTCGGAATAAGGGGTGTCATCCCCTCCCACCCCCCGAGTAATCGGATTAACTAAGCGGCAATCACAAAATAATGGAAAGAACACGATAAAGCAGAAGTTCACTACTTTCTGTTGAGAATGTTGCAGGAATTATAGGACTTGCGAGTTGATAGGCCTACACAAGGCAGGCGGAGATAACTGACATGTTTTCCACTGTCTGTGTGTGGCTGTTTGTGTGTGTGATGTGTGCCATATCTGTCCTATTGTTCATGTCTGGACACGTAAGACACACAAGCAGAGACTGATGAGGGCACCCGGTTATTAAAACAAACGCGCCCTTCTCAACCCCCCTGGTCTGTCTAGACATATTGTGCGTTTCATGAAATCCATACGTGGAACAATGTAAAACACATCAGTGTATTTGTAACCGGAACATATAACAAGTGCATGAAGCTATTTTGAATCCTTATGATCATACACAATTTACAGCCTTGTGCTTAATTTGAGGTGTAGGCTCAAAGCCCCTGAACTACACGCGTTTTAAAACAAGACTATAGCTATTTAAATGATGTGTTATCTTAAATTACGAAAACGCCACATGCTTAAACTTTCTGCATTGTTTTCATACGGTTCATCCTATGCCTAAAACTATGCCTTACAAAAAACAAAAACAAAAAGCGCCTGGAGCGCTTTTTGCAGTTACCGAAATGGCTCGTCTTTCGTCCAGTCTCCAGATGCACTGCCTTTAGACTTATCAACATCAAGCTTATGGTCGCGTGAAGGGGGGATGTACTGCAATGACTCAATATCCTGTTCAGGAATTTTGCACTTCCCATTCCCTCACAAGCCACACCAAAGAGCCTGTAGTCTACCCCCTTAAACGCCCCCACCCCAAGTAGTTTGATGCAAGGCCGAACGTGCCCGCGCACTGAACACTGCTGACAGTGAGGTCATAAATTCGTCGTGGGTAATTGGGGTCGTTCAAGCAAGGAATGTTCTTTTGAAAAAAAAGAAGAAAGAACGCTCGAGACAAAAACAAAGACACCCGAGTATTGTTTTTGCAGAATAAAAGGATTTATCGTCAGAAAACGATGAAGGTCAGCAAACGATGAATGCCTGTTACACCCAAATGAGATCAATTTGTAGCCAATATAACGTTAACTTTTAAGAGGCACTCCAGCTTTAAGTAGATACAAACATCGTTGATTCATCCTTTAAAATTATCCTGCTGTCATTTAGCTGACTGATCTTTGATTTAATAACAAAGCCAAATAAATAAATACATTCATAAATAAATTAACACGTTATAGCACAATTAAGGCAGTTCAAGCACCACAGAAAGAGGCGCTAAAACACAACCCATGCATTGACAAATAAAGAACATGCTGCCATTGGTTTATACATTCAATATAAAGAAGGACCGTAAGGTCCAGGACAGTTCTGATGAGCAAGAACAGGAAGAGGCACATCGCTGATTCATCCTCGACCTATCCTGTGTCTGTAAGAGGAACTTAAGAGGCCATGCAGCAATCAAACTCCTCAGTGAAGGAACAGTTTGGTGGAGGTGAAGTTGGTGGTGGTGGAGGTGGATGTGGAGTTGGTGGTGGAGGCGGTGGATGTGGAGGTGGTGGTGGTGGATGTGGAGTTGGTGGTGGAGGAGGTGGATGTGGAGGTGGATGTGGAGGTGGTGGTGGTGGATGTGGAGTTGGTGGTGGAGGAGGTGGATGTGGAGGTGGATGTGGAGGTGGTGGTGGTGGATGTGGAGTTGGTGGTGGAGGAAGTGGATGTGGAGGTGGATGTGGAGGTGGTGGATGTGGAGTTGTTGGTGAAGGTGGTGGTGGTGTTCCACCACTAGAAGGGTGTGTCCATCTGGCTGCCCTTGGGCCCAGGAGAGACCACTCCATAGCTGTTCTCCTGCCACTTGAGCCATCGCACCTGCAGCTCCTTCTGAACCTGTGGGCGAGGGACACAACATGGGTTAGCAGCACTTCCTCTTATGGATCTCATATATCCATATTCATATCATACTTATTTGATTTGGTGGTGAAATCCAGTGACAGACCATTAATTTAGATATGCAAGTACAAATTATATCATATAAAGATATATTGACTCATATATGAATACTGATACCATTATTCTGATGCAGTATCTGGGATCTCACTGGAATTTACACAAATTGAATAATGTTTTATTGATACACAAATACTACACAAAAATCGACTTAGGTCAGATTGTCAGATGTCATCATCGACATCAAGTCCTGGTAATATCTGCAGCGCGGTTTCATCATTCTATATTTTGCATGTACTTCACGCTGATTAATGTGTGTACTGACCTCCAGGTTGAGGAAGCAATAGAGAACGGCCACAACCAGACCCTGTGGGAGACATGCTACTGTCAGCTGACATTCAGAATAACACAAAAAATAGTTTATTAATTTTTTTTTTAAATGGCACTCTTAAAGGGAGGTCTTTAGTCGGTCCATGCGCTGCGATGCTGTAGAGTGGCATTTAGTTCATGAATCCTTAATTTGGGGACATTAACCAGCAATAAAGCAACTTTCAATATAGCTTGATGATGATGACAATGATGAGTTTACTGCACAACCGAGACAATACATATCTGTCGTTCCTTTGCTCTCCATGGCATAAACTGTGCAAAGTGAAATAAGCTGTTATTCATAATCAAGGACTCTCTGTCCATAATTACGCACCATAATTTACTGCACAACCGAGACAATAAATATCTGTCGTTCCTTTGATCTCCATGGCATGAACTGTGCATGTAAAGTGAAATAAGCTGTTATTCATAATCAAGGACTCCCCGTCCATAATTGCGCACCATCATTTTGTATCAGCTAATCTTCTCGAGTGATTGTAGCTAATGATTTCCTGCAGGATCGAAAGGAGACAATAGCCTTTTCCTGACAAGTGGGATGCTGGCTTGTGGTGCAGGTTGGGTTTGTTTTATTATCTGTCAATGAAGTTTCTTGCCTCTGCTTGTCTCACACACACACACACACACACACACACACACACACACACACATACACACACACAGACACACACACACACACACACATACGCACTCATGCGTACGTACGCACACACACTTGATCTCACACACACACCTAGCCTGTTGCATATCCCCTGATAGCTTGCGTGGTAAACACACATTATTGTGCACTGTCTGGTCCACAGGGGGTACTGTCACTGAGTTATGAAGAATCAATGCAACACTGATTTATGGAAATATCATTGAAACACCTACTTTAGGCGAAACCTAGTGCCGCAGCACTTGACCTGTTGATGCTTTGTTGTGGAATACTTTTGCAAAAGTATTCCACTATTAAAGCAACTGTAAAGAGGCTTTATTGGTATCCAGAACACATCGTGATGCCAAGGATTATGTACTGTTAATATTACATTGAGAGATATACATGACTTGTTGTCGCGGAAAATATTACTTCCACTACAACATGGTTGCTGTTTAACAAGCTGACCACAACACAGTGTTTCCTTTCCATAAAAATGTTTGTTCTCTGGATGCTAAGGAGATGTGTGTGCTGCGTACCTGAAACGAGCCCACGCAGAGCTCAACACACAGGCGCATGTTGACGTTGAAGTAGTCGGGCAGAAAGTTAAAGACCATGTAGTGGGATCCAAAGAGAGGTATCAGTAGCAGGGTTGATTTAGTCAAGCGCCTTGGCGGAAAGAATAACATACAACAACATAAATCGTTATGTCAATACATATGAATCATAATTAATTGAAATGGCCATTAAAATGCATGTTAAAATCATTCTGATTCTGATTATTATTATTAGTAGTTATAGTGTATTTGTTACCATCATTGTTATTGTGACACAAAGTGACGTAACAGTTTAGGTCAAATCAATGTGATAGACTGCAGAACATTCCATCCTCACTGTGAAATACTTGAAGAGACTCAGTAAGTATTTATTTGGCCAGGGTCACAGTGCTGTGCCTACATGCGGTGCTAAGGGCTTGGTCTCTCTACCTGTACTGAGATGAGTTGTTGAACTGGATGAGGCGTGGGTTGAGCTTCTGCATCAGTATTCTAATGATGTTCAGGAAGAGCATGAAATTGACCTGGAAAAACAAAACAAACAGCAAACCACGCATGGTAATAATTGAATGGTAGGCTGTTAGGATGGAGAGCATGCAGGCCTGTTTAAAGCTTCACTAAAACATCCGCTCCTAATATAATTTGTCGTGCATGCCACAAGTTGGCAAACAATGGCAATATGGCACTTTCGTCTTTTGGAATCAATGTGTCGAACTGTGCCGAGTTTGTGAACAAAATAACAGTGAGTCACCATACAAGTGCTTTTTTACAAGTACAAAGACCAAAGTGCTTTATTGCTAGAATTAGCACAACCAAGTGATTTGGACAAATTATATTGTTAACCAATGTTAAAGGGAGGCCAGTTGGTTTGATCACCTAGACCAGTATTGTAATTTAAGTACCAAACTTTTCACCTATCAAAATGGGGCTGCTATAATAGGCAGCCAATCAATATGCAGTTTGTTGTCTTGATAACCAAAAATCGAATTTACGAATTTTCTTTCAATGGATACTATCCACCCGGCACATTTACCCCAATGGAGACCACAATTGGACCTTTGATGAACCACCAATAGGGAGAGTTTTCATTGATGTCCCAGCATCTGTATGGGCAGAGAAGAATCTAAATGAATCAACCTTACAGGAAACCAGACACACAAGTTATGGATTCAATGTTGGTTTGTGTTGGGGCGTGAATACCAAGGGCTTCCATAACACTTGGCATTCACAAGTGATATGAAAGATATACAACTAATTAACAAGTGAAAAAGTTGTACTTCTCCTTTCTCTAAGTTTTATTGTAGACGTTCTTCAGTTACCCATGGTGGTATAACATTTACACATAATTATGTCTCAATAGTATCAAATGAAGACCATCTAAAGCTATTTTTTTTGTTGCCATTAAGTGCTTAATGTCACCAGCTTCTGCTGGGGAGGCTGGTGAATATGTTGTCACATATTGCTGTGGAAACATTGGGTCTCTGACTATAACCCATGATTATCACCCCTGCTGATTCCTTGCAATGACGGAAATCAAGAAATGAAAACATATTCCACTGAATGAATTCACTCACTGGACGACCTCATCAATAATACTTAATGAAGACAGTTACTTTTTCCTTTCAAGAAAGCAAAGTGAATCTTACTAACTCTGTATCCTCAAAGTACACCCTGGACACGATCCACAGCACTATGAAGAGCACGGGGACACCTGGGGGGCGGCAGACAACAGGTCACATGACCACATGATGACCAACACTGTGAGCAATACAGATTATTCAAACCAGCATTCAAATGGCAAAGGGTGAAGAGTCACAACCAATTCCAATTGCAGCACTGATTAGTATTCTCTGGACAGTGAATTAACAGCAGAATTCAGAAGGCGGTTGCATCATCCATCCGTGCCTAGCAAATTCAAACATACTGGGTAAAGGTCGTATGTAAAACATTGCATGTGTATACACTACTTGTGCTGTCCTGTTGCTAATGATATCATCAAATGCCTAGGTGTGTATATGCAAATGAGAGGTAATTTAAAGCTCCTCCAAATTCCCATACCATCCAAAAAGAATCTACTGGCATATTTTTGGTTAAGCACAAATTAAAATCGTAATCAAGTTCATCAAAGTGTGGTATGCTGCCAAGGGGAGAAGCTAACTCTTAACGCTAAACTCAATTTGTTTGTAAATTATTGTTCATTACAGCCCAGCCAAGAGAGTTGCTGGGCTGTAATGAATATAAACATAATAACCTGGGGATGGTGGCAGGCATCTGTTGATCTAGCCCCAGTTCTCAGAATACTGCTGTGGAAATTTTCATTTTCATTTTAAGTAGTGAGCTGCAATGCAATGCTAGAATCCACTGCGAACAAGGCCAAGTGCTGTGTGTTTTTCATAAATAATGGGAGTCTAAAAAAGTAAAGTATATACCAAATTTCTCATTTCAAACTAAGACTTGCATGCATGTAATATTGAAGCAACACCCAACTTTCCAAAAGAAAACAACTAAATAGGCAGTGGAACACTGAACATTTAATTGGACATACACTGGCTTCATTCCAACACTGTTTCCTACATCTTCCTTCGTATTGCTTGATAATAATAAATAGGAAGCGCTGAGCTGCTTCATCACCAATGAAGGGACGTCGACTGTTGATAATCTTCTAGGCCAATCACAACCGTACGACTTACTTTATGGATGTATTGTCAATGACATAGTCCAACAAACGTTGTATGATGATGTATCCTCATTCTGAAGTCGCTTTGACTAGCATTTTAAGCTACTTCTCTAGCTAACAGCGGCTGTAGTTAGCTAGAGTATGGACACTGGCTTTGGTGGGGATTGAGGAGAACATCTGGACGTTAAAAAAGTAATGGTGAGCAGAATGGACTATGTTGACTATTGGAATGCAGCCCGTGTACTAACTAGTAAAGGAGCGTAGTAAGGGTCTCACCCCAGCCCAGGAGGCCGAAGCCCCAGAGACAGCGACGGCTGTGGTAGAAAGAGGAGAGCAGCAGGGAGTTGAGGAACAGAGCCTCCACCAGGAGCCAGAAGAAGTTGGTCATAACACAGTAGTGACAGAACACCACAGCAGCCTTACAATAGAACTGGAATGCCAGAGAGAGAGAGAGAAGAGAGAGAGCGAGAGAGAGAGAGAGAGAGAGAGAGACAGAGAGAGAGAGAGAGAGAGAGAGAGAGAGAGCAAGTGAGAGACGGAGCGAGAGAGAAAGAGAGAGACACACACAGAAAGAGAAAGATTAGATAAAACAAATGGATGAAATATGTGGTGATGGTAGGTTTGAAGGGAACAGGGAAAAGAAAAGGGGTTTGGGATAGGATAGTCTACTTGTGTTTGACTCCTAGCCGGAAAGATCTGGGTTCAAAACCAAATGACCGCAGTCTACCTGTAGGCATCCCTGAGCAAGATGCCTAATTTAGATCGGCTCCTTCACGACAACACGTATCTAAACTGTATTGTAAGTTGCTTTGGTCTTCAGAATTAGTACATAGTAAAGGGGGGGGAAGTAGATACAGGTACAGATACAAATACAGTTCATTACTAAGGGAGAAGGTAGGTATTGTGACGGGCTTACAGTGGAGAGGGTGCAGTGGTCAGTGTCTTCACTGGAGAACAGAGTGGTGTCCTTAATGAATACCGCCACCGCCTTCAGGATGAAGGTACTGAACAGTTGGATGTGAATGTAATTCCTGGCGCAATGCAGCCTCCTGTACGTAACCCCGGAAACACAGACCCAATCAATGTGTTCAAAAATATCATACATCTTTTTTTAAAGGGTCAGATAAAATCAGTTAGTTTTGTTGACATATTCGACTGTTGGCATGGAGTAATGCATAATGATGCATTTTGATTTATATTTTTGGTGGAATATTTAAGATAAGCCAATGGGTAGGATATGAAAAATGTGGATATGATCGGATATGGTAATTAACTGGAAATAAGGAATTATAATAGGTACCTTGAACATACATTTTATATCCTGGGACAATATACCTGAAGAGGAGCAGGATTAGCAATGCAATTGAGAGAGACGCCAGAGATGTCCCGTAGCCGATGGTGTAGATAAGCTTCACCGTGGTGAAGTACGCCTGCTCCGTCTTAAACACAACAACAACAATGAAAAATCCCGGATCTCAAAACATTTGCCAATTAGAGCAGAGAAAATGAGCAGAAACTGCATTTGTAGTCGGCATACACAGTCAACAGTTAAAAAAGTAATATGTCCCATTTATTCCTAGGTTAGAAATGTTGGTTTTCACTTTCAAATGTCAATGTGGCACAGTGCTGTTGCATACTAAATAAATGATTTACATTCAGCACTGTGATTACTTGAAATGCACATGGATTAATGTGCTCCCAGTGCAACCATACCAGACCCAGAAACATTGAGGTTGGATAAGATGTTGCCTTGACCATTAAACATGCCACCTATGGGCTCAATCCCACCTCTGTGACCTTCAACAACATGTGTTCTGTGTTTACGCCTCCAAAAACACCACTTCCTTGCCCAACAGGACCCTCTCATGTCCCTGGTGGCTCTACTGGGATTGGTCCCTGGCCTTTAACTCAGAGGACCACCAGATGGCTTCTCCATCAGCTCTACATCATCTATTTGGCTTATCTGCTGCTGTTACCGACATTTATGTCTCCATGGTCCCAGTGTGTGTATGTGTGTGTATGTGCGCACACACACACACACACACACACACACATGCGCACACACACACACACACACACACACACACACACACACAGGCCGCCGGAACCTCTGGAATGTCGTCGTCCACGCTGCAGGCGATGTGGTACAGGGGGAAGGGGCTGGACCAGCCCTGTTCTGTACAGTTCCGGCTCACAGACCCTAGGAAGAGGGAACCTCAATATTATATGTCACTATCTAAACTGGGAGTTTTTTCAAACATCTAAAATACAAATATATAGAAATAATGACAGCAGGACAGTTGATTTAGCATTTGATTACATTCCATCGTGATCTCCATTTACAACAAAATAGAGATCTTTAGTAGGATACATATTTCACTGTTCACAATCTCTCATGTTAAAACTCCTGGTGGGTGTTGTTATTCAGATAATTTGCTAGACTTAAAGCTAGCAGGGTAGGCTATTTATTTTGGAATATCTTTTTGTCATGTATGTTGAAATTCTGTTTACCGGCAAGTACTAAGTGCATCCAATCATTGCATTCATCCCGAATGAAATGATTGGATGGCCTACCTGTCTACCTACCTATCCGGCTACTTGTGAGCACTCTGTTCGTGCACTCATTGAGCATGACCAGAGTCTTCCATAAGGCTAGGCAGACCTATTGCTAAAGCTAGCTAGCTAGTCATGTGTTAAAGTGGAGTGGCTTTGGAGGGATGGGCGGGATTGTTTCTGTTGGATACCTTCAAAAATCTAGCTTACTCTGGCTGGTTTCTCTGAATTACCTACCCTAGCTTTAAGTGTAGCTAAGACCATAACACAACTACATTTTGCCCACATCCCACATTAGTTTGTGCTTTTCACCCTGACATTTCACTAATGGATGCGCTGACATCACGGTCAACACACACCTGTATTGTTCCCGAACAGGGAGAAGACAGCCGGGCAGGCCTTGTGAATGGTCTCCCCTTCCCCAGCATTAGGCCAACAGAGGACTGCATCCCAAAATGGCTGACAGCCTTGAGACAGGACGTAGGAAATGAGTTTTGTATAGGATAGGGCAAGGCATATAGCTGAGTAGAAAGAAGATGTAGGATAGGCAAGATAGTTCGAACAAGATGGGGTAGATAAGTTATGTATAGTGGATATAGGATAGTTTCTTTATTTATTTATTTAATATGTATTTGGCAGGGACAGTACATATCAATCAACATTTTAGTTCACACTCCAATGTAGATGTGTCAGAGTTAGCAAAGACGCTAATAGATAGTGGATAAATAGATTTAGCATAGATTACAGAATTTATATATACAGGGTTTTAGGAGGGGATAAAGAGGTGATATAGTTTATGTTACAGTTTATAGGATAGGGGTAGATGTGGATATAGGAAAGGGATACAGAGTTGATATAGGATGGGATGTATAGTAGATAGGCTATACAGTAGTATAAAGGATATAGTATATAGACATAGTGTAGTTTAGATATTACCCTGTAGACTGTGGTTGGCCTGCTCTGCAATGTGCTGAAGACACCGATGCTCCTCCCGCTCCATCTGAAAAATGTACTCACATTCTGGATGTAGGCTTGACTCCGCCTGGTGGGAGGGAGGGGAAGAGAGAAAGAAAGGAAGAAGGAAAGAACAAACAAACGTAAGAAAGAAAGAAAAACAAGTAAAGAATGAACAAAATAACTAACTAAAGAAAAAGAAAAAGAAAAAAGAAAGAAAGCGAGGATGAACAAAAGAAAGATTGAACGAGGAAAAGAACAAATAAAATAAAAAACAAAGAAAGAAAGAGAGAATGAGAGAACAAAAGAGCCAGTAGGATGGAAGACATCATCCCAATGAATTAAATACAGTTCTTAGGAAGAAATACGCTTCAGTTCTGTGGAGTTGGCTCCCACCTGTCTATGTAACCAGGACGGGGACGGCAAGAAAACATACACTGGACACGCCCAGAATTGTGACTGTAAATATGTGACCTTTGTGATATTTGCTTTATATCACCTGTTTTGTTTAGAAAGAGACGATATATGAATACATGCTATGGAGCTGCTTGTGGAAGAGGAATGAGAATAGACAGCAGGTTTAGTAACGGGGAGAACGCAACAAACCACTTGCAAGGAATGAACCTCAGATAACCTCAATTGACACTGTGCATGTGTGTGTGTGTGTGTGTGGCTGTGTGTGTGTGTGTGTGTGTGTGTGTGTGTGGCTGTGCATGTGTGTGTGTGTGTTTAATGAGGGTCACTACAAACAGTGGTTCTTCATTAGAGGATTGTTAATTCTGAAACCCACTCCATGCACCACATTCGAGATGCCGAAAGCCTTTATCGGCTTATCCGTTCACTAAGTATTTATTTTCACTCGTCTTCATTATTCAAGCGGTAACTTTGAACCCCATCATTGACAAGGAACATGGAGAAGGGGCACCAAAACAACGACAAAGACCAAAGAAAACTAGGGTATTTCTATTTCTTTTGATGGTTGCTTTCGCTTTGTGTTTAAAAACAGGCACATCACAGCGGTGCGGCTGTGTCGCTTGCATTTCAAACAGAAGGAACGGCAGCTGCACAACCCTGAATGACGAGCACATACTTGAATCCACCAGAGTCCAGCCTCAAGAAGATGCTGTTTATTAAAGATATTCAATTGGTTTTTCCACTACACTAATGACAAAAAAGAAAAGAAAACATTTGAATCCAATAACATTAGAGATCAGCATTTTGATTTTAGCCAGGCGCATTGAAACTCATTCGATGAATGGAATGGAAGTATGCGTGAACATGTCTGCAATGCTTCTATTAAAAAGATATTTGAGTGGGCTTTTTTGTTTTAGTTTTGTTGTTGATTTTGAGGGATAAAGCAACATCAGCACCCAAACAAAACACACCTGGAGCCATTCCATCAAAATCACCAACAGCAATTTGCATAAAATGATTAATTGTTATGATAGTGCCATTCAAGGATCACAGAAATGATAACTGTAAGATTAGGTTGGGTTTTGTCGTGAAGTCGATGTGTTGGAAGATGAGCTAGCAAAAGCTGTACTCTGCAATAACTTTGAGCAAACACTAACCATTCTAACACATAACTGGGATTCCTACAGTGCTAAAAATCCATTTGCTCATGTTGATGTAGTAAAGAGAATTTGGTTATTGATGATAGCATGGATAAAGAATCATAATGAAACTGTCACCGTTCAGCACACATGCTATCTGTCACACGGGGTGCTGTGTTGCTCGGCTGACTAGAGCACAACATTAACACTCCGAGGGGTTAGGGGTTTGATTCCTGCCGGGGCCACCCACACATGCATACACTCCCACTACAGTGGAGCTTTGGATAGAGACGTCTGTCCAAAATATGCCATGTATATGGTATGAGTACTGATGTTGTGGATCAGTTGTGTAGGAGATACTGTATATACTCTATAGGACTCAACATGGTCATCCAAAGTGAACTAGGGAGCCGTGCATATATTCTAGGGTATTTCGTTGAAAGGGACAGTGGTTAGTGGGCGGTACTGACAGGCAGGAGGCCAATGGATTTTACTAGGAGATACTGTATATACTCTATAGGACTCAACATGGTCATCCAAAGTGAACTAGGGAGCCGTGCATATATTCTAGAGTATTTCGTTGAAAGGGACAGTGGGTAGTGGGCGGTAGTGATTTTACTATCATAACACGACTGAATTAGAGACACAGTGGCGGCAGAGAGGAGAAGGCAAAGTACATCTGGGGGGAAATTAGCCCTGAAATACACTTAAATGGCCATTCTGCGCTGGCAGAGTGGCCAGCAAGAAAAAAAGAAAAGAAAACGGTCCTCTGAAAGAGAGCTGGAAACCATTAACTGTTAACTACCCCCGAAAAGGTGCTAATCGGATTGAGTTCACTTTGCAGATGTGAGATCCATTTTCAAAAAGGGAACAAGGTCTACGTTCTGTACCGTTGCCAAGGCAATAACCCGGATACACGTAGGAAACGTGTGTGAACAGTCACAATATACAACGCAGAACACACACAATGTAACACATGAGGAATCTCATACTTAAGCATGCAAATGTGATCATAACCATGCACGTTCTTAGTGGTCTGGTAAAAACCTGTTTGTGACCAGTGTTTGAAAATACATTCCACTAGTAGCCAGCTAATTAGTACCAGTTCTCAACAGGTCAACAGAAGATAGACTAACAAGTCACATATTTCCGTTGCCAAAACCCTAGGAGGTTGTTGTTCTGTCCAAATCTGTCCTGATGGAGAGAAATAGTCTCCATCAGGAGACTTTGAGGGACATTAATGTCCCTCAAATAGTTAAGAGGGACATTAATGGAATAGTACTGCAATTCAGTGGTAATTCCCTCTCTATCAATCAAAGGTAGAGATGGAAAGAGAGAGGTGAGAGAAAGAGGGAGAGCAAGTGAGAGAGAACATTTAGTGCCAGAGAGGGAGAGACGTGTAATGGAGAGGAGAGAGATAACGAAAAGAAGAGAGACAGAGACATGGCAAGATGACTTGAGAGAGAGAGAGTACGTTATTCTTAGATGGTACGAATGCTCATTAGAATTCAGCTTGGCTCCTATCAGGCAACAGGGTTAAAATGAAGTGGTAGATAGTGATTTGTCTCTCTGCTCTGAGTTGTTGGTAATCAAGCCAACCGTTTTCACGCATATTTGTATGCATTTAAAACAACCTCTGATGAAATGTGTGTCAATCTGCAGGTGTGTGTATGTACTTGCCATGTATATACATTCTGGATGTGTGAATAAATTATTGGAAGTACCCCTAGATCATTGGGTGATGATACTTGAAAACCATGTTTAATTCTAACCTGTGACTGTGGAAAAAAGAACTTGGTTTATAACAGCTGAGAATGTAAAGGTATTTATATTAACATTTGTATATAGGCATGCATAGTGTTGTGTTGGTGGTTTATTATCAATACAATTAATAAATATGTCTGATTCAGTAACGCTTATGGTATAAGATTATTCAATTCTACATTTTTGACAATGGTGGCCTTTCGTCACTCACATTTTAGGCCTACAATCACTTATAAAATAAAATAAGTTGGCTGAATACGGCCTACCTGCCAAACCAACAAATAAGCTATATTCATTCAGCAGGCTAATGCAATATCATATCTCAATAGCTTGACGTGCATCCTCAAATGCCATGTACAAATAACTGCTGTTCGCGCTGGTCTACAACCAAAACGAAATTGGAAGTTATTAAACTGGTACAATATTGTGGAGCCCGCTAAGAGCTAACGGCTCCAAGAGTTCCACATCTAAATGTTACCAAAAGTACGCCGTCTTTGCAGCAAAGCCACACGTTTACGCGCATAAAACATGCGCGCACGCATGGCGCAGCTAACGTTGTATATTAAAGGTAATAGGCTATACAACATGAGAGCCGTCCACATATTTCCCTATAATAAAATATAACAAAAAACAAAGACTAGCTTTGCAGCAGGGAGGTTTCCGTTCGTTACTTTGCGTTCCACCATGTGCGCAAAACAGAATAGGCTGACCATAATTCCGTAGCATCAAATGCACGAAAAAATACAAATTCCTATATGAATAGGCTACATGCAATTAGGTTTAATGCAAGTTACTCACATTTCTGACAAAAGCCAAAGCAGCGAGGATCCGTGCGATGTAAAAGGAACACATCATATCAGTTTATGAGCGCACCATCCTCAGCCAGAGGGACCACAAACATTAACAGTCACTACTCCGTTTCCTAACAGTAGGGGATCTAGGTGCTGCGCGTTGGACACTACCGACTTAGCATCAGAGCAATCCAAACCCAATTGGTAGATATCTATTGGTTGGGTATTGGTTCTGTTGATAGGAAGTACTGATGGAATGTAGAACTTGTTTCCCCTGTCGGAAGCCACAAACCCACGTTGACCCGGCACACTGAAAGGGTTAGGGCACTGGTGGTAGTGTGCATGATTAGTATTTGTCCTTTTTGTTCAGTTGGTTGCAAACAAAATAGATTCTATTATATATATTATATTAATATACTATAAAAGGTCGTGAAAAAACAAGTACATATGCACAATCATTTGTTTAAATCATTATTATTATTAAGTCAAACAAGAACACATCTTTTCCTCCCTTTTATTGGTTTACAGTTAATTTTGGAACGTTTTAATACATTTTACCCGTGCATAGATTCATAAAAGAGACAGTTTTATTACATTTTACAGTTGCATGAATTGGTAAAAGGGAACATGGACATAGCCTACATCTAATAGTCAAAAAGAAAATAGAACATCTTCTGCTTTATCTTAAAATATCATAAAAGTAATTTTAAAAGACAATTTCTTTTTCAAATTCCTTATGTACAATTATGAAACATGGTATACAAATTCTACTAAATCACACCAATCTGAGAATACATAAGTAAAAAGTGATAGACTGACCGTTAAAATATAAGCTCTGCTAAGTGTGCTACTTGGTGTCACATTTTTTATATTGCTTTGCAAGAGAAAGAAATAGTAATCAACATAAAATACATTGTGATTCCTGTGTGCAAAAAGTACATGAAGGATGGTCAAAATAATTGTACACACTCAAATTCAAAAAAGCTAACCAAGCAACAACCTTTTGTGAGGTTCTTGACCTCAAGACGTTGCTTAATAAAGATCACACAGTAATGCACAGTAATCAGTCTTTTTTATTAAGGTATTGTCTTTTCAATAATAAAATGGCTTATTGTATCGTAATACTTGGGTTCGATTAACTGCTGAGTACTATAGCAAATCTGACATCCTGCTGCTTATCTTGAGACAACATTCACACAATATGACATTAATGCAATTTGTCACATTAAACAGCAAACGTATCCTCCTCTAAAAACCATGTGTCTTGTAGAGGTGTCCACTTGGTCAGGGGAAGTCGCTTCCATCGTAGATTACAGGCTTCTCAATAGTCAAGGGGTACAGGACCTTCTTGGAGATAAATCTGTTGGAAGAAGAGTTGCAGATGAAAGGCATGTAAATCAAATGGTTGAAACAAGGCACGGCCACACAACAGAACATCGGCTCCGGCGCCAAATCAGGGGAAAGGTATTCATTCATTCAACACTTGTGATGACACTCTCCAGAAGAGAAGCAGAAGAGACAAGAACTCACCATACACACATTTACCAATTGTATGGTAAAAGTGGGGGGCAGTGGTTGTGTGGGCCGTGGGGCTAGACCCGGTGTGTGTGGACCCTGGGTGTGAGGATAGAGGGTGTGTGGACCGTGGGTGGGGCGCAGGGGTCTCACCGTGAGAAGGAGTTGTCGAACACCAGTGTGTAGAGGCCTGGGTTCCTCACCTTCAGCTGCCCCTGGATGGTCTCTCTGTGAGAGTTGCAGCGGGTCAGCGGGATCAGAACCTGGCCAAGGCAAGAGTATTTATAGAAGCACCCTCAACAGGGTCCATTATCATCAGCAATCCACCTTCCTCCTGCTACCTAGTCAGTAGCATCACAACCTACTGTTTATACACGCTACATAAATACAAGCCATTTGGTGAATGCTTTAATCACAAAGTGTCTGACAATCCTGCCTTCAAATACTTTCTTAACCTGTATGTTTTGATGCCATGTGTGTTAATGCCATGCTCTCAGGCACCACGGAGTAATCTGTGTTCCGTGTGTCGATTCCGCTAAATAGGAATTTCAACAGCTTTTGATTTGAAAAACATACCACATAGTTGTGTGTGTGCTCTGTAGGGGGCACTCTTGAACCATTTACACCTGAATAGGACTTGTATGATTTGGACTTGAAATTAAAAACCAAATTCCACTGTGAGTCAGTTTGTTTGCTTTGGCAAGACATACAATACAAAGTTCTCCTTCCACGCCTTTGTTTTCATTTTGGTATCCCCAAACAACCACACCCACAGGTTTACCTTTGCCTGCTCCACGGGGGAGTCAGGGCCCTCTCTGTACACCACGCTGAAGGAGATGCTCTTGGGATCCGAGGAGAAGACCCAGCCGATGCTGGGCCCGCGGTCTCCCACGACGATGCTGATCAGGCTGTAGCAGCTAGCCTTGATGAAGAGCTCTCTGGAGCTGTCCCCGAAGTGGGAGATGTCGTCGATGCTGAGGGCCACGGCCACGCTGGGTAACACACGCGGTGTGGAAGAGATTCAACACCATGGCAACCCAATCATGGGTCTTACTCAATCAACCAGCGGCAATCTTGATTCCATCTTGTTTCTAAACGCCACATTCAGTTACCCGCACCAAGATGGCTGCTAGGTGAGGAATAGGAATAAGGCCTGCTGAAACGTTGGTTGTTGTTTTTATGTGTGGTATGTGAGTGCGTAATGGACTTACGTGACTTCTCCCGATCTGAGGAGGTTGATCTCGGAGTCCTGAACCGTGGGCACATGGTCTTCAGGGTCATCTGGGGCCACGTCCCCGGTGCCACTATGAAGGGAGTCACAAGGTCATCAACCCCCACCCGCACCTTCTCTGTCTGACTATGGAATAATATTCCCACTTTTGTGGGGGATCTGAATTGTTTTGGCTCTCTGTTTTGACAATCAACTGTTGAGAAGCAAATGACTGAGGATCCGACCACAAAGAACAGTGTCGTAACAGACACGGACGCTTCATCTAATGCCCTGGCAGTGTGATTTGTGAGAACGGAAGCGTGCGCCATTGTGCCATTTAAGTGGTTTCAATGGTCAAAACGGACATGAAGAGAGGGGAGCTCTTATAATTGTTTTCATTTCTGAATAAACTTTTATCCTTTGACTGCCACAATCAGCCTCTCATCGTTGCTGGACACTTTGTCACGTCTTCTGTTTCACTGAGGTGGCACTGCTCCGTGCCCAGCGGCCAAAGTATGGACATATTTTGAATTGAATGCTGTGTCATAGAAAAACAAACAGGAAAGTGCGCGTCAGGTGCTCAATACTCTTCTGTGTGATGAATGGTGAAGGGTTCATTGGTAGCGTCACCCACATAATGAATGCCCCAGATTCCTAAGAAGTATCGTATGGAGAACCAGTTCCAGGAAGATAACTTTGTTATCATCATTATTATTAAGTGTCTTGTATGTGTGTGGTGCGGAGCTCAGGTCCCGGAGGTTGTCCACTAGGTGTCCCCTCCGGCATTCAATAAAAACGCTGCACATGACCCTCGTGTCTGTGCTTTCTGTGTGCATCTTGTCGAGTAGCTGCAGGTTTGCGTCGTGCTTTGCTTCATTGCGGCCTCCGACGATGATGTCCTCCACAATGATGGCACAGGGGTATCCAGCGAATATCTGCTCCATTGAGCACTGGAACACCTCGCTGGCTGCATTTATTCCAAATGGCATCCTGAGGAATCTGTAACGGCCAAAAGGTGTGCTGAAAGTTGTTAGCAGCGATGACTTACTGTCGAAGGAAATTTGCCAGAAAGAGCTATTGGCGTCTAGCACTGAAAACACTGTTGCGTTTGACATTTGTGAGGCAACCTCCTCGACAGTACGCATAGGGTGGTGGGGACGCTTCAGTGCTATGTTGAGATCCCTGGGGTCAATGCAGATTCTTATGTCGGTTTGCTTTTTGTTTGTTGCCACCATGGATGATACCCATTCAGTTGGTTCAGAAACGGGAGTGATGACGCCTAGGTCTTTCATTATATCAAGCTCAGCCCTAACTCTGTCCTGCATGGCTACCGGAATGCGGCGTGCTGGACGGACGACGGGCTGTACATCTGGATCTAGTTTCATGGAGTATGTGACTGGTAGCTTACCAAGTTTGTCCTTGAATAGATCAGCATATTCCATGAAAATCTGGTGGCGCATGATGGCATTGTCATTCACGCTGAGTTGATGAACTTCCTTGTTCAGTGTTACTAACTCCATGCGTATGCATGCTGGTAAGCCTAGCAGTGGCTGGACGTTTCTCCACGATGTAGAACTGTAGTGCATATGGCTGGCCTGCTAGGTGACATGACAGGACAACTGAACCCACAGTGTTAATTTGATTTCCTCCATATGCCACCAAGTTGGTGATTCTTGAACAGTCTATTTCTTCCCTGTTCTTCACATGTTTGAATGTATCATATGATATGACATTGCATTTTGGCCCTGTATCGACTTTCATTTCGATGGGCTTGCCATTGACGTGGACAGTGGTGAATGCTTCACTTTTCTCCTTAGCATGAGAGTATACTGTGTCAAAGTTCTCCAGTGTTATTCCATCCACATAGTATGAATCATCATCGCTGCCACTCGTGGCTTGGGCTGGTTCTAGTTGATTGACAAATTTCCTAGATCTCTGTGTGCTATGGTGCTGCTGTGTTGATCTGCAACACATTTTGTAATGGTTCGATTTCTTACATGTGTGACACTGTTGACCATATGCTGGGCAATTTTCTCTCTTAGCTGCGTGGCTGCCTCCACAATTGTTACAATTTGTGATAGGCTGTGCATTCCTCTCTGACTGTGATGTTTGTCTTGTATCAAATCTCTGCTTCATGTACAGCGTCAACGTTGGCTGGCGTTTTCGGTGATGATGTCTTTGTGTGCTGTTCTGCCAGCTCATGTATTCGACATACAGATATAGCCTTGGTTAGAGTCAGTTCATTATCATTATGTATGCCGCATACGAGTCTATCTCTGACGAGTTCATCTTGCAAAATTAGAGCTCTTTGCTTTGATCCTTAAATCAGTGACATATGATTAAATTGTCTCACCTTGGTTTTGACACCTTGTGTTGAAGTTGTGCCTTTCTATCGTAATGTTGGTTTGAGGATTGCAAATCTCCTGAAATTTCCTCTTCAGACATATTGGATCTTCTTTTGACTCAGCCGGAGTGATGACACCTCCGTCCCCGGGAGCTCTCACCTCCTCCGCGTATACGAATGACCTCTCTCGTTCAATGGCTTCCGATCCTGCTAGAATAACCATGCACATTCTTATCGGTCTGGTAAAAACCTGATTGTGAGTTCTGACCAGTGTTTGAAAATACATTCCACTAGTAGCCTAATTAGTACCAGTTCTCAACAGGTCAACAGAAGATAGACAAACAAGTCGCATATTTCCGTTGCAAAAACCCTAGGAGGTTGTTGTTTTCAAATCTGTCCTGGTGGAGACAAATCGTCCTCTTTAAGAGGGAAATTAAACGGAATTGGAAGTTATTAAACTGGTACAATATTGTGGAGCACGCTAAGAGCTAACGGCTCCAAGAGTTCCACATCTAAATGTCACCAAAAGTACGCCGTCTTTGCAGCAAAGCCACACGTTTACGCGCATAAAACATGGCCCAGATAACGTTGTATATTAAAGATAATAGGCTATACAACATGAGAGCCGTCCACATATTTCCTTCGTTACTTTGCGTTCCACCATGTGCGCAAAACAAAACCATAATTCCGTAGCATCAAATTGCACGAAAAAAGACACATTCCTATATTAATAGGCTACATGCAATTAGGTTTAATGCAAGTTACTCACATTTCTGGCAAAAGCCAACGCAGCGAGGATCCGTGCGATGTAAAAGGAACACATCATATCAGTTTAGGAGCGCACCATCCTCAGCCAGAGGGACCACAAACATTAACAGCCACTTCTGTTTCCTAACAGTAGGGGGTCTAGGCGCTGCGCGTTGGACACTACCGACTTAGCATCAGAGCAATCCAAACCTAATTGGTAGATACCTATTGGTTGGGTATTGGTTCTGTTGAGAGGAAGATCTGATGGAATGTAAAACTTGTTTCCCCTCTCGGAAGCCACAAATCCACGTTGACCCGGCACACTGAAAGGGTTAGGGCACTGGTGGTGGTGTGCATGATTAGTATTTGTCCTTTTTTTTCAGTTGGTTGCAAACAAAATTGATTATATTATATATATATTATTATATTATATTAATAGACTATAAAAGGTCACGAGAAAACAGGTCCATATGCACAAGCATTTGTTTAAATCATTATTCTTATTAAGTCAAACAAGAACACATCTTTTCCTCCCTTTTATTCGTTTACAGTTCGTTTTGGAACATTTTAATACATTTTACCCTTGCATAGATTCGTAAAAGAGACCCGTTTTATTACATTTTACAGTTGCATGAATTTGGTAAAAGGGAACATGGACATAGCCTACATCTAATAGTCAAAAAGAAAATAGAACATCTTCTGCTTTATCTTAAAATATCATAAAAGTACATTTTAAAGACAATTTTCTTTTCAAATTCCTCATGTACAATTCTGAAACTTGGTATACAAATTCTACTAAATCACACCAATCTGAGTATACATAAGTAAAAAGTGATAGACTGACCGTTAAAATATAAGCTCTGCTAAGTGTGCTACTTGGTGTCACATTTTTTTATATTGCTTTGCAAGAGAAAGAAATAGTAATCAACATAAAATACACTGTGATTCCTGTGTGCAAAAAGTATATGAAGGATGTCCAAAATAATTGTACACACTCAAATTAAAAAAAGCTAACCAAGCAACAACCTTTAGTGAGGTCTTGACCTCAAGACGTTGCTTAATAAAGATAGTGTGCACAGTAATCAGTCTCTTTTATTAAGGCATTGTCTTTTCAATAATAAAAATGGCTTATTGTATTGTAATACTTGGGTTAGATTAACTGCTGAGTACCATAGCTATTAATATAAAAATGTCATCATTGAAATTAATTGGCAAATGCTCCATCGTCATAAGCCCATTTATGACCCTATTAACTGCACTGACTATTGATAAGCATTTATCTGAAAATTCAGGAAATACTTTTCTAAACTTGGGAGTCCTTTGCAAGTTGGAACAACAACTACTGGCAATTGAAAAGCTGTTAAGCACCACCAGTAAGTCAAAGTATCTTGTGCAACACACCATTTATAAAACTGTCACTAAAACCCCTCCTCCAGTAGAGTAACTAAATGTTTTGTGACAGCCTTTCCTGCTGCACTCCATCGTGTCAACAGCCACTGAGCTGCTCTTCGGACATAATCAGATATAATCAGATTCAGATATTATCATCATCACAAGCACAATTACGTATGATTACCACAGCTCGTGTGCTCCTTCCCCAATGCAACACATCTGACTTCCTGCTGCTTATCTTGAGACAACATTCACACAGTATGACATTAATGCAATGCAACTCTGCCGTCATTGGGAAAACTGTAGTGTAGGGAGATTGACATTCTATTATGGTTTGTTGATATTATTATTATTATTATAAAGTAATAATTTGCATTCAGGAGAAATCCCTGAGAAGGGCCAGCAAGTTAACATACAGGGGATCTTTATTCATCTAAAGAATTATTATTATTATAAAGATTACAAAGTGGTTGAGGATAATTACTTAAAAACCTGTAAAATCTGTATTGATGATTTCCACGTTCCTCATTACGTCAATTCATTCGGGTGACGACAGTAAAAATGATATAAAATAACACTTATAATTTCTGTAAAATGATACAAATTACCCATAAAAACTAATCGTAAAAGATTATAAATAAAGAAACAGCAAACTTATCCTCCTCTAAAAACCCTGTGTCTTGTAGAGGTGTCCACTTGGTCAGGGGAAGTCGCTTCCATCGTAGATTACAGGCTTCTCAATAGTCAAGTGGTACAGGACCTTCTTGGAGATAAATCTGTTGGAAGAAGAGTTGCAGATGAAAGGCATGTAAATCAAATGGTTGAAACAAGGCACGGCCACACAACAGAACATCGGCTCCGGCGCCAAATCAGGGGAAAAGTATTCATTCATTCAACACTTGTGATGACACTCTCCAGAAGAGAAGCAGAAGAGACAAGAACTCACCATACACACATTTACCAATTGTATGGTCAAACTTGGGGGCTGTGGTTGTGTGGGCCATGGGGGTAGACCCTGGGTGTGTGTGGACCATGGGTGTGTGGACCATGGGTGTGTGGACCATGGGTGTGTGGACCGTGGGTGTGTGGACCGTGGGTGTGTGGACCCTGGGTGTGAGGACCCTGGGTGTGTGGACCGTGGGTGGGGCGCAGGGGTCTCACCGTGAGAAGGAGTTGTCGAACACCAGTGTGTAGAGGCCTGGGTTCCTCACCTTCAGCTGCCCCTGGATGGTCTCTCTGTGAGAGTTGCAGCGGGTCAGCGGGATCAGAACCTGGCCAAGGCAAGAGTATTTATAGAAGCACCCTCAACAGCGTCCATTATCATCAGCAATCCACCTTCCTCCTGCTACCTAGTCAGTAGCATCACAACCTACTGTTTATACACGCTACATAAATACAAGCCATTTGGTGAATGCTTTAATCACGAAGTGTCTGACAATCCTGCCTTCAAATACTTTCTTAACCTGTAAGTTTTGATGCCATGTGTGTTAATGCCATGCTCTCAGGCACCACGCAGTAATCTGTGTCCCGTGTGTCGATTCCGCTAAATAGGAATTTCAACAGCTTTTGATTTGAAAAACATACCACATAGTTGTGTGTGTGCTCTGTAGGGGGCACTCTTGAACCATTTACACCTGAATAGGACTTGTATGATTTGGACTTGAAATTAAAAACCAAATTCCACTGTGAGTCAGTTTGTTTGCTTTGGCAAGACATACAATACAAAGTTCTCCTTCCACGCCTTTGTTTTCATTTTGGTTTCCCCAAACAACCACACCCACAGGTTTACCTTTGCCTGCTCCACGGGGGTGTCGGGGCCCTCTCTGTACACCACGCTGAAGGAGATGCTCTTGGGATCCGAGGAGAAGACCCAGCCGATGCTGGGCCCGCGGTCTCCCACGACGATGCTGATCAGGCTGTAGCAGCTAGCCTTGATGAAGAGCTCTCTGGAGCTGTCCCCGAAGTGGGAGATGTCGTCGATGCTGAGGGCCACGGCCACGCTGGGTAACACACACGGTGTGGAAGAGATTCAACACCATGGCAACCCTATCATGGGTCTTACTCAATCAACCCTCGGCCATCTTGGTTCCATCTTGCTTCTAAACGTTACCCGCACCCAGCTAGCGTTAAAAGCAAGATGGCTGCTATGTGAGGAATAGGAATAAGGCCTGCTGAAACGTTGGTTGTTGTTTTTACGTGTGGTATGCGAGCGCGTAATGGACTCACGTGACTTCTCCCGATCTGAGGAGGTTGATCTCGGAGTCCTGAACCGTGGGCACATGGTCTTCAGGGTCATCTGGGGCCACGTCCCCGGTGCCACTATGAAGGGAGTCACAAGGTCATCAACCCCCACCCGCACCTTCTCTGTCTGACTATGGAATAATATTCACATTTTCTTTTGGGGGGGGGGGGGAACGGAATTGTTTTCGCTCTGTTTAGACAAACAAATGTTGAGAAGCAAACAATCTCATCTAATGCCCTGGCAGTGTGACTTGTGAGAACGGAAGCGTGCGCCATTGTGCCATTTAAGTGGTTTCAATGGTCAAAACGGACATGAAGAGAGGGGAGCTCTTATAATTGTTTTCATTTCTGAATAAACTTTTATCCTTTGACTGCCACAATCAGCCTCTCGTCGTTGCTGGACACTTTGTCATGTCTTCTGTTTCACTGAGGTGGCACTGCTCTGTACCCAGCAGCCAAAGTATGGAAGTATTTTGAATTGAATGCTGTGTCATAGAAAAACAAACAGGAAAGTGCGCGTCAGGTGCTCAATACTCTTCTGTGTGATGAATGGTGAAGGGTTCATTGGTAGTGTCACCCACATAATGAATGCCCCAGATTCCTGAGAAGTATCGTATGGAGAACCAGTTCCAGGAAGATAACTTTGTTATCATCAGTATTATTAAGTGTCTTATTGCTAGGATGTGTCTGATGACATTGAGTGCATTCTGATAACATTACGGTCCACACAGACACTGCAGCATGTGATATGGTTATCAGACGCACAGCACAAATAAGGAACAAGGAACACTTGGTGTGTGTGTGTCTGTGTGCGTCTACGAGGGTGTGTATATTCTGGTCTGTCCACATAGCTTTTGTTTTTACATGTCAACATATGATCATGCCCATACTTATCTAGAGTGTCTGTATGAATAAAGAAACAGTCTACATGAAATATACTGACATGTCCACCGGCCCTGGAGGTCTACTCTCCTGGTCGCTCTCCTGGGAGCCTCTGGTGGTCTGGGAGACGGTGTCGCTGTCGTAGACCCCGTTCACCTCCTCCTCCGTGATGATGTCAAACGCCCCCTCCTCTGGTCTGAGGCCCGGCTCGGAAACTACACATCGGACCGGGTGTAGAGCCAGGGGAATGATTGAAACATAACGTGTATACGTTGTATTTTGTTCTTCCGAGAGAGAAAACGTATACATGTTATATCTCATTCTGCTGTACTGGTTCAGGAAGTAGATGGATGCAGCCTTTGTAAATCATTTTAACATTCATTTTTTTGGGAAGGGCTATCCACTGATCCTCTTTACAAGACAATTACAATAAGGGAATTAAACAATATTGTATTGTTTTGCCATTTCCCTTTTCACGAAAACAAAAGCACAACTAGACAAAAATAATACTGGAAAGAGGAATTGGAAATAAGAATTTCTCCTCCTTTCTGTAGCAAAGTTCCTCTATACAGCACCTTGGTAGTTGACACCGGTTTGTGGTTAGGAAACATGGTAACCCTGAAACCCTGAAAAAAGCCCTGTTTCTTTCGGTGTGGCGAGACATCACACAAGCAAATGTTCTGGTTTGCTCGGGTACTGGAATGATTGGTGTATAGTATATAGTGTAAATGATAGTGAATATAACAGTATTTAGTGTATAAAGTATACACAATCGTGATTATAATAGTGAATATAACAGTGAAAGGTGTATAGTAAATTTTATATAATAGTGAATATAACTTAGTGGCTAGAGTACATATAAATATACACAATAGAGTATATTGGGTACATAGTAGAGAATAGTGAACAGTGAAGACATGGTACACACTAGTGAGCAGTGTGTGTGGTATACACAGCGTCACCAGTCACCTGTCACCCTGGGAGTGGGTTTGTACGGGGCCGGCTGCGGGTGTGACTCCGGCCCAGGTCCAGCGGGTGGTGTCTGGGCCTCGGCCGGGCCCAGCTCTGCTTGGGTGAAGCGCTCCACCACGTCCCCGTGCTGGGTGTAGCATTCCCTGCAGCAGCGCTCCTTCTTCCCGCTGTGCTTGGTCGTCACAAAGTTGTTGCTGCAGTAGTAGCAGAAGATGCGACCGCACAACCTGCAGAACATGATCCCGCTCAGTCTTGTGGTGTTTTGGAACAGCGCCCAAGAGTGAGATATCAAGTCTGACTAGGCTGAGACTTTGTTATTTAAAGATAAACTTTGTACCAAGGGACAGATTACGTCTGTTAATAGAGTTAAATAAGGCTCCTACGATGGCTATTAGGGAAGAAATACTGCATGGTAAACAAATATCTGTCTCTCTTTCTGTTTATCATGACCTTTACGGTCAATCAGAGCAGCAACATTTGCTAACAAATAGTCAATATGTGCTAAATCGTCTCAACGATTTGCCTAGTATGGGTAAACTGCAGAATATTTTGGAACTTTGTGTATTCAGCTTGAAACAGCTAGATACTCAATACTAGCGAAGACATTTATGCAATTTAACAGCAAAGGTATCCCAGCTACCCTGACCAACACAGCTTTCAGACCACTAGGGACACGCTGGAACAACCTACACTCAGAATCTCTTGCTAATCTCTGCAGACAACACAACGACACAAGCAACTCCAGCATTTACTCCCCACGTAGTTGCCTAGATCCTCTACTGGCTTCTACCAAAGTGGCCCCCGGTTCCCACCTGCAGTGGTGTCTGCGCAGGTACCAGGTGAAGTGGCCCTGGCAGTCTAGACAGTGGGTGGCCTCTTTATCCATCAGCCACCAGCGCTCCTCCGCCCGCAGCTTCTGTTCAAACTCCAGCGCGTCAGACTTCTGCCACAAAGCGTCCTTGTCTCTGCACACATAGAAATACAGAGGAACATATTTAGGTAATGGATGTAGGCAAGTAATGGAAAACCCTTTTTGTCTCTCAAGTCTCACTTTTCTATTGACTTATTCATCCCAACCAGTTTGTCAAGTGTGGCTACCAGCAGTGCCAAGGCCTTTTAAAAATAACACCAGACATCCCTCTCCCTATCAGCAACCATTAAGGGAATAACGGCCTGCCAGTCTGCCAGGCCTGCCACTCCAAACCAATCACCAACCTTCGAAGAGGATATACAAAACAAATAAACCGCAAGGTTGCGGTTTATTTGTTTTGTATATCCTCAGATCCTCCGATTTAAGATTCAAGAGTTATAATTGGAGTGTAACTTGTTTAAAATGGCATAGTCATCCGTCATCTATTAGTGATTGTGATGCGCTGTGAGAATATCCCTTGACCGCGCCTGCCTCTCTATGAGTCAATTATGATTTCTGACTATTTACGGCATGTCTTTTGTGATTGGTTCGGGGAACCCATATCACCTTGCTTTCTTTACAAATCTCAAACCTGACCTACAGTCCTATCTATAGAAGAAAAGAAACATATTTTTTAGTTTCACCCCGCCCATAAAGCTAAGAACGGAATGTCAGAGCGCACTTGAGGAGTTCAATAAGGCGCTCCTCCAGCGTGCTCTTGGTTGTCCTGAGGTCGTCAATCTCATTGGTCATCTTCTGGTAATCGCTCTGCTTCTCAGCCTCCGTCTTCTCCAGCCGCTCCTTCAGCTCCTCCGAGATGATTCCCAAGGCCGTGAGAGCATCCTCAGTCCTGGCGTGGGAGACGGAATGTTAAGGAACCAATGGTGAACGTGTGTGGTTATGACTCAGGTGTAGCGACGGACAGGTAAACACACCTGCTGACCGACTCCCTCAGCTGCTGGATCTCACACTCGTTGTGGCGCATGGTAGCCTCACATTTAGTGATGTGGGAATCCTTCTCCACCATGAGGTGAGCCTGTTGCTCGTTCACAGCCTTCATTAAAACAAATTGATGCATTTCAAACTGAATTTAAATAGGGTTGTTAGATCATTCATTGTAGATCATTATTGTGCAATACACTGACCTCTAGTTCAGACACCGTTCTCTTCAGCCTGGACACCGTCTCCAACTCTGAGTGTAACTGGGCTTTGACTGTAGTCAGCTGTTCATTCACACTCTGAATGAAAATACACAAAAAACTAAAAGTCACAACCAATGCACAATGGATCCATACAAACTCAATTGGGAATCTGACCGCACGCATGATTGTATTACAGCTCAGCTTCACTCACCTTCAGTTGATTTTGATGACTCATGCTCTCGGAGCTGATTTGGAACCTGACGGCGTCCATCTCCTCGCGGCTGGCGTGCTGAAGGGTCTGCACTTGACCCTCGGCCTTCCCCAGCTGCTCCTGGAGCTCCACGACAGCCCGCGGCAGGTTCTCCACCTGGCTCAGCCCTTCTCTCAGGCTGGTGTTTTCCTGGCGCAGGGCAGCTAGGCAGGCCTCCAGTCTCTCCACCTCTCTGGTGGCTCCATCCTGCAGCTCTTCAATCTTGGCCGCCTCCTTGGTCCAGCGCTCCCTGGCCTCCTCCTTCTCTGCGGTCAGCCTACAGATGGTCATCCCCAGCTCAGCCATCTCGGTGTTGGCCCTGTGGACACCTTCCCGTGTCTCACCGTTCTCAAGGCCCAGCCTCTCGTTCTCTGCCTTGAGTGTGGCAAGCTCTTGTCGCGCTGCAGCAAATGAAGCGGACACCTCTGCGTGAGCGGCGGCCTGTCGGACCCGTTCTTCTATCAGCGCCTCTTCCTTCTGTTTGCAACCGAGCAGCTCAGCCACGTGGCTCTGATTAAGGGCCTCCGTTTGAGCTTGGAGCTGCTCAGTGAGACTCATGAACTCGGCTCTTTGGCCCTCCGTCACCTCCAGTTTTGTTTGACACTTGAGGTTCTCTTCTCCGGCCCTCTGTAGCTGTACCCTAAGATCGAGGACCTCTGCTTGGAGCCTGGACACGTCTTTCATGTTCAGTTCAAGCTGGCCCTCGACCAACACCAGTTTCTCTACCAAGTCCTGGTTCTCCCTGGCATGCAGGCTGCATCTCTCCAGCTGAGATTCCTCCACCGCCTGTTTCTCTGTGCTTAGCCTCTCAATCACTTCACTTTGTCTAGCTAAGGCTGCTTCTGCTTTTGCTTTAGCTTTCTTCAACTCCTTCTCCCTGTTCTCCTTCGTTTTCACTTTAGTCTGGAGCTCTTTAAGGTCACTCTCCTTACTCTCCAGCTGGGCCTCCTTGGCTCTCAATTGCTCTTGGAGAGCGGCTTCATTCTTGCGTGACGTTCCAAGGCTCTTCTCCAACTCTCCGATCTGTCCATTGAATGACTTCAGCTCTGCCTGCATGGAGCTGAGGGCTGCACTCACAGTGGCCCGGTCCTCTCGGAGAGCTTGGTTCTCCTGCTCCAGACGTTTGGAGGTCGTCTCAGAGAGCTGCGCCGCCATGGCCGCCCGCTGCAGACTCTCGTCCAGTGAGCGATTTTCCTGACGTAACCTCTTCTCTTTATCATCCACGGTCACCTTGGCGTCATCCAGTTGGCTTCTGAGTTGTTTATCAGAGGCCCTCAAAGAAGCCAACTCGGCCTCCATGGCCACCCTGTTTGCCGCCATTTCCTTTTTGAGTTCCTCGTTCCTCTTCACTGTGGACAGGAGCTTCTCGTTGAGCTCCATTAGATTAGTGCACTGTGTCTTGTAGTCTTCCGTCTTCTTGGAATGCTCCTTCACACTTGTCTCCAGTTCAGATTTGCCGATGGTTAGGCTGTTTCTTTCCAAGGTAAGACTGTCCTTCTCAGATCCCAGCTGTTGAAGAGTTTTGCTGCTGGAAGTCAGTTCTGTCTCTTTAATCTTTAGCAGTTCCTTTAATGTATTGACCTCTCCTTCCAAAGACTCCTTTAGGACAATTGTGCTCTGCCGAGAAGTCTCTTCATCAGCTCTTGCTCTTTGTTTGACTTCCACTACCTGCCTATCTTTCTCCTCAAGCAATTTTTGGAGATCCTCAAGTTTTCTTTGCAAATTGCTGGCCTCTTTATCTCTCAAGGCCAAGTTTTCAGCCAAGTTTTCTGTGGTGTTGCACTCTTCCAGCACTCTCGCCTTTAATTTAGCTTTCTCCTCAGACGTAGACGTTACTAACTCTCCAAGTTTGACCTCTCTGTCTTTCAGGGCTACATCTTTGACTTTTAGCTCCTCCTCTAATCTTTCTACCTGTCTTTTTTTGTCCTCCATATCAGAGACAGCCTCCATCTTCTCGCTCTCGGCCTCTTTTAATCTGTCCAGCAGTTCATGTATCTTTTGCGCTGAATCAAAGTGACTTGTCGCCTGCTGGCCCTTCTCATTAAGCACGCCATCCAACTTGGCCAGAAGCTCCATGTTCTTCCCCTCTGCAACTGCTAATTTATCCAGGAGCAGGTGTTGCTCAGCTTCTCTGGCTCGGTCCACACTCCTGAGTGCCTCCAACTCTCTGGAAAGGGTCGCTTCTCTACCTTCCAGAGCCTTGAGTGCTGCCTGCAGACTCCGGTGGTCCTCCTGGGCCGCTAGAGACACATCGAGCTGCCTCTGGAGCTCCGCCACCACCCCCCTGAGCTCACCTGCCTCTTCCCCTAGCTGTTGCACTCTACTCAAGAGCCCTTGCTGCCTCAGCTCTGACTGGTCCAGCTCCAGGCGAAGATTGTCCACTGCACTCGTGTCTTCACCGCAGGAAGCCAGAGACTCATTCAGCTCACTCAACAGGCCCTGGCCGTAATCAGGGCTCGAGGGGAGCTCGTGTGCTTGCTGAATGGTTGCAAGATGTATAGGGTGGGGGAAGGAAGAGGAGTGAGTGAATGAGAAATACACATAGGAGAAACATTTCACATCAGGATTACTATGGTGTATAAAGTTCACACAGTAATATTAGTTCTCTATGAGTAAAATCATATGAATAACATTAGAGGGTTGCTGACAGCAACAGACAGACAATGGGCATCATGCAAGAACACATGCGTATGTTTCTCTTAACTTGATCGTACTTTTAAGTCCTCCTTTCGGAAATCGATAAAGAAAACACATAATACTTAACTGCATCAGTAGTGGCATCGCCTACTAAACGTTGGCGATGGAACCTATTTTAAATCTGTGCGTACAAGTGCATCCTGCATGAGAGCTGATGTGTGGGTTACCTGTGAGTAGGTGCTTGCCAGACTGTTAATGCTGGAGCTTCGGCTCGGTGGTTTCCACATGTGGCCTGGTGAGTTTGGCATGCCGAGTGTCCTCCTGATTAGATGGTAACAGAATCATGTGGTTTTAAACAAACGCCTTGTGCACAAATCATTAATATAATACATTAACATTAACATAATCTCTGTCTACACAGAGAAGATTCGACAAGTGTTTTGAATTTGTTACATGGTTTTGAGACTGTAGTACACATTTAGTGTTTATTACAAACCAAACCTTGCAAAGGTGGGCCATGATGCATCAAGGTCATGACCTCTGGATGCCACATCAAACTGGACTTCATTGAGCTCGTACAGGTGGCTGATGATATCGACACTAAGGTGGGGCTTTACAAGAGGACTGCGTGCATAGTACCAGTCACTATGGAGGAAGTGAAAGACAGACATTGGCTGAGGGAAGCTGGACAGAACATGAATTCACACACGATATATACATTTTATAGTCATCTCAGGGAATTAGTTCCACTAACTGGATAACACTCTCAGTAATTATATTACTGACTTGTCTGAGGAACAGAGAGGGGAATTTATGTAAAACACCAGCGCAGAAGAGAATCTATGTGTAAAGTATAGAAAGGGAAATTACCTTTCCCAGAAACACAACTAAGCCGTTGGCTTCCAATGTGTGATCTGTTAAATGTGGTTATTTATTTATCATACTCATCCCAGTCCTTTCATGCAACACTATTCTTTTTCTCACGATGATTTACTTGTACTAATACGATTTCCTTTTGCCTTCTTAAAAGTGTTAACACCTGTGTTTTTGAGTGTTTTCTCTGCTTATTTTTTTTATCTTCATCATTTCAGTTGGTTTCATCTCTTACAGTGTCCCCATAAATGTACAACGCATTAAGCCCTTTGCCCATCTGTGTCTTTCCCATTCAGAAATGAAATATCTCTGAGGCAGGAAACATTAACCAAGACACTGTACTGCATGGTCACTAGCTGTATGCGCACGGAAATCCCCCCCCACATCACTGCCTTCCACCACGTCCCAAGAAGTTGGCAAAGGACAGAAGGTATTGGTTTAATGGAATAAATTCAGAGCATGGCATAACTCTAAGGTCTACCTGGTGGTCCTCTGGTTCATTAAGCATTGTTGCAGCGTGTCAGCCAGGCGTTGATGTACAAGAGAGTAGCGGATAAAGGCTCTTCCCTTCCCCAGAGATGTCTTCAGCTGTCAGGAAAACAGTTAGGATAACCGTTTTTTATTAATTTATGTATAACACTCATTTCTATGCGTAATGGTTTTCTTGGAATACCATATTGAACCACACTCTTTAAGAATTTAATTGTTAACAGTTTGCCCTGGGCACGTCATTTCTTCTGACGGAAATGTGGACGTTAATACATAAAACTTAAACTGAGGACTTTCCTGAAATAGCCAATATGTGGCCAATACCTCTCAAGAACATCTACTGTAAAAGCACAAAGGCCAAAACTGTGATTGAAATAGTAATGGTAGAATGGCAGTACATATGAAAATAAATAGTGATACATCTTGATAAAGAACAACAAGATAACAATACAAAAACAGATGGAAAATATCACCTGGATACCTCAGATATGGATTTGACGAAGCGGATGCCATCATTGGCTCCTTTGATCTTAGCAAGACAGTCACTGAAGAAGTCCCAGTAGTCCTTTCTGGTGCCCAGTAACGTAGTCTTCTCCTTCTGATCAAACTGAATGGCAGACGGTCAGGGGAAGCTCAAACATCAAACCGTTTTTTCATTCAGACACAAATGCCATGGTGACAAGGTAAACAAGCTCTTGGTTTATTACATTTTGATTCAAAATCACAACTATGATGTAATGCAAGTGTCTGATTAAATATTGCACAGGGGTCCGTGATGTACGATGCATAAATCTCACCTGCAACAAATATTCTAGTTTGTAGGAGAATTTGTGCAGGTTGGTACTGTCATCTGTGATTGGCTCTCCAGTTTCTCGATACTCCTTGGCAAGCTCTGCCACAGACTCTGTTTTTTAGGAAACACGAGTATAAAACATGAATTCTGAAAGCTAACCAAACCAAAACCACATCAAAAGAGTTGAATAGGCTTTAAAAATAACACACATAATTAAGCAAATTAGACACACCTTTCTCTGTTTATTGATATGTTTACATTTGTACATAGCCAGCTTTGAGAGAAACCTGTACATTAACTCATTGCTGATGGCATGTCAGAAATGATAGGAAGGTGGTAAACAACTAACTTTGCAGTGTTTGCAGTGCAAATATTGATTTAATAAGATTTGTAAAATGTCCAGACCACTTTGTTTCTAAAAGCCTGGATCATTACTGCTGATTTATTGCATCTTTTTTATTATTGTCTTTATTCCTGGTATTTTACATTTCTCCTATTTTTTATGTGTCCTTTGGATGTTTTTATTTCTCCCTTTGCAAAGCACTATGAATAGCCTTGTGTTTGAATGGTACTACATAAATAAACGTGCCTTGCCTTACTACATATACTTCGAAGTAAAAAAGAAACCCAGTATTATCAGCACAAACATAGCCACACATATCACATTATCAGCCACTTGCCTCTTATCCAACGTAAAAGCTGGAATGACACATAGCCTGGGCGCGTCCTAAAGGTCAACCCTGTGTCTCGTTGCATCGCTAAAGAATCTATCTATGGCCACACACTAGCCGGCTCGAGGTCAGACCCAGCTATCAGGAAGCTCAGGCAGGCAGGTCAAGCAGAGAGCTAATTATTTGTATAGTAAGGCTAAGATCGTTGTGGCGCCATGGCAAACCTCTCCAACTCTTGACATTCATTCCCCTCTGTCACATCATGCCTGCAGCAGACTACTATCTACCACCAGCCCACCGCATTCACTCTCACTCTACGCATTGTTCTTTGCAGCACGCACGCATACACACACACACACACACATACAGCCACACACAGGTCAAAGCTGGTGTACCATGCAGATCTCTGATAATCCTCTGTAGCTGATTCTCCCCGACCACCGCCCCAGCAGCCATGGCCTCACCGCTGTCTCCGCGGCAACGGGGGTCACAGGGTCACTGTACACTGTGCTGAATAAGAGAATCAAAGGGGGGACAGGGACAAAGGAGCGGCATGAATGGTCAAACTATATATCCTGCGTACTTGTGGGACACAAAATTAGTGCTCTTCCTGAGCTTGCACACTGGGTTGACTGATGAGTGGTTCTAACAAGGCACTACAGGATTTTGTGTCAAGGCAATAGACAATTGTGTTAATTCATCTCAGCTGTAAAAGAATAATAAAAAGAAGTTTGCACACAGGTGCAGCTGAAAAGGTATGGCGATATAGTGTTTGATAACTAAATAGAATGTTCGGTTATGACCACTACTTTTTCAGTTTACATGGAGAACTGAGGTTATGAGGCAGTAATACATCCTCAAGGATTATGATATTTTGTCATCAACTTACCTACATGCTACATGCTTTGTCATATTTTTTTTCAAATCGAGGCTCCTTACTTAACCATGTACACGTTTTGTTTAAGGAAACCCCTTTTGAAACTGGCTGTTTTTAAACTACTACTTTGAACAACTTACGTATTTCATTGATTATTTGTAGGTAATAGTGCCAACAGTGTTAACTTTGGGCATTACCAACTCATTTTATAGATTTTATAGAACTGTAGAGATTTTTTTTTTGAACAAACTTTAAAAGCTCTCCTCTTTTCTCATTGTTCTCTATTGACGATGCGGTCCATATGGTATAGCCTCCAATCCCCCTTCTTGAACATAGCGAGGTACTATTTAAAGGCACCGCAAAGAAAAGATTAGTGCAGGAGTTACATTGGAATACACGGTTAACTAATGATAAAGACATTTCCAAGAGTTGTCGTAGTATTGAATCAATAGCATTGTCAAATAATATCCTTTCAGCATTCGAAAGTAAAAAAAAAAAAAAAAAAACAGCATTACATTAGCGCTACATTTTACTAATAGTTAGACCAACACGACAGGCTTGAATTGTGTTATTATTTGTTAGATCAAGACTCTCCTAATTCAAATTATTTTGGTTACAATATAAAGTTAAACAACAACTTTGACATACTTTTAAGAACGACACATCCATAACAATCCATATATTATGCGCATACTAACTTGCTGCGTATTTGTCGCAGAAATGTACTGATTGACATTATACCATCCACTAAGGATGCACCACTTCGTTTTACTTCAAATCGTATTGAGGTTGGGAGGCGGGACCACTGATGTGGGACCATAGTGTGGTTGTAGTTGCAGAGTAAACAGTAGCGTCACGTGACAAAGAATGATAAATTGTTTTTTTTCTTTCTTAAAAACGGGATACGGGAAACGGGAATGCAAAACTTAAATATATTGTGTGAAACAGCGTTATGCTTCTATTAGGTTTCATACAATATTAATAATAATAATGCAAATGAAAAAGACAAAACATTACTAGCAGGCCTTCTACAACTCCTGCTAATACTACTAATATTAATACAAAAATAATATGATTATTATTGATGATGATGATTATTATTATAATAATAAAAAATATAACAAAATATATTATAATAATCATGAAATAATAATAATAAAAGCATTATTATTAGGTGAGTGCATGCAGCACTCACCTAATAATAATATTACTAATCAAAGCTCATGCTTCTTATAGGGCTTGTTCATCACCACGTACCATCTCAATGACTGCCTTCATTTTGGAATCATGGGATCATTGGAATTAGTTAAGTTGTGTTGGTGAAAATGTTTTTTGGTCATTGTTTAGTAATAAATCGTGAAATTATTTGTCATTATGGGAGTTTGAAACTGCCACAACGTTTCTCGTAAGGGACATGGCATAACAAGGTTCTCATTAGCCTAGGTTATGATACATTTACGTTAATTTAGGATTTTACAGTACTACAACAACCTCTGCAGTTTCATGGCTGTACCATAACCTACATTTTGGGATGGCCAAGGGATTAGGGGCATCCTTGTCAGCAGCTGGGTCCCAAGAATGTTTTCCCTGCCATAAAATTGGGGCAATCAAAGTGAGCCCTGATCAGGGCTCACTTCAGCGCTTCAACCTTTGTATGCTTGTTGTGTTTACTGGCCTCTCTGCACAGAGACAAGTGTATGTTTAGTTATGTTGTCAATTCAGTTCAAAGAATTTACACCACAAGTATGGCTGACAAAAATCCCATGATGCATTCTGATGTAAAAGCCCTGATATCCCCTTGTACGCTATTCGTTGAGATGCTTATCTCAGGAATCAGGATAGAGTCCTAACTAACGCCATAAAAAATGGTTCTAACCATCTCTACCTGTTCTACTGTACAAAAATCGGTCAATATTTGGGTACTTGTCCACACAACTCATCAGGATTTAACAGGAAATTCTGCGTTTGCTTACAATCGATAGTTTGATAAGACAAGATGGGGCTACCTTACTATGTGGGTATTTAAAAAGGAACCAAGAATCACCAATCTGTTGTGCTAAAAATGAATTCACTTCCTTTCAAGGTGTGAGACAGTCTGACAGTCTGCAACACAGAGTGGGCTATTCAGGTATGTTACCGTTTCTCTTTATCAACATTTTGACTAAAAACGGTATCATCAGTTTAATATCCAAGCAACACCAATGCTTTCATTCCAGAAACCACCATGAATGACTCTTTTAGCTACACGACAGATGAGTTTGACGATGAGTACGAAGATGAGGTTTGTGAGAAAGCCGAGTTGGTTCAATTTGGATCAATAGCAATTCCTGTATTTCTTTCTGTTGTGATCATACTGAGTCTGATAGGAAACATTCTAGTTCTGGCCATTTTGGCCTTGTATGAAAACCTCAAGACTCTTAACAACATCTTGATCCTCAATCTTGCAATCTCTGACCTTTTATTCACTGCCGGACTGCCATTCTGGGCAATCTACCACATCTGGGGTTGGGTCCTGGCAGACAAGCTCTGTAACATTGTAAGCTTCATCTTCTACACTGGATTTTACAGCAGTGTGCTATTGCTGACCGTCATAACCCTCCACCGGTATCTGGCCGTGGTCCACCCTCTGTCCAAGCAAGGTGGTCAGAAAGCTGGCTATGCGGTTGCTGTGTCGATCACTGTGTGGCTGGTCAGTATAGGGGCAGCCATGCCTTCGATGCTCTTCAGCACCGTCATCACTCTCCCCCACAAAAACGGGACAACCTACGCTTGCCAATACAAAGACACCACATGGACAAATGTGGGTACCTATCAACAGAACTTTATTTTCTTCGCTGCTTTTGCAGTCATGAGTTTCTGCTATGTGAGGATCATGAGGACGATCAGGAGAACAAGGTCCCACAGGAAACACAGAACGTTGAAATTGATTTTCTGTATTGTGGCTGTGTTTTTCCTTGGTTGGATACCATACAATGTGGTCATTTTTCTTAGGTTATCTCATCACTTGGTTCCACCATTCAATGATTGTGATGTGAGCACTGGGCTTGATTATGCATTCTTTGTGTGCAGACTTATTGCGTTTTCCCATTGTTGTCTTAACCCAGTGTTTTACGCATTTGTCGGCGTAAAGTTTAGGACGCATCTAAATTCCCTTTTGTACCGGAAGTCCTGTCATCAAAGTAAAGTAGAAGAGGCATCCAATCCATTCATTTAAATAGATAAATGGACACATGCTGCTCTTTAAATACTGTTTGATAAATGTTGATTTCAATCTCACTGATTAATATTCATGTGTGAAAACTAATACTGTCATAATTATTTATTTAATGAAACTGAATACACATCAGTCATATGTGCATGTGACTGATTCTTCATTGTAGATTTTAGTTTGATTTGATACAGGCATTTTATTTTGTTTCCAATGATAATATTTACAATTATTCATGGCTATATTGTGTTGTCATACATTTCATATTGCCTGCATTTTGAAGATTACTTGGAATGATAGAGGGGTTTCATCTATTAATAAATATGTAATATATTGGCTAAAATGTAAGCATCATTATGTACTTTAATTTGTTTTTAAGGTTTCCATGAGGACTGCATGGGATATGTGAACATATATTCATATCATAAAAATAAATTGTAAGACCCTGTTCCTATTTCTTTTTAAAAGCCGTTTCCTCAAACTTTACTTAACTATTTCGAAAATATGAGATACGAGATTGGTGTGAAATCTGTGTTATTGACACCATGGTTCACCTTAGAAACATTTAGGGGGATGGTGTGCTAAATTAGTCATGCCACAACATTGATTGGCTTCTAGAAGGAAAAGCCTGAACGTTATAGAATGTTCATTTTGTGGGGGTGGGGGATTGACTCTGTGTCTGCTGTGTGCAATTTGCTGTGTATGTTTAACTTAAAATGAATGTCCTTATCGTTTGTTAAAGGGGTTTGACGCCTTTTTTCGCATTTAAAGTGGGGTCACATAATATGACGGCCAGCTATCGTGAATTGTGACCTATCGTGGATTGTTTCCTGTTGCGTGTGGACTCTGATGATCGCAGACATGAATAATTATACAGGATGACAAATGAAAAACAGAGGTTGCTGTCGGGTGCTTCGTCCCGAGGTCCGCCGTGCTTCCACTGGAACTATAGGCTACTGCCGCTTCAGTGGCCACCATACTCAGGGCGCAATACTGTCGGCTATGCGCGGTCGTTGCGCTCTCGTTCTACAGTGGACAGTGTAGCTCCTCCGGTGACACGCATGAGGCATGAGATCTTGATTTATATACAGGGTTTTATTGCTGTTCAACCCGTGAGAACTGGGTTAAAGAAAAAGAAAAAATACATTAACAAAAATAACGCCGTGTGCATGTGTCACACATTCGGCGCTACAATCAACTCACAACTAGACACTCCATGCACATTTCACACCAAAAATGACGCATGTAAACACAAACACTCTCAGCAAAGTAACTAGTTAACAAACCTCATTGCGGCTTGTCCCAGAGGTGCTAAACATCCTTTTAATGTCCTTTAGCTTCTTCGGTAAGTATGTACTTGAACACGCTAACAGTGGAAAATAATTCGCCCATGCGGTCAAGTTTCCCTTAGGGTCGCTAAAAGGCGCCCGCGTGACAACACTCGGGCGGAACCAAGAATTAGTTCCGTCTTGTTGTACCGTACAATTCAAAATAAATTTAATAATAAAAAGTGCAAATACCTAAAACAAACCAACGTGACAGAGGCAGTTACACTCCCACCAAATCACGAGTGATTTCTTAAACTCGGAGGCAAACCTACTGCATGAATTAAATGAAACTCTGTCCTAATAATCAACTAATAAACTTTGTGTGAGTGTATGATAGAACCATCAGTCTGCTTCTAGCAATGTAACTGTTTTCTGAATGGGTCTCTCCAGGTAAACAGGTTTGGCTGTACGCTTTCCTCTTCCATCCAGGGAGGAGTCACTGATGAGTAACTTGAGTCTCCTCACTCTTTCGTCACTTCCAGGATACACCTCGATGACTCTTGCTAGCTTCCATTGGTTTCGTGGTGCGGCAGCATCTTGTAACAGAACAATGTCACCGACCTTAGCATTTCTGCGATCTTTGGTCCACTTCTGTCTATGTTGGAGATTCAGGAGATACTCCTTTTTCCATCGTATCCAAAAGTTGTTGGTTAAAAGTTGAACTCTGCGCCTGGCTTGTCTTTGACCTTTTTCTCCTTGTAATGTCTAAGGCGTTGAATTTGTTGAGAGAGGGTTGCTTCCTGGACCATCTTGATTATGATCAGCTCCGCCTCTTTCCTTTCCTCCAAGTTCGAGGACTCACAGGACTTTGGCTTAAGACCTTTGATTTCCTTAGCACGGCGCTTGAGTCTGGCAACAGCCTTCACCATTCTTGCCCAGTCTGAGAACTTGTGTAGACGATCTAAAATTGTTTTTGCTTCTTCTGTCTGAGTGTCATGAACCTGAGCTTTCTTGACCTCTGGGTCACTGCTCTCGATCTCTCCCACCATGACAACTCCAGTTGGTAGCTCTTTTTGCCAAAGAAGGTCTGGACCTGTGAACCAGTTAGAGGCTGTGAGTTGTTCTGCTGTGACACCCCTTGAGGTGTGGTCAGCTGAGTTGTCTTCTGAAGCCTTTTCTACAAAGTCAGATACCAACACCTTGATGACATCTGTTGGAAGGACTGCTTCTTTGATCTGTGTTCTACAGACATAGTGTACTTCGTTTGGGAGATTTGGAAGAACTGATGTCACTTGCTTCACAATGACTTGATGGCTTATTCCAAAGGCATCTCCAAACTCAAGACATGGGTTGCCATTGAATATTGTTGGTTCAGGTATAGGAAGACGACTTGCACTGATGGACTCTGCAAGTGCTCTAACAAGAGCTGCTGTGCTGTCATCCTGCTTTGAATGTGCCCAGTCTTGTGGTGAAGAATGGTGCTGCAACAGATTATTTTCATGTTTAACTTCTTCCTTTTCCTTCATACAGACACTTTGATGGAGTAGACTGCTTATTTCTTTATCTGAGCACTCACTCTGATCGTACACTCGCAGACGTGCCTTAGCAGCCTTTAACTTTTTAACTGTCTCTAGTCGCTCCAGTTGTCTCCGCTTTGCATCTAGCACCTTTTGTCTCTCTGCAGCTTCAGCTTCAAGCCTTTCCAATTCCTCAATGCAACACTCTTGTTCTTGTAGTACTTCTAGAGTAGCTTCATTGGCAGCAACTTCAGCAGCGGCCTTTTGTCTGCTAACAGAAATCCGACTTGAATGTCTGGAGCTGCTTTGAGCATGAGGGGACTTAGTGCATTGGGATTTGATACTTAACTTGTCTGAGGCTACAGACTTGAATATAGACGATGTCGCCCTGTTGCTTCGTTGTTCATCTCCTCCACCGTTATCTGCTGTCTCCAAACGATCTTTTGCAGTTTGGATGATCTTCCTGGTTACTGCATCACAGGTGTCAATTTTGCGACGTGTGTCATGGTCAAGGTTGTCTATGCGCTTTAACTCATCATAAGCAATGTTCAGATTCTCTGAGGCAGCACTTATTTTGCTTATGTGTTCATGTAGCAGGTTGTTTGAGCATTGTCCACTCAAAGCTTGCTTGGCGTCTTTAGCAATAGCCTTCCACTCCTCGTAACTCACAGTGAAACGATGAGCAAATCTTCTTATTTGCTCATTGTTCAGTTCTTGGGCTTTTTCCGTTAACTTTCGGTCTCTTTGGCTTCTTCGTGGTTCTTGTGAGGAAGTGTGGACATTAGCTCTTGTGCCTTCAGTAGCCTGTGGTTGCATGTCTATACACTGCTGGTCTATACTTTCACCTACATTAACCTGCTGTCTCTCAGAGGTAACACTAGAATCTGACATTGTTACTTGGTGTACTTAAATTTGGGTTAAATCTAATTTGGCCTGTAGCTAAGTGATTCAGCTCCCATTAGCTATTCACATTTATACAATTTTTACCACTAATATTTTTTAGAACATATTCACTTCTCCTTCACACAAATCAATATCACGTTGTTCTATGAAATGCAAATTCAGTCTCTTGGTTGTAGCTTAGTTAACACTTAAACATACACACAACTATACCGTATGAATATGAAGGCAAAAATGTGTCAGTCTCTTGTGGGAAATAGTTTAAGCTTCTTTGCATCAGCTGGATTCATGGTAAGGGGCCTGGATTCTTCTGTAGATGCCACTCTTGGATGTAGAGATGTCCCTTCTTGTCCATGGATCACGGCTCTTTGGTACTGTCTTCCTCGTCTACTCATGCAGAGCAGCTGAGTTCTCACTGTAGCTCCTCCGGTGACACGCATGAGGCATGAGATCTTGATTTATATACAGGGTTTTATTGCTGTTCAACCCGTGAGAACTGGGTTAAAGAAAAAGAAAAAATACATTAACAAAAATAACGCCGTGTGCATGTGTCACACATTCGGCGCTACAATCAACTCACAACTAGACACTCCATGCACATTTCACACCAAAAATGACGCATGTAAACACAAACACTCTCAGCAAAGTAACTAGTTAACAAACCTCATTGCGGCTTGTCCCAGAGGTGCTAAACATCCTTTTAATGTCCTTTAGCTTCTTCGGTAAGTATGTACTTGAACACGCTAACAGTGGAAAATAATTCGCCCATGCGGTCAAGTTTCCCTTAGGGTCGCTAAAAGGCGCCCGCGTGACAACACTCGGGCGGAACCAAGAATTAGTTCCGTCTTGTTGTACCGTACAATTCAAAATAAATTTAATAATAAAAAGTGCAAATACCTAAAACAAACCAACGTGACAGAGGCAGTTACAGACAGCTTCAGCTTCAGATCGCCCCAGCTCGACACCAAACGTAGGCAAAAGGACCTCGGACCTTGGAACAGAGAGACACTCGCATTCGCTGAGCAAACGCACAGGAAAGGACTAAATAGACCAGGCAAAGAGAGGAAGCAATTACCTGTGGCATGTGGTTGCGATCGCACCAAATTGGTTCCCTAATCAATTGTGCTCTTAGGTCACTAAAATCCCCCTTACGCTGCACACTTCACACATATACAAGCATTAGTTAAAAGTTTATTTCATAAACTGCAGTAATCAAAAAACGGTGGGCATTATAACAAAAACATAACCACAGTTTGAGCAATCAGAGAGGGGCTCGTAATGAAGAAAGATCTCTCCCCCATCCCCTTGTTATTTAATGTACTTTATAAAAACATTTGATTTGGTTTGATTAGCATTTTACAGACACATACTATGGATGGCGTTTACTACTGTCCAACACCGTTGCTTCTTTCCCCATAAGATGCAAAAATCAGTGTTTAATTACGTTGATTTACCTTTGAGCATTTCCTACTATAGGCTACTGTGTAAAATGCTGTTTAGAATTGACCAACACCATTTCTATGTTCACGTTTGTATCAAGAAAGTAAGACCCGTCATCATCATCATCATGCCACCACAGAGACAAATCAACCGCTTTGCTTCAGCCACTCAACGGGCTATGGCCCGGTTTCACAAAACGAACGAATCCATCCTGAGTGAGCGATGGCGATACGATGTTAAGTTTGAAGCTCATGCATGTTTCCGCACGTGAACGACTTCATGCCTTCAAACTCGTGCATGTTGCAGAAAATGAGCAACAGCGACCCCTGGGGTCACAGAAGACGGTGGGTCACAGAATACGGTGTAACAGGGGCCCCGATGGAGGAGGAAGTCTGTACGGCGCCGGCCCCCTGAACACTTGAAGGACCATGTGCTGGGGCCGTCGGGGACGACTGGCCCCTTAGGTGGGGGCTATGTGGCGCTCACGGCCGTGATCTCCGTGCCGCAAGGGACCCTGGGAGGGTCGGTGGTGTGTGTGTGTGTGTGTGTGTGTGTGTGTGTGTGTGTGTGTGTGTGTGTGTGTGTGTGTGTGTGTGTGTGTGTGTGTGTGTGTGTGTGTGTATGTGTGTGTGTATGTGTGTTTAATAAAGGCAGCTCTCGGTGTCGTGTGGTGTATGGGGCCCGAGAGTTGTAAGTAAACCAATACCCTGGGCCGATACCACTGTCAATGACATCGAACAATAACGCAAGGGAGCACATTCTCCATAAATTCCTGATGTGGGCGTCTACGCACGTGCCACGCAGTCGTTTCTGTATTTGTTGGGTAATCAAACGCTTCAATGTTGTTGTGTTTGTTGGCCAGTGGCATGTCACCTTTTATTATCTATCATATCCGACATTCTTTGGAAACGTCTTCACAATGCCAATCCTCTATCTTGTTGATCTCGCGTCGTTTTAGGTAACAGCCACCGTCATAAAGGCTGTTATAAAATGAATCTGTTATTGACTGTCAGCTCATTAACGTTTCACTGCTTCAGGTAAGGCAGACAATTATGGTTTATGGGTTTTATTGTGTTGTTCTGTTAAGCACTTTGTAACCTGCTTTGGAAAGGGGATATAAAAATAAAGTTATAGGCTATTATTAGGGCTATACTACTGCTACTGTTTGTCTTATCTTTTTTTTTATATACAAATGTCTTAATCCTTGAATAATATTACTATCTGCTTCTGCGGATGCCTGAGCTATACAACTGTTGAAATCGTCATGATGCTAGTACAGCTTTCTTTTGTTTCAGGTTTTCGTTTCTGGATGGGTACCCTCCACGGGTTCGTTGGCCTTTTGTTTGGCCTTCAGATCGTCACACATGTGACGGGCTTCAGTAGTGGGGGATTTGTTGAGTCTTGCTTTTCCCTGTTGCCTGTACATCAGGTCAATGGTGCAAATATTCCCCCACAGACCAGCGAACAACCTTTTGAGGTCAATGCCATCGCCAGTGGGGGGGAGTCAATTACCGGTAGACCCATATGGATAGTGTGCATTTTATTTTAAGTAGGGTATATATAGCCTACATATCATTTTTCTCAACGGATCTCTGATCTCTTCAATATGTATTTGTTTAGTGAGTCTCGGAAGTGTGTCTGCTACTCTGCAATTTCGAGGGTTCATGGTGGAGGTCTGGAAGTCAGATACAGATCCGGCCAGGGGACATTTCATTAAGTTTGATCCTGAAACGACTGAGCTCTTGACGTGCAATGACATTCAGGTAAGCTGCTACTACCAACTAATTATTCAATCATCTTTACAGAATAAAAATGTCTACATGTATAGGTCATATAAATACTGTAGTGACTTTATGTAGGCCTAGTTTAGCCTTTTGTTAAACTTAGTTTATCTTTGTTTAGGATTCTGCCGTTACTCAAAACACAAACCTTCGAAAGACTTTTGTTCAAGTTAAATGGCAAGCACAGGAAACTGGATCCTCTTCATTCTTTTTACGGTAAAGGTCCATGCTGTTATTTCAAACACCCTAATTAAGTAGCCTACCCTAATATTGTGTGAATGTTTAAGTTTCATTCAATTAGTATTTTACCTCAGGCCTACTCATATGAAAAAATTAGGAAAAATACATGAGCAACATGCAATAAAACAATCCATCATTTTTTACTTACAATTATCCAATTAATGGAATGGTGATAATCATGGTTATTACTAGGCCTACATTAACTATATGTGTATTTATTGGTTTATCTGCATGTGTGTGTTTGTGTGTGTGTGTGTGTGTGTGTGTGTGTGTGTGTGTGTGTTTCAGAGTCACATTTGTTGAAGATTTCTTCAAATTTTGGGGACCAGTGAGGGTCAATATATCGACACCAGCTTCGACAACACAGCCATCAACTACAACACTAACTTCCGAGCCAAGTACAGAACAACCACGTACTACACTTGGTGCACAATCAACTACCATACTTTCTATGCAACCAAGTACTATACAACTCATTACTACACTTGGTAGAAATCCAAGTACAACGCATAGTACACAACCAATTACTACGCATAGTACTCAACCAAGTACTATACAACAAATGACTACAGATACTATACAACCAAATACAACACATAGTACACAACCAATTACTATGAATAGTACACAACCAAGTACTACACATAGTACACAACCAATTACTACAAATATAACTCAACCAAGTACTACACAAAGTACACAACCAATTACTACACATAGTACACAACCAACTACCATACTTGCTACGCAGCCAAGCACTATACAACTCATTACTACACTTGGTACAAATCCAAGTACAACACATAGTACACAACCAATTACTACACATAGTATTAAACCAAGTACTATACAACAAATTACGACAGTTAATACGCTACCAAGTCCTACACCTAGTTCACAATCAACTACCACAGCCGGTACTCAACCAAGTATTATACAACAAACGAGGATGCTGTGTAGGCCTATCTATTATATTAGCTTGATTATTTGTTTGTGGAGTATACTTGATGACAATTTTATCATCAAATAGTGCTCATGTGATGTACTTCTTTTTTCTTCAGAATGTATTAGCATTTTTGCTTTTAGTAAAACAATTGTGAAATGCCTATTGGTTTTTCAACCATGTACTTTGGGCATAATCAACTCATAATGTTGATTCAGAAGTACTACAGAAGGCTTTCTGATACAAACTAATATTTGTTCTAACAAACGTTAAAGCTCTCATTGTTCTCTATTCACGCCGGTACAGTCCATATGGGTTGCCTCGTAACTAGTGCTCCCTCCCTGCTCATTTATCCGCCATTGAAAAGGGTTGGATATATGCACCTGTGGTGGAGCTATGATTACGCACTGTTTGCGCATATGTGATTGACAGGTCAGATGGATACCCTGAACCAATCAGGGGCCCTGAAAGGTCAGAAATTTGCAGGGAGAGGTCAACATCTAAATTGTCTCATGTACAGAGGCAGACACAGTCAACCAGAACTCATATTCTAACAGAGCATTATACTCACTAATAGCTGATGGATGGATGATGCATTTCTAAAAATGACACTCAAAATATAGGCCTAGCTCTTAAATCTACACAATCTATAAATAACTATTTAAAGTGAAACAATTAAGTAATTTCACATTACTGATTGCATTTTAGCATCCACTTAGAATGCACGAGGGACCATTGATATAGGGGCTATGTGTGGTGGTTGTTGCCATGGATGTATCAAAGGTTGTTGCAGAGCAACAGCAGTGTCACTCACATGACAAAGCACACTCTTTTTCACAACCTATATATATATCTTAAAAAAACGAAATCTGAAAGATGAAATAAAATATTGTGAAACACCAAATATGCTTCTGTAAGGGTCACCTTAACATTTGATTGCAATAAAACATTGAAATAATAAAATACCCAACCAGCATTAGACCGAGTCTAACTATCAACTACACATTACACAACAAGGTATTGTACATATTACTAAACTAAGTGCACAACCAAGTAGCAGATCTAGAACACAACCAAGGACCGTCCATATATACACTGAGTACACAACTAAGTACTATACAAACATAATCAAGTTTTACAATTTATTCATGGCTGTTACGGCCACTGCCTGTTTGTCGGTGTCTTGTTTTCCCTATGTTGTCATGTGCAGGTGCCAGTCAATTAACCACTTTCATCGTCATCGGCCAATCAGCTCATCCGGGTTCCATCAATCACCTCATCAGTTCCCAGCAAGGGGAGGCCTGCCACACATTTAAAAGACAGTTTTACTAGGGTAGCTCTCTCTCTTTTTGGTCTGCAGAGGGTAGCCCAGTTTGTGTCTAGTGAGTTTGATAGGATTCCAGATCCTTTGGTATCATATATGTATATAATTACTTATTATCCTACATTATAGATATTGTCCCTTAGTTTCCCTTCTCCCCCTGCTTGCGTTTATTGTGAACTATGTGTTGACAATAAACTACAACACGTAGTGCTGTTCTCTGTTTAGACACATTAGGTTAGGAGTGTTGCTACCCATTGTGTTTTTGGGTTAGTTTAGGTTAGGTAAGTAGACGTGTGGTCTACTTGGCAGCTGGTAAGCTTTGCCTTCCTGTTTTAGTTGTTGGGTTAGCTCTGTTTTGTTTGGTTCTTTGCTTTGGCAACACTCAAGTCCCAAGACCCGGATGCATTGTGGTGTTGGGCTTGTTTTGTGTTTTATGTTCACCAATGCCCCAGTAAACCCCGGTTCACCATCATCTGTTGTTTCCAGACCTTTATTATTCACACATACCATGCTCATCTATCATCCATAACCCAGCCATTTTACATCCGTTACCTCCCCCACTACCCCTAGACAGTGGGGTTGTAACAATGTGTTGTTGTACATTTGGAATTTGTCAGCATTTTGAACATTACTTGGATTGATGGAGAGGTTCACTCTATAAACAAATATGTATTGGCTATATTGTAAGCATAATTATTAACTTATTAGTTTTTTAGGTATCCATGAAGACTGCATGGGATGTTTGAACATATTCATATCATAAAAATACATTTGAAGAGTAAACCTGTTCCTATTAAAAATATTACGACATTTAATGCCTTCTCTTGCTGTATCCTCAAAGTTTACTTTACTCATCTGAAAATATGCTTTTTTGATGAGATTGGTGGGAAACCTGTGTTATTGACCCCATGGTTCACCTCAGAAACAACAGCACTATTCTCGGGACGCAGTCACATTTGAAACTACAATCTCTGTGTGGTTCAAGCAGGTGCACTTACAACTATTCTACGCAAGTTATTAGGCAGTTGAAAATAAGGGAAGCATGAACATAGATTTAATGGAAATTAAGATGAGATTTATATCAAACAAATACTACAGTTAGTGATTTATTGAGTACATTACAGAAGCACTTGCTCAAGGTTTGTATTATGGTTTCAGTACCACTGAAGTCCAACAGAGGACAGTGCTATGTCACAATTTATCATCCATCATATGAGACAACCTTTGGAAACACCTACGCAATGCCACACCTAGTTGAAACGAAAGAGTACAAAGGTTGAAACAAAGTAGTCTCGTTCATTACAACTGCCATCTAATACTGGTCAGAGGAATCTTGTTGATAGTGTGTTGGGTTTATTATTAGTCACCTTCATAAATGCTGTCATTTGGTTACAGCCAGCTTATTTATATTTAACTGCTTCAGGTAAGGCAGAATATTATTTTTGTGTGTGTTGTTCTGCTAAGCACTTTGTAACCTGCTTTGGAAAGGAGATATAAAAATAAAGTATTCGCTATTATTAGGGCTATACTACTGCTACTGTTTGTCTTCTTCTTTAATACAAATGTCTTAATCCTTGAATAATATTACTATCTGCTTCTGCGGATGCCTGAGCTATACAACTGTTGAAATCGTCATGATGCTAGTACAGATTTATTTTGTTTCAGGTTTTCGTTTCTGGATGGGTACCCTCCACGGGTTTGTTGGCCTTTTGTTTGGCCTTCAGATCGTCACACATGTGATGGGCTTCAGTAGTGGGGGATTTGTTGAGTCTTGCTTTTCCCTGTTGCCTGTACATCAGGGTTTTAATGGTGCAAATATTCCCCCACAGACCAGCGAACAACCTTTTGAGGTCAATGCCATCGCCAGTGGGGGGGAGTCAATTACCGGTAGACCCATATGGATAGTGTTCATTTTATTTTAAGTAGGGTAATATATAGCCTACATATCATTTTTCTCAACATATCTCTGATCTCTTCAATATGTATTTGTTTAGTGAGTCTCGGAAGTGTGTCTGCTGCTCTACAATTTCGAGGGTTCATGGTGGAGGTCTGGAAGTCAGATACAGATCCTGCCAGGGGACGTTTCATTGAGTTCGATCCTGAAACTACTGAGCTCTTGACGTGCAATGACATTCAGGTAAGCTGCTACTACCAACTAATTATTCAATCATCTTTACTGAATAAAAATGTCTACATGTATAGGTCATATAATTACTGTAGTAATTTTATGTAGGCCTAGTTTAGCCTTTTGTTAAACTTAGTTTATCTTTGTTTAGGATTCTGCCGTTACTCAAAACACAAACATTCGAAAGACTTTTGTTCAAGTTAAATGGCAAGCACAGGAAACTGGATCCTCTTCATTCTTTTTACGGTAAAGGTCCATGCTGTTATTTCAAACACCCTAATTAAGTAGCCTACCCTAATATTGTGTGAATGTTTAAGTTTCATTAAATTAGTATTTTACCTCAAGCCTACTCATATGAACATTTTAGGAAAAGCACATGAGCAACATGCAATAAAACAATCCATCATTTTTACTTACAATTATCCAATTAATGGAATGGTGATAATCATGGTTATTATTAGGCCTACATTAACTATATGTGTATTTATTGGTTTATCTGCATGTGTGTGTTTGCGTGTGTGTGTGTGTGTGTGTGTGTGTGTGTGTGTGTGTGTGTGTGTGTGTGTTTCAGAGCCACATTTGTTGAAGATTTCTCCAAATTTTGGGGACCAGTGAGGGTCAATATATCGACACCAGTTTCGACAACACAGCCATCAACTACAACACTAACTTCCGAGCCAAGTACAGAACAACCTAGTACTACACTTGGTACACAATCAACTACCATACTTTCTACACAACCAAGCACCATCATCACTACACTTGGTACAAATCCATGTACTACACAAAGTACACAACCCATTGCTATACATAGTACTCAGCCAAGTACTATACAACAAATGACTACACACAGTACACAACCAAGTACTCTGCAACAAGTTAATACACTTAATACACAACCAAGTATTGGGTATAGTAAACAACCAACTACCACACTTGGTACTCGACCAAGTACTATACAACAAATGAGTACACTTTTTATGCAACCAAGTACTAGGTCCAGTACATGATCAACTACCACACTTAGTATACAACCAAGTACTATACAACAAATGATCATATGTAATACACAATCAACGACCATACTCGGTATACAACCAAGTAATACACGTAGTTCACAACCAATTACTACACATAGTACTCAACCAAGAATTATACAACAAATGACTACAGATACTACACAACCAAGTACAACACATAGTACACAACCAATTACTACACATAGTACTCAACCAAGTATTATACAACAAATGACTACAGATACTACACAACCAAGTACAACACATAGTACACAACCAATTACTACACATAGTACTCAACCAAGTACTATACAACAAATGACTACAGATACTACACAACCAAGTACAACACATAGTACACACACATAGTACACAACCAATTACTATGAATAGTTCACAACCAAGTACTACACATTGTACACAACCAATTACTACAAATATAATTAAACCAAGTACTACAAATAGTACACATCCAATAACTACAAATATAACTCAACCAATTACTACACATAGTATTCAACCAGTTATTACAAATAGTACCCAACCAAGTACTATGCATAGTACATAACCAATTACTACAAATATAACTCAACCAAGTACTGCACAAAGTACACAGCCAATTACTAAACATAGAACACAACCAAATACTATACAACAAATAACTACACATATACTCAACCAAGTACTATACAACAAATTACTACAGATACTACAGAACCAAGTACTAGACCTAGTTCACAATCAAATACCGCAGCCAGTGCTCAACCAAATACAAGTACACAACAAATTACTACACAAAGTACTCAACCAAGTAATACACGTAGTTCACAACGAATTACTACACATAGTACTCAACCAAGTACTATACAACAAATGATTACAGATACTACACAACCAAGTACTATACAACAAACGAGCATGATTATTGAACAACCAAGTAATGGAAAACAAACTAGTATACTTAGTACACAACCAAGCACTAGACTGTTTACACAATCAACTGGCACATGAAAATTGCAGTGCATTTTGGAGGGGTATTTATTTGCTAAATCGGGGGGAAATTAAGCAACGCTTGAGCTAAATCTGGAACAAGTGAAGCAAGTTTTTCAGCAGCCAAAGTTTACAAACGGCACCCCATAAACCAGAAGATCGTATGTACTCTAATCTGCAGGTTCAACATCAGCTCACGAAAGTACCAGCAGCACTCCTGGGCAGCCGTCAGACAAAGTCAGGGCGTCAAGGGTTTGATTTTTTATTAATTTTTTCGTTTACAGAATTCAGTAGAGAAATCTGCAAAACGTAGACTTCACTAATATCATGCAGCACTGACCACACGGATTTGTTCTTTCTTTCACTCTCGACATTCCTCGACGTATCGTCTCTCTCTCTCTCTCTCTCTCTCTCTCTCTCTCTCTCTCTCTCTCTCTCTCTCTCTCTCTCTCTCTCTCTCTCTCTCTCTCTCTCTCTCTCTCTCTCTCTCTCTCTCTATAAAATGTATATTTCAATTTAGGATGTCGATTTCAATTTAAGATTTCGATTTAACGTATAATTCAAATTTTATATATGTGAAATTGCAGTGCATTTTGGAGTTTGCAGTTTATTTGCTAAATCTGGGAAAAACTCCTCTTCATTCCACTTCAGCTTTTGCAGGCTGTGGCGCCTCTGATCTGCAGCATCACAATTAACGGGGTATGTTTTATTTTGGGTGTAATTGTGTTAAGGTCCGTTAGCATTTCTAAATTTTTAAAGATAGGGTATGCATTTATTTTCATATTTGTTTAAATTCTCTTGATATTCCGACAGCAATCGAAAAATAAAATGCGGTAAACATCCGCTATCTGTGGCTGTCACAGGCCTGTAATAAGCCTGTCTAATTGTTTCATTGGGCCCGAATGAAATTATTTGATGGCCTACCTGTCTGTCAACCTATCTACCCGGCTACCTGCGTGAACTCTGCCTGTGCACTCGGCCTACCTATGGCTAAAGCCAGCAAGCTAGTCATGTGTTTTGGGGGAGTGGCTTTGGAGGGAAGCTTGGAGGGAGGCCTGTGGGATACTTTCAAAATTCAGCTGGTATCTCCAAATTGCAGTCCCTAGTTTAAAGGAACTTTATTTCTAAGCCATGCAACCATGTGAGTGGCTGTGCTATTCTGTATCTGACTTTATGTAAATGTTTCTTTCTCCTGCTCTCTCCCAGCATGGCTTCCCACAGCCACCAACCATCAAGGTAAATCATTCCCAACTAGCATAGTGTCGTGCTGAGTCATTCCTGCCAAGACTAGGCTTGCACTGTGACTCCAATCTTCTATGTCTTAAGATATGCAGGATTTTGCAGAAGACTCTCTCTCTGGCAGCCGAAACCATATCGTTGATTTTGCTTTGTTTATGGGACTCTGGCTGTGTAAGTGCCGATACATATATATATATATATATATATTTTTTTTTATAAAGTTTATAAAGTAAAAAAATATATAAACTGTATCTCACTGAGTTATATTGGACTGGTAGTGTACCCAGTTTGGCAGCTGTGTGTGTGTGTGTCTTTTTTGGATATCTAGGTCACTCCCATTGCGCTTGTGTGTGTTGTGCTGTTTACTAGTCTTGTAGAGTTGTCAATGGCTTTTCTGCCCATTGGACCCAGTCATGAATTGTAAGTCATTTCAGTCATTCAACACTAAACACATGTAGAATCACCCCCAATTTCATTATACATTTCACAATTGTGACATTTCCTTTTATCTTTCGTAAGGAAACATATCTATGATTGTGTTACCCAAGTGGTCACTCTCATTCATGAGATTTTCCTCCGTAAGTAACGACACATGTAGGCCTATACATCCGATATACCAGATTACTCAAAATATTGTTGCATTTCTATTTTCACTGTCTTTGTCGTCTTTGTAATGTGGTTTTCATCATTTCTTTCCCACATGCAGTCGCTGCAATATTCCTGGGTCTTTGGAAGATTGAGGAGAGTGATGTTTGGAAGATTTGCTGTGACAGCCTCTTGCTTCTGAAAGTAATGGCTGGTTATACTGCATGGAGGTTCCTTGTTTTCGTAATTTTCATATTGATTATTTATGTTTTCACAAAAACATCGGCACAAGGAAATGGAAGAGGTTAGTCATTCTCCTATTTTTGTGCCTTTAAAATAACACTCCATGAGGGAGTATCAACTGAACCTACTCTGTCACATTTTTTGTTGCAGGAAATGATTATGCTGGTAACAGATGTAGAAAGGTAAAGGGCTTTCACTTCATACATGATTGAGATTTGAGAAACGTAATACATGCATACATTACCCATCACGTTCATCATATTTAACTCTCTAATTGCTTGTAGATATAGACCTACTGATAATCTCTTTTTCAACTTTCAGAGGACATTTCCAAAAAGCACTTTGTTCACAGTCATCATCTTTTACCTTGGAAATATTGCATTTGCTATTGGTTTGATTGTTCTCATGTTTTCTGGCTTCTGATATTTGCTACTTTAGAAATCTAGTTTCAGAATGACACAACAGATTATTTATGTATTTCAAATGATGTCAAACTATATGTTGTTACTTTCATTCAAGCATTTCCATTCATTATCATGAGGCAGTTATTCATTACATTTTTGATATTTAGATTACATCTAGTATGATAATGTAAGATTTTTGTTCTGTTGAGTTGATAATGAATCATATATAATTATAACAATTTGTTCATGCCATCACTGGTTAACTCAGTGCTGGTGATGTTTCTTAGTTTTGTTAAATGCAACATACCAGTGCAAGAATAAATGTTGTTTTTGTTTTGGCAACCTAGGGCTATACAGCCACTGCATTTCAAAAAGATATCTGCTTGCATCACTTTGAGCCAGCAGTAACATTGTTAGACATCAGAGAAATGTAATGAACTGGAAACCATATTACAGACGGCGGTTACGCCAGACCACTGCATCCATCTTTACCAACAGCTTTTTAAATTAATATCAGAATTTATCTGACATAAGAAATGAAAGATATTGCTTTAAATAACAGAGAAAAAGATTGAAACAAGAATACAACTATATTCAATTTGTATTGTATCAATTTAGACTAAAAACCACTCAATGATTTGTATATGCAAAGCGTACTTAGGTTAAACAAAAAACATACGTATCAAAATATCTTTATTGATTCAAAAGAGGTACTCGTATTACCAGAGAAATGTCTCATCGTACATTTAATTGAATTGTGAAATATTAAGGTTGGGTGATTGGATGGGCTGCAGTTACAATTAACTGTCTAAGTTATTTCTATTGAATCTTTTCAGCCCAGTGATCAAGACCATGTTAGGAGTCCACCCCACCCCCCATGCACGCAAATGTAAGGCACCATTTGTGACTACCTGGCTGTTGAAAATATGTTTATATATGTTTTGGGAGGCTCTTCGTGTCCTACCAAGGACTCAAAAGTAGACTGTTTTCATAAACAGAACAACGGGAAGGTTCATTTCAGTGTTTCCTTGAGGGATGCGAGAAATAACCATTGCATCCAATATATCTTTAAAATCCAACACAGAAAGACGTAAAACCTCAGAAATACAATTATTACAGCATCACAATGATATTTTCAAATCCCTCAAGGTAAGCCAGTGAATGTCAAAGTATTGATACAAAAATAAAGCATGGAGGAATATAGTACAATATCAATCATGTACACAATATAACAGTTTAAATGACAAATTCGACTTTTGCACGGTAATATTTATATTAAAACAACCAAGAATGATCGTTTTGATCTAAGGGAGAAAGGAATCTTGGGGAATGTACTTACTGTAATACCGCCTACAAGTTTCTTCAGGTATGAAGTGTCCCTTACCAAAGATGTTGACAAATGGAGACTAATTTAAATTTGCATTGCATGTTATTTCATGCATTTTCCCTGACTGGCCAAATGTATGCATATGTAATAAATGTATTGTATCCATTAACCACATTAGTTGTACGACATGGATTTGAGTGCTGCTTGGCTGAATTTGACTTTGCATCCATTGGCGCATTTTAAATAAGCTTTTATACCTTCAAAAATAAATTTCATTTCCAAGTCTATTTGGTTTTCTATGAGGCAGATCTCCACACCAGAAAATGACATTAATAGCGTACTCTGTCCCAAAGTTCCTTTAGGCTGTAGGCAGGGACTAAGCCTGTTCTGAAGGTGCCTCCTTCTAGTCTTGAGATAGCTAACATCCGTTCAGCTCCACCTGGCTCTCTACCGCTACAGGCAGGATGAGATGCGAGATGCGGCTCCAGAGGCCGCTCAGCTTGTCCGCATCCATATGGTCAAACGCCGCCTGGCTGCCCGAGCCAACAAACCTTTCTGCGATGTAATCCTGCACGATTTCTTCCACCTCCTTCAGACTGTGTTGGGTCTCCAGGTGGTCCTGGGGCAGAAGCACAGTGAAGGCAAGAAACACCTGCTTGTAGGCAGCGTTCTCGTGGTCGCAGTAGCGGTAGAATATGAGCGTGGAGCCCTGGCGGGAGCTCCTCAAAGCGATGGATGACGGCGGCGGGCTGGTCGCCTCCTCCGAACGCTCCCCGCAGCTCGCTGTCAATGTCCATCTTGACCCGGTCACTGTCCTGGCCGGCCGCCGCGACTCCGTCGATGTGGAGCACGGAGGCGTTGTGGGCGGCGGAGAAGGCGGTCGCCAGCCCTTTGGCCAGGCAGTACAGAGTCTTCTCAGCCCTGCGGCCCGCGACCAGGATTAGGCTGACTGGCTCTGTGGGCCGGGCGGTCCGGAGGTGCCTTTCCAGGTGAATTCTGCTCCTCTTCCATAGTTCAAGGCGCTGGCCGGGGAACTTGCTTTGAAGGTCAGACCACTTGGCCGAAAACTCCACAAGCTTTACTTTCTTAGTGAGGTTCTCTCCATCGCCTGTGAGGTTCTGGAGAGCAGGGGCCTTGTACGCCAGAAGAACAGCAGCACTCAGCAGCAAGAGGCACACCAGTCTTGTTAAATACCAACAGAAACCTAGCGGGACAGAACACATTTTAGCTCAGCAAAAGCTACAAAGGTTGCAAAATGTAAAAGTACACATTTCATTTAGAATATAAAAAGGTTAATATCTCACCTCGAGGAGGAGATCCATGGATTACCTTGACGGAAGGTTTGATAGCAGATTTCTTTACCCCTTAAAAAAATAAAGCCCCAATCAATATAGAGCTGCACAGAAAACATGTCCGCCTGCTGCATTATTCAACTGAAAAGTACCTTGATTCTTCCGTTGAATCAGTTTCTGCTGAGGAACGTTATTAACATGCTGTTGTGGTGTGCAAGATACCCCAGACTTGGAGTAGCCGACAGGGACATAATGGGTCCTCTTGGGAACACCTAGAGACAGGGCAAAGTTCATTGATACAAGGGGATGAACAGTCCCAGATAACTGATATCAGTTAGGGATCTAGAAACATTTAATGTAATGTGTAAAAACAATAAAAATAAATAAAGACCAAAAAAAAACATAACTACAATTCGTTTTTCACACAAAAATACCTCAAAAACCTGATTTAAATAGCGAATGGAATTTGTTTGTCTCCAGTATACTGTAAAAACAGACAATTGAATGCTCTAATAATTATGCAGAATATGATTATTATGAATCATGTCTGTGTAAACGTCCTCCAGATACAATATAATACCGCAACCCGAAATTGAGGATTACCAGAGGCTCTGGCCTTGGCCATAGTCTGCTGATAATCTGCAGTGCTTCTCGACTTGGTCCATTGAGTCTGGGGTCTGTCCTCTTGTGAGCCAAGTGGATGTGGAGACTTGGCAGAAGACACACGTTCGCTTCTTGATGGTTCCACTAAAAAGCAGGGCATTAAATATGTATCAAATGTTCTGGACGTGAAATACGTGAGTTATTGTTTTCATGTGTGATTGCAATCCTACCTGCTTTGTTTCTCAGCACCCCTAGATCGTCATTTTGACTTGATTGTGAACGTGCCAACACAGAAGGAGTCAAGCTGTTGACTTCAAACAGTTCAGTCGTTTGTGCAGAACCTTTAAATAAAAAAAAAGTGTTTCAATAACAACATGAAGAGAATACTTTAGCTTCATAAATACATAAAACAGAATGATAATAATTAAAATAACTCACCGATAAGAAGTGATTTAGGGTACTCTGGTTGTTTACTAGAATAAAGCGAATCTAGTGACAACCCCTTTTCTTGAAGTTTCTGTTTCTCCAGAGATGCCTCGGGTTCTACATCCATACAATCGTACTCATCGCCTTCCATCACTTCGTCTTCCTCCAGACGCCTTTTCTTGTTGGGGGACCCTGAGTTAACCACAACAAAGTTACGGCATCCCCTCTGATAGCCCGAGGCACGCCTCAATATATAAATATTAAGAGTGGTAATAGGCAAATACAATCGGAACCCTACTTGTATCTCCCGATGCATTATTCGTTTCTTTTGCACCATTCTCAGCTGCTTCTTGGGCTGTATTTGATTTGCCCCTCTTCGTCCGCTTTATTGGTTCTCTGGCTTCAATGTTCATTGCTGGAGGAAATGAATAACGAAAGTAACAAACGGGGAAGCAAAAACGAAAGATGTATGCTATATCGACCAGCGGCGCATAACCATACGGACACTAAGTAAAGTTCTACAAATGCAACGTTAACACATAAAAGTTATAAGTAACGTTGAAGTTAAATCGATGGATGGAGCCGTTAGTGAGTTAGCCCTGTGAGCTATATCAACTGTTCTCACCTTTAGCTGTAGACTGCCTCGTTGATCGCCTCGTGGCTCGAGTCACCGTATTTTGAGAATCATCAGACTCCATGTTATAACAATATCGTATGTTGCTTGATAATGTATCTTGGTGCTTCGTTAGAGCATTGTATTAACACATGTATCCCCGGGACTAGTTTTAGTGGCGCATTTCACCGCTGTCAACTGTGCAGCAGGATGTACTAGCATTTACGTTAACAGCCTTCAAAATAAAATGGTCAGAGAACATGAAAATTAATGTATTCATCCAGATTAAATTATCCAGCATATAGGGATAAATAATGTGTTTCAAATCAATCGCAAGACTCTTAATGTATGCAACGTTGTATCTCCAAGTTCGTTTTTTTAATAATTGTTGCATTGGTGAATTAGGTAGTATTTCATGGGATAGCTTACACGACTTTTGCTTTGAAAGCAGAACATCTCCGGTCTGTAGGATTCATTGGTTGTCAGTGAGCCTGCGTGGAAGAGAAGCTGGGTCAAACTCCAATTGTTATGATTGCTCCTTTGGTAAGAGATATACACACAATATAAACAAACAGGTTAAATCTATTCATCAAATTATTTAATGATTAACTATTTAGAAAACTGACTGGTTAGCTGTTTGCTACGGTTGCAATTTGCCACGACATTTGGTAAATAATATTAGCTTTAATGTTACTTAAGCTAACGTTAGTTGTGTTTAAGTTTCGTTTTAAAAAGGATCAACTCTTTTGAATATGCTCACGCTCTCATTTGACATGAGATATTATTGATCAGGAACGAGGAAAGATTTATGGACTGAATGTACCTGACATGTTTCTGGAATTGTAACCCATTTCCTGTCGAATATGTCCCTTGTTGCAAAGTATGAGATGGAACTATTTAGTTAATATGTTAATCAGCGCAGTTTTAACCCGTCCGGGCCGATGGCTTGGCCTCCTGTATTGCTGCTTACAGCTTTCTCTGGAACCACTCATCCAAACAACGTCACACTCGAAACGGCTCTTCCTTGGGTTCTCGTCTTCGAGTGTGAAGGTGATCGGATGAACGGTTATCGAGAAAATCGAAGGTCAGACATACATACGAAGCCCACTTCCATGTTGGATTCAATTTAAGCTGTGTTGGATTAAAATGACACTAGCAGTCCAATACAAGTGATCATGAGGTAAGGGTTAGAGTTGAGTAGTTTAAATCGTTATATTTTGCTAACATGTGGAGAGGGAAAATAAACCTTTAATACTGAATTTTAAACCATAAAATTGTCTGCCTTGTCTCTACGCAGGATTAAATGATACCGAATTGATTGCCTTGAGCGTGCTGCAGTTCCCAGTCTACAGAAATGGATGGAAACGATGAAGGTATCAGTCTATGTCTGGCCGGTACTGAAAATCGTAAGGCAATCGAGATAGTTCATTATGTGTAGAACTGTAACTTATTATACTCTTTACTATAGAAAACGCCAAGGAAGCAGAACCCCACTCAAAGGTTCCAGAATCAGATGAAAACAGGGAGGAAGAAAACGATTCTCAAAATCTCAATAAAAAACAAATACACATTTGATTTATATTGTATTATCACTAGGGCTGGCCCGAATACATCATTTTAAGCTTCGGATATTTGTTAGGTTTCCAAACGAATATCCGATTATTCTGTGAAGAAAAAAGAAAACAAAAGTCCATTCATAGTGGGTATCTTTCACTGCTGATCATTTTCTAAAGTGGTTCAGTTGGTAAAACAAATGTGTTATTTTAATAACGCAAAACAACAATATCACGTCAGTGGCTTTCGGATCCGCTCATCAGTCTCAGTTCGACTTGGTTAGGCAGAGCTTCAATGCAGCCTAAAACTTTCCGAAGACACACACGGTTTCCAAAGTATGAGAGTAGGCCTACTTCCAATTATCACAAAGCAAACAGGTGGTTTGAACATTGTACAAAGCTTTGGATAAATTTCACAGCAGGACTAGTGCTGTTTACCCGGTGATAAATCACACAGGCGCTATTGTGGGGGACGGATGGCCATAAAAACATCGCTACCTGTTCTATTCATGTTTACTAAATAACCAACATGTTGTTATTGTTAGTAGGCAGAGCTTTTTGGTGTCTTTTGGACTCGTTTGAACATTGAAATAGCTGCTAAATACGTTTATTATAAAAAAAACTTCCAAATTGAAGTCGCCCCCCTAATGGCTTGCGTATCCTCACACTGGATGGCAGCTGTCAAAGTGCTACCAAAATATTTGAGTAATGTTTGAATATCCAAAATTAACGAATGATAATTCGGCCATCCTATATTTGGCCATTCTGATGATGGCTACCATTACCTCAACTGAAGCGTTGACGTGAATCGTTCTCGGACGTCTAGCGCCCTTGCATATATATTTTATCACTGGGATATGACAAATGTATGTAACCTAGCCTTCTACAAGCAGTCCCCAAATATGCATAGATGTTAATAAAATTTATATCTTTGGTATTTACATTTTATCATCAAAACAAATATCAGAATACTGAGTTGAGATTCAAATGCCTACCTAACAAACAAATATTCGAATATTCGGGCTCAACCCTAATTATCACACAGTTGGTGCATCTCTATCTTGAGTTGTTAAGTTGTTTATGTGTCTATCCATAAGCGTGTCTATCCATGTTTATATGTATGTCATGCATGAATGATGTGTATTCAATAATACATATTCTTTGGTTTCATTTTTCTGTAGCTGGATCCAAGGGTGAGGTGACACCAGAAGGGGACATTTCACGTGGCCCAGCTAACCCAAACGATGGCCAGGTAGGCAGGAGAGGAGCTGCACGGGCGAAAGAGCAGGAAGATGGCGGAGAGAATAAGAGAGAGCCAGTGACAGAAAAGGCAACAAAAACCACTGCTGAAAAGGGTACAGACTGATTTGATATTGACATGACACTGATCTACTTTTCTAAATGTTCTGCTTTATTTGACTCTTACGTTTACTTATTTTTTTCTCTGGGGAACAACGCCACGATGTGTGGTGCATTTAATATACAACATCGTTCATACACAACGACGGTACTAAAAATGTAACAAAAAGTTGCCATGGGTCGTAACCATGGGGATAACACGCCCCCCTCCTTCCTATAACTTTTTTTTAATCTCATAGTGTTCGAATTCGAGGTGAAACAGTGGGTTCACTTACACTTTAAGTGGTGTTTCCATGGGAACGGTGGCATATGTTGCAGCTACACTATCTTTTTTTATTCATTATTTATTCATGATTTCTTTTGCATGCATAATTGTAGTTGACATTGATTGTATTGTGTCACACACTTTTGGAATACTGTTGGGAAAGATACATTGTTGTGTGGAGTTTGACAGGAACTAATTGTGTTTGATCCTTAAACCAGTTTTCTAATCGCAAGGGCTGATCTCTTACATGCAACCAAGAACTCCTAGCAGTTATCACTGAAAATGACCCAGAGCTTGTTGTATGATTTCTTAAGACACCGAATCCACAGATGGGTCCAATAGTGCAGGTCTTGACAGTGAACCTGTCCTGGAGGAGAACTTGCCCCTGAACCCTGAGTTGGCCCAGGGGGACAACAGGGCGATTACACCTGGGGAATGTTCCGGTGAGTTTGACCATTTTGATCTTGCATTTCAATCGTTGGTACAATATCTATCGATGTTTGTATCGTTTGTATGTTAGGCATTATCTTTTTTTATAGACGGTGGAACCAATGGTGAGGCGCCACCAGAGGGGGACATTTCACTTGGCCCAGCTAACCCAAACGATGACCATGGCGATGGGAAAGGAGCTGCACAGGCTAAAGAGCAGGAAGATGGAAGACAGAATAAGAGGGAGCTAGTCACAGAAAAGGCAAAAAACACCACTGCTGAAAAGGGTACAGACTGGTTTGATATTGACATGACAATGATCTATTTCTCTGAATGTAATACTTTATTTGACTTTTACATTTACATCTTTTTCTGGCGAACTAAAGAAGGAACGAGAGATGATTCCAATCCTAAGGGGCCCGACAACGATGACCCCAGAACCTCCCAGCATCCTCTTGTTGTCCCAGAGGACGTCGGGCCTGTGGCTGACGAGACTGATTCAGAACCTGCAGTTGTAGATGTGGCTGTAAACCGTTCAGGTAGTCTCCTCCTCCATTAGGTGATAGATATTTATAACAGTGGTATGCATTTTCCCATTGTTCCCTTCCAATGTTGACAACAAACATCTCACTTGTCAAAATGTTCTAAGGAAGGTCCTTGAAGCCAGCATCATTTTTCACCCCCCCCCCCCCTCATATTTCACCGCCCTTCACAGGAATAGCAACGTACTCGATACTGTTGGTGGCAGTATTGGTGGGACTTTTGGCCATTTGGTTGGCGCCTGATCCTCTCCACCCCCCAGCAGAGCAGAAGGCTTTCCCCCAGGTGGACATCTTCATCAGAGAGATGACAATACTAAAGACCCGCTTCTACAGCCAGCGGCCAGAGCTGTGGAAGAGGAGCAGTATTCACCTGAAACGGCACCTCCAGACCGCCCGGCCCACAGAGCCAGTCAGCCTAATCCTGGTCGCGGGCCGCAGGGCTGAGAGGACTCTGTACTGCCTGGCCAAAGGGCTGGCGACCGCCTTCTCCGCCGCCCACAACGCCTCCGTGCTCCACATCGACGGAGTCGCGGCGGCCGGCCAGGACAGTGACCGGGTCAAGATGGACATTGACAGCAAGCTGCAGGGAGCGTTCGGAGGAGGCGACCAGCCCGCCGCCGTCATCCATCGCTTTGAGGAGCTCCCGCCGGGCTCCACGCTCATATTCTACCGCTACTGCGACCACGAGAACGCAGCCTTCAAGAAGACCTTCCTGCTGTTCACCGTGCTTCTGGAGGAGCAGGAGCTGGGGGAGGAGCTGCGGCTGAACGCCGTGGAGGAGCTGGTGGACGACCAGCTCCAGAGGAAGTTCCTCTCGCCCGGGCTGTCGGTGGCCTTCGACAGCATGGACCGGGACAAGTACAGCGGGCTGTGGAGCCGCATCTCGCACCTCATCCTGCCGGTGGCCGAGCAGCCGACGGTGGAGCGGGACGGCTGTTGAAGGAGGGGCACAGACATGTACTTTAAAACAGCAAACATAGAGATCAAATGGAAAATCTTTCTTAGGACGTTCAGGGGTTCATTTTAATGTCATATTTTATATATTTCAATTAATGCCAGAAAATGTTTATTGAAGGAACACTACAGTACAATTTGTGCCTTAGCCACCGTTTTACCATCTTTTCCATGTGTTGGTGACCAAGGGCAGCAAAGCTGCTATAATCTTACTGATCTGCTCATATTAGGTTTTTTGGTATTTTTATGACTTTTGGTGAAGTCACTTTTAATCTTGGTGTTAAAAGTGTTACATTTGTGATTTTATACATTTTGACGACCCCCTCTGAGGTCGTCAAAATGCAAACCTCCTACGCTGTTCTGTAAATAAATAAAACGAAGGCATTTGGGAAGTTGGACTCTTTTCAGTTTGTCATGACCCCGCCCCTGCTGACGTCACAGATCCGACGCTCTGAGCTCAAAGGCTTCTCATCGTCTGCACATGCAGCATCTAAGCGCTAAACTCGTCTTCTTGTCCTGCTTGCATGAATGGTTGTGAAATTAATTATTTGCGGATATATCTTTAATAGAGAATGACTTTGGGCTTTTCATCTTAATTGGTCGATGCAATTTTGGTTGCTGTTCTAATTTTGTAATATGCAATTATTAAAGTAGATGTAATAATTAGTAACAGGCTGTGCCTGTCATTTGAAATAGACCAAATATGTCGCTTTGCAAGCCTTATAATATGGACAGAATATGTGTTTTATGCGCAGTATACTTAGCGTTTTTATCTTGGTGCTCGGCTGCGCCGAGGAACTGGTCTGGAACTGGGATACAGGCGGATAGTCCCAGTGATCAGAAGAGCGCACACCAGCAGGCAATAAATGACCAAGAATATATTCTATCTCAGGTAAGCTTCCTCTTACTTCTTTAAACTTAAATTATTGACAGACAGCCCAATCATTAAAACGCTTGATTGTGTGTGGTCCAAAATACATTCGTCCTCTTTTCTTGTAGCTGCTGGGTGATTATGACAAAGTGAAAGCCATCTCGGAAGGCTCTGACTGTCGGTGTAAATGTGTTGTCAGACCCCTGAGCAGGAGCGCCTGCCGGCGGATAGAAGAGGGCAGCGCCACGGCGCAGGACTTCTACACCGTGGAAACTATAACTTCAGGTCCGCAGTGCAAGTGCGCCTGCATCGCTCCTCCGTCAGCGGTCAATCCATGCGAGGGGGAATTCAGGTTGAAAAAGCTTAGGGAAGCTGAAAAAGAAAATGTCAAGGTGAAATAACCTTCATCATATTTCATCACCACCCCCTGTCTTTTTTTTATTACCTTTTGTAGTCATTGTCCCAAACAAACAATGCCATTTATAACATGTCCATGGCAAAGGCTTTTGGACCAGTCTGAACCCACACTTTATCTACAATGGCCTCGATGAATACTTCTTCTTTTTTTTTTTTTTTTTTACGATCAAGGAAAGTATTTTGAGAGTATATTTCAATCATTCCAGCTCTCGGCCATCATTGACCTACTGGAGGGTTCCTTTTATGGCCTGGATCTTCTAAAGTTGCACTCTGTTACCAACAAACTCGTGGATCGGGTGGAGCATATCGAAAAGGTAGGTAGACATCCCTTACTTGGGTGAAGCACCAAACAAATGAATGTGAAATTTGTTCATTGTGGATGTAATTAATGTAGGGTGTAGCCTCATATGAACCAGAAAAGCCTACTATATCCTTACAAAACAGATAATTTGCCCTGGGTAAAATCTCAAGCCACCTAGAATGTTTATGTTGCAGGTCTTATTGAGGAAGTTAAAATCGGCCCCCGGGCACCCAGGGGCCCAATGAAACCTCTGGGGGAGACACTGGTATACCTAACATGTAGGCCTACCCTGTGAGCTACTTGCTACTCAAGCGATGTGGCATGTATAATTTGTTTAACATCACACATGGAAGTTGGAATCAGCAAGCATCATGTTTGTATTCTATATAGTGTAGTCCAATGTCATCAGTCAGAATTTGCTTATATGACAAAACTCAGTTGAAATAAGTTGTTTCCAATAGATATTTCATTTGTATCCCAGATTTGTGATCCTCCTTCATTGAGGTTTGTTACACATCTGCTCAACCGAGTGACACCCTATTGCAGTACCACACAACACTGTTCCTGGTTGTCTGTCTGTCATCTCATCAGGCAGTGTCTCTGAACCACACTGGAGCTGTGGCCCAGCCCCTGACCGTTCCTCTCTCCCAGGGCGGTCTGGTAACGGACCGCCCTGCAACCACCCCCTCCCAGCACCTGGGCCGTGAACAGAAGGCCAAGAGTCTCGGCCAGAAGAGTGACAGAGCAGCTGCATACCACGTTCCAGATGTAAGTGTCTGCGTTTCATCATGATGGAACGTCAATGCCCACTCATAGGGAATGTCGTGATCAAAGATGAAATTCTGATTGAGGATTTCAACTCATTGATCATAACAATTATCCAGATAACATACCGACATTATCGGCTTCATTCGTATTAGGTCATGATTTTTAATTAAAAACGTTTTAAATGTACCAGGACAGCCCTTCACTTAATTTCTCAATATGGCAGGAATATTGGCTGTTTGGTCTCATTTTAAGATAAACACACACACTTTTCTGATGATAATAATCATCACAAATTCTACAAGGCTGCTTTAGAAATAGATATTGAAAAGTTATTCTACAGACTCTAAATGATCTCTTCTTTCCACGTCCCTCCCATCCAAGAATATCCCTATTTAAACATGTGTGTGTGTGTGTGTGTGTGTGGGGGGGGGTAATTGACTGCAAGCTTGTGACTTTTTAACGCCGCAGTGGATATGGACAACATGTGTCGACCTGTGTCAGGTCAAAAGCACCTTGCTGCTGCAGGACCGCCGCCATCACAGTCATTATCTGGACCAGAGACGCAGCCAAGCAGACACTTGGAAACCACTGTGCAGATGATTCAATGCATTCAGCATTTTGCTGGCCCACATCGTTTTTTTAAGCAAAGTCAATCCAAATCATGGAGGGAATAAATCAAACACGTTATTATTAACTAATCAGAGTTGTATGGCTTATCTTTTGTTCTCTTGTAGGCAAGGTATGAGGAAAAGTTTCTTGGCGGAGGTGAATCGATGCCGACAAAGGATCGCTCTGATGGCGCAATGCAAGAGAAACGCGAGGTACCCCCCAGAGAGGAGACCCCTCACCAGGGGGATTCTAAGGTGCTGAAGACCGCTGCTAATGGCATGATTATCAGAGGCATGACGTTTTATAAATCTGAACCGGATCCAATGGTGGCTGACGATGGGGAACCTGGGGAGAACTGTAAGTCTGCCCACTGAATCCTCAACTTGAACTCTACAATCATAATGATCATCTGATCCAAACTAATGGATGAATGAGTCAATCAATCAATCTGTTCTGATTTAGGTCACAAGACAGAACAGACAACAAAAAATAAGGCAATGAATAAGTATAACATTTAAAGACAAAGCAGTGCAAGTAAACTATGTACAAATGTCAGTCTGTCTACGTTTGAAGATCCAATTCTGTATTTGAATGTATTTTGAGATGCCATAACAATGAAATAGATATTTACATTTGGAGTGCCATAATGACCGCGAGGCACTCAGCAAGGCAGTAAAAGGCCAGACAGCCGGTATTCTCATCAAATGTTGAATGGAAAAGAAGGACCTGCTTTGTCCCCTGTTGGGCCTACAGTCTCATCAAAAGCACCCAGTCACAAACAGGCAGAGATCTCCTTAACTGCTGCCACTCTGTGATTAGTTTCATAAACTCCTTTTCACGTTAAAGCTGTTAAAACTGCTTAAATTGTACGAACACACTGGCTTGAATCCCACTTTGTTAGGTCCCTGCTACGTGTCTTATAAGTTAAATGTTTTCATTTGGCTGGGAAACGCTGCAGTCATAGTCAAATGGAGGTGTAGAAATTGTGGTTATGATTATTATAGAATCACAGCTATAGAACACGGTGTGTGCAATGGCTCCGTCCAAACAAACAAAATTGCAGTGCTTCAATTCTTGCTAGTGTCAACTCATTCTTTGTACATTGACTGTTTTCAATGTACAAAGAATAGTTTTGTGACGCTCCCTGTAGAGCACGTATAATGACAAGATGGCGTGACGCTGATGCTGAGGCAACGCAACATTTTCAGCGGAGCCCAGCGGTGTGTAACCATCCATTTTCCTTTCACGCCTTTCCAGTTTTCGAGTACCATGGGTTCAGTGGCGATGGCCCGGCGGATCCGTTCATCGAGGAGCAGCTCCTGCAGCCCCGAGCCCCGTCCCAGTCCAGAGTCCGCATGATGGCAGCACTACAAGAACCCCATCCCAGGACGACAAGCACCGTGGGTGGGGATGACAGCAAGACCCGCAACCCAACAGAGGCAAAACCAACAGCACCTGAGCCAAGAATTCTCAATGTTTCCAGAGATGGTCCGTCGATAGCGCCAGAGAATGAACAAAGCACGAGATCAACTATAGGACGCATCGCCGTGAGGTCATCTGAAACCACCCTCACAGGGCCGATCTCCAGCAGAACCACTCAACAGCCAATCCCCCTGACGGCCAAACTAATTAGAACCTTGGAACCAAGCTTTGCTACAAAGGAGCCAATGAAGACCTTCATTGGCTCCACCAGAACCACCATCACCGCTGCCCCTCCAACCACCAAGGAAACCCCAAGAACAACAACAGCCAACAGGGGAACTTCTGTTACGGAAGCCCCTGAAACCATGGGAACAAACGATACAAGGCAAAGTACTGTTAGGGCTTCAACAGTTAGGCGTAGCACTCAAGGACCAACCTTAGCCGAAGAGCGAGCAACCGAATTGACCATCTCTAGGGGGATGGTGGCACCTGTAGTGCAAACACGTCCCACTTTGACTCCTCTATTGGTTCAACCCGTCCACACAACCTTGACCGCTGCTGCTTCTACTCAGCCCATTAATTCTAGTACCGCCCCCACCACTGCGACTTCTACCACCACCACCACCACCCCCACCACCACCTCTCCCACCACCACCACCACCACCACCACCACCACCACCACCACCACCTCTCCCACCACCACCACCACCCTCACTTTCACCACCACCCTAACCCCTACTACGACTTCCACCACCACCCCCGCTACCACGGCTTCCTCCTCCACCACCATTTCCACTACCCCAAGCACCACCACCCCAAGCACCACCACCTCCAGCACCACCACCACCCCCACCACCCCCACCCCCACCACCCCCACCCCCACCCCCACCCCCACCACCACCACCAGAGAGACTGCTCCAGTGAGGTACAAAGCAATGTACAAGATCAGCTGGGACGAGGTGGAGACAGGGCAGCAGGGCCCTCCGACAGCAGCGGAGCTCGTGCCAAGACTCGAAGTACCAACTCCAAGGAAAACCGGTAAGGCCATTTGTTAGGAATGATGGGACTTATGCCGTGAAGAATGTTGTAGGGACATGTGAAGTACACATTCAATCTGATTTCTGGAACTTTCCACAGCACTAGCTATTACTTCCTTAAAGTAGAGATTGATTTGAGGTTTGTTGACGCATCTGTTAACAATCCATCCAAACTGCAAGTTTGTGGAAAGTTGGCAGTCAATGTAAAAACTTTCAACACATTTCTGTGAATGTTCACGCATTTGTTTATGTTATTTCTCATGTCATGTAGTTTAGTCAAGAACAAGTAAAACCCCCCTCTGGTAAATGTTCTGTCACAGGCCAGTGCCAGGACACGTTGGCCACCATCTCCGAACCAGTTACCCATAACACCTATGGGAAGAACCAGGGAGCCTGGATGAAAGACCCAAAGTCAAACGGCGACAAAATATACGTCGCAGACTACTATTACGGAAACACCCTGATGGAGTTCCAGAACATGGAGGTCTTCAAGCAAGGTAGAGGCCAGTGGACAGAGTATTGTCTTCATGAGGAATGTTCTCAGAGGTCATTTCTGTTCATCCTTCCTTCCATCATTCATCTTGCGTGTCTCCTCGTCCAGGTCGCTTCACCAACTCCTACAAGCTGCCGTACAACTGGATCGGCACAGGTCATGTGGTCTTCAACGGCGCCTTCTACTACAACCGGGCGTTCTCCCGTGACATCATCAAGTACGACCTGCGGCGTCGCTATGTGGCGGCCTGGACCATGCTGGACAACGCCGTGTTCGAGGACTCGTCGCCGTGGGAGTGGCGCGGACACTCCAACATCGACGTCTCGGTGGACGAAAGCGGCCTGTGGATCCTGTACCCGGCGCTGGACGAGGAGGGCTTCCTGGAGGAGGTGATCGTCCTGTCCCGGCTGGACCCCTCGGACCTCAGCCAGGACCCCCAGACCACCTGGAGGACGGCGCTGCGGAGGAACCACTACGGGAACTGCTTCGTGGTGTGCGGCGTCCTCTACGCTGTGGACAGCTACGACCAGAAGGATGCCAAGCTGGCGTATGCCTTGGACACGCACACTCACACGCAGATGGTTCCCGGGATGCCCTTCGTGAACAGCTACAACTACACCGCGCAGGTTGACTACAACCCCAGGGAGGGCGTGCTCTATGCGTGGGACAACGGACACCAGGTCACATACAACGTCAAGTTCGCCTATGTAGACCCTTGATGGGGGTACACCAAGTACTTTGAGTATTTTTGTATTTCAGTTATAAAAAACATAAAATAATCTATGATTTAAGAGTGGATTGTAGACCAGTTCACGGGAATATGTTATATTGTTATACATCCAACAAAAAAAAAGTGTACTTCAGTCAACAGGTTGAATTGTATATACTGTGTAATGAACCACTGTGATGTAAATGAATGTAGAAAATGTGGCAGAGCCAGTCCACCAATCGAGGCTTGGATTCCCCCAAAAATGTTACCACAGTCAAATACCATTTTCTTTTTTATTCACTTCCTTTTTGTATCTTTATATAACATTTTGTAAGGTGTGCTTACACACAGAAGATTTACATCCACCTGTGTGGTAAGATCCCAGAAAGCACTAACTCCCTCCATATAAGATTGAACTGTTTAGAAGACACTACAGTAAACATCTGAAGTAATAAAAAGGCTCCCATTGTTTGTCTTCATACGTGGCAGTAAGCCGCCACTTCCTTGTGTTGAAGTGCTCAGACAGCTCAGGATTGGTTTGCCTCTTCTGTTTCATCCTTTACAAATACATTTCACATAGTCAAAAAATTATTGAAACATATATACTTCCATAAAAATAGCAAATATATACCTATGTGAATGTTTTATTAAAACAGTGTAAAATGGTAAGAAATTCCAGTGCTTTATTGTCAAGTTTTCACAATTCAGATATAAAACTTAACTTAAGTTTGTTTTCTTTAACCCTGAATATTAATGGGAGATGCAGTTTATAGTTCTACTCTAAACACGCTATGACTCCACATCGAAAATAACTCTCACAGGGCATATTTTAACTTTTACTAAGATATTGTCTGATATAATATGGCCAATTGGATGATAACTGGTCTGAAAATTTACCTAAATCCTTAAATCTCTTAAATTTTCAAATTAAGTGCAATTCAATAAGCGCAACTATGACAGTGAAAGGTGGTTTAAGGTTAAAACTGAGATAACAATGTGGCATTTAAATGTGAATGCTATGTTTATTATTTTGTTTTTACATTTGCTAAATTTAAAGGAATTGTGACTCAATATTGACAAGTGAATAGTTACAGAGCATGTAACATTACTCTTTTATCCATCACGGTTCAGAATTATGAGGAAAAAAACCTAAAGAAAAAGCTAAATAAATGTGATATATATAGTAATGGACAATACAATATCATGCAATCATTAAATTAAAAACCCAAAGTCACTCAAATATGATTTGAATCCAGAATTTAATAGGTATGCAAAGAAGATTCTATGTCCTACTTACGGAATTTGCACACAATGAAATTCGACAATCAGTGGAAAATAAATACATATATTTATATATCTAAGCAGTCGGCGTGCAGCACAGTGCAAAACATAGAACAGAAACTATTCATAAAACACAACCCAAAGCATTTGAAACACATGATACAAAACAATTAAATATTGGACACTTAGCTTTCATGAATATTCAGCTTCCTGATTGCGTGGCCTCATTGTTGAAGATATTTGTCGATGTGAGAAGATGCAGTATAGTTCTTCGCTTTACATTTAGGAAAAGAAATATACAAAAATGTAATACAAAAGGGCAAAGACAAAGCAATAGGTGAATAAAATTACATGTATTTTCTAGAAACTGAGAGGTGTAAGCATGTTTGATTTAATCCATGGCGACAGAAACACAAGTCCTGATTATCTAATTATGGTCATGAATAGACATAATGTTTTTATTGCAGATTTGTTTCTGATCAACTTGGTGAGATTGGATCTCTAAAAAAACAAATACAACCTTTCCTCACACAAGGTTGTGTTCTGCCACCAGAAATTAACAGCCATAACAAACGCATACATTTCAAATGCACCGCTGCTCTGTTATAGCAGCCTTTGAGTTGTGGGGTTACACAGGGTTCAATGCTCTGCCTCCTGCCGTTGAGCAATTACCCTTAGCGCAGAGCGTCTGGGGCAGCCGAGGGAAGTCTGTTGTTAGCGCACAGGAAGTATTCACTCTGACAGCCCTCCCAACACTGGGGCAGGCAGAGCATCTGGCACTCTCACCTCCAACCCTTTGGACCAACTTCCAATGACGACCACTACATTTCTTTATTTTATATGAGAGAGGCTTGCATTTCGTTCCAATGTCAAAATTCACAGTAAAGAAATAGTAATCCACCCCAACCGTGTCCATGAGGTTTAAAACATCTTCCTCCTAACCCCCCCCCCCCCCCCCCCCCAAAAAAACCCAATTTAAATCTAAATAAAATCGACAACGCACTTTTCAAACATTTGAATCTTTTGCGGTGGAAACGAAGTCACGGTGGTACAGGGCGGGGAACAGTGAGTGGTGTCGGGGGTGGGGTGGGGGGGGGAACTGGCGTGAAGCTCAGGCCGAGCCCATCAGCACCCCGACGGGAGGCGGGACCTCCACGGGGCGGTCCGAGGGCGGGGTCTGGTACAGAGTGTCGGTGTTGTTGACCCGGAGCAGTGGGGGGATGGTGGAGGAACGCACGTGGAGGATGCGGGTGTCGGTGACCTCGCAGTCGATCTGCATCATCACCTCGAACTCGTCCTGGTCCTTGATGATGCTCTCTGGGGAGAGACAGCAGAGGACCCACGCTGTTTACTCTCACAAATCCAACACGGGGAAACTAAGTAATAGGAGTAGCAGTTTGTCGAAAAGAAGGCAAACTGTAACCAAATATCTACCTACCTACCTACCTACCTACCTACCTATATCCATAAATACAGCACTGAAGAAACATTCCGAAACAGTGAAGAAAATGTGTAGCAGAAAACAATTAATACATTTTTATTAGTGGCTACATTTAGGACAGCATATTTATAAGCCTTCGGGTCGAAGAACCAAAGACTAATGTTTCAGATGAAACCTTGATGCCAGAGAATACCATTTTGTATCATGCATCTTTACCGATAGGCATCAGTGTGAGAAGAGCTGCTAACACAAGGAATACACTTGAGAGGAAAACGTTTAAGTGCATGTCCATTTTTTTCATCCGATGATCCCAATTTCACCCCGAGATACTCAATAGTCAAAGACAATGTGCTAGTCTCGGAAGATAAAATATACATTTGTCACAACAAAGCGGGAGGCATATGTGCTCATTTTAAGGCAACACAATTCTGTAGAAACAGAATATTGCATTCATACTTGCCTTTTTATTCAAACATAAATAAAAGATTCAACCACTGCAGATGGGGGAAAGAAAAACACAAAAAATGAAAAAGAAAGGATAAAAAGAAAACACATTTGCAGCCTAAAGGACTTGCACAACAAGTCATTACTCCTAGGGACGCAACAGTGCAACAGTGTTTTCTTGAGTCAAACGCTAGTCTTTTGGTGTGGTCCACACAGTGGGCCATGTGCACAGCCTGATTTAATTCCACTGTGCCCTGCGGGAACGCAACATCTTAGTCGGTGGATGCAACAGTTAATCATAGAAGCCTGTTGTCCGACAAACTCCAAGATATCTGTGCGTCTGCCGTATTTATGTTCACTTTCAACTTGCACTTAGCAGTCTCTCCTCCTGACATTCTCCATCAAGCGACCCCTGATCTAAAAGCTAAGGCAGAAAGAGAGGCCAGTTGGTAAGAGCTTAACAATAACATTCCCTAGGTTAGGAACAGTGTCATATAACCTGGAAAGATGGCTTAATGGCTTTAAAAGCCTTGTATACTGTTTCTGCAGGGTTCCATTTGTTCCAGGGACACCTGTCTAGGACATCAGCTGCTTTCCATACTTTGGAGATGAGCGTGTGCGCGTGTGACTGTGTGTCTGTCTGTCTGTCTGTCTGCGTGTGCATGCGTGTGCATGTGCGTGCGTGCGTGCATCAGAGCCCGGTCACTTAATGAAGGCTGATTTCTTCTTCTGGAAACATTTCCATTGTCCAATATCAAGATAATATGGCAAATTCTGCATACTGCCAGATCTGACTCCCTCCAAGTGTAGCAAGACAAAAGTGAGGACGTTTTGTAATGGCGGTTTTAGTGTTTCACAGCAGACAGATTTGTAATTCCTCACAGAGGGTTGAGAGCAGAAAGAGTCACGCAATCTAGTCCCAGGCTGGGGATGCTATGCTAGAGCGGAGTGCCTTGCAGTAATGAGAACACTAGGGGTAGAGGGCTTGTGCATCAGAATGCATCATGGGATATTTTGTGGCGATACTCTGCCATATTAAGTGGACACAAGAAATGTATTACTGTAATATCCTAAATCCTCGTAGACATACCTTAACCTAGGCTAATGAAAACTTTGTTTCGCCATGTCTCCCATTAGGAATGCTGTGGCAGTTTTGAACACAACAATGTCTCGCCATCATGACATTATTTCACGATTAATTACTGCGATGCGATGTACAAGCCCCATATAGAAAAATAGAACATCATTAAAGTGGTTCTACAATCAAATATTGTTCTCATTGAACAAATGGCAAAAATGGTTACATTCATCAACTGAAGATAACAATGCTAGGAGGAAAACCATTCTCTTTGTGATTCAAACTGGTCACATGAGCCTAATTATTTCAATTCCATCCCACCAGCAGCTTAAGAGGGCATTATGCCAGAGCAGCAAACACACCCACGCACGTGCACGCACACAGCGGCTCCTCTAACCCAAAACTAGGGATTCTCTCCTGAAGTCACTTGGCGTTGTTCCAGAGAGCCCCTCGCTGCCCCTCGTTTCTCAGTGACAGAAGGCGAGCTAGAAGTGAATAACCTCCCTCATATTCAAAAGGACACTCGATAGGCCCTCTCTGGTGGAATTAATAGAGGAGATGGGTCCGGTTTGGCACAGCGTCGAAAAGGAAGCCACTCTTCAGGATCAGGATGAATTATCATAGAATCCCCAGAGGCCATTTAAGTCAATGGAATGAAATTGGGATCTATTGGGTGCCTATTAGGCCCACTTAACAGACCAAATTAACCATATATTTCTACTTGGAATTTTTGTAAGGGGATTCAAACCGCTATAATCATCCTCAACTTTAATTATCGGCGTAGACAATATTTCAATGTGACACTGTAGTCATGGCTATGCCTCAAGTTGATTTAGACTACGATTTCAAAAGTACAGCAAACACACTTTACGAATGTGCAGCGCTGAACAAAAATGCAGCCATTGAACGAGGTCCCGAGCCTGCAGGGGTGACCATGCTGTCTGTTAAGAGAATACACAATCTGTCGCCCTTCTGTTCCTGGTTCCTTCAGCACTGTGGTTTCTTAACCTTGAACCACTGATGGATGCTTAGCTACAGTGCACATGATTTCAGTTAAAGAAAGCAGAAAACAGCATATGTGAATCAGCACAGTTTTCATCATATCATGGCCTGTTGACCTGCAATCCCACATACTTCCTCAAGATGACTTTTCTATTAACATGTATACTTTCGATTTCTGTCACCCCAAGAGAGTAAGGGGCCTTAACACCATATTATGATGTAGTTTGCTAACGCATGGCATTTACACATTTTGGTCCTCTTTTAAATATTGCAGTGGGAACACAGACCAAAGCAGGGGCGAAAGTGTAACATTGTAACCAATGAGCCACTGGTTTGGACCAAATCAACAGAACTATAAATGTGACAGTGTCTACAGGTTAGTGTGTGGAATTTGGGGATCCAACCCAGTACCTCAAACACCCTAGCCCCTACACCACATCCATTCCCACTTCCAAACGGATCGACAAACTATGTACAAAAAACAACAACCCCCTTAAACGAACACACGTTAAAGTCATGGCGCCTGTGTTCACTGGAGATTATTTTGAGAGCAAATCTAACAGGTCAGAGTCAACTGACTTGTAAATAAAAACCTCTGAAGTGTGGAAGTGCAGTCAGTCTGAGACCGACATCAAAGTTCACATCTCCTTCGTTGGCTTATTGACTCGGACACGCCAAACAATTGCTCCCAAAGCATGGCCCATATCCACCCCCTCCTCCAGATGAAAGCCATTTAGTGACTGGGAGGGAGGGAGGGAGGGGAGGAATTCCTCCTAGAGAGAAGGAGCAATCTGGAAAGAATTATCCTTTGCTGTGCAGCAATCACGCAGTTAAAAGGAGGGGAGAGGAGGTGGTGGAAGAGGAGGCGGAGGACAAAAACAAGGACTTAGCCTAGCAAAAGATGTACAGCTAACAGTTGCACATAATCACTTTGGAGTTTTAAACAAAGATTACATAAATGTAGCGTTGCCTTCTGCGGAGGCTGCGTGTCATCTGGGAACACATGGAGCTTTACGTTCTTGACGAAGATTCATGTCTGTCGTGTGCTGCTGCAGAGCGGGCATCACTCCTTGCCTAATAAAAGTGAAGACCTTGTGTCCTGTCGGCTTGTGTTAGTTCTGTGCTTTTAAACGGTTCTTACCGCCAGATGCGGGTCTTACTATGAGGGGAAACCAATACAGCGTCTACGACTGATGCTAAAAATTAATCTTGGCGACTAACTAAGAACATATGCTTCGGAGCAAGAATATGTCTTGATTCTGCGCACATCCATGATAATACGTATAATGTTTTATTATTCTCTTTCTCATGGTATCTACCATGCCGTTTTCTCTCCAATTTGTTTGGCATTGGGTGCGAGAAAGAATGGAAGGAGGTTTCCGCGTTCACCACCGCTTCATCAGGTCATCTGGACAAGAACTGCCCCAGGCGACTCTCTGCTGACCAGACCCACCAAGAACAATGTTTACCTTCATCAATCTTCATCTGAGAAAGCAACTCTGTCCCGAACCCCAGAAGAAAAGAAAAAGTTGAACACAAAAAAAAAAGACATTTCCCAACGGCCCTGTTTTCCCTGCTGAGTATGAGGCTCGTATTACTCTGACTGACTCCCGGCCGTCCTGGCTGGCTGAATGAAAAACATGATCAAATCCAAGACAAGACAAGGGGATCAGTGATAACAGAACCGGCTCAGCAGCCAAGAACAACACAGTCGTATCTTTATAATTGCTAACGCACAACGGGCGTACACAAGCCCGGTCCTCCTCCCTCCTGTCCTCATTAAAATGAGTTCATTGCGCTTCTTATTGAAAATAATATATATATATATATATATATATATATATATATATATATATATATATATATATATATATATATATATATATTCAGCATAATGAAGGGGAATGTTAATAGTGTAATGATTGTTTTTTTAAAGGGTTCTTCAGTCTTTTTTCCAGATAAATTGCGACACGGAAATAATGACCAAATGCATTTCCATGTGTTGCCATAGCAAACACAGACCCCCACTACAGGGAGTTACTCACAAAAGGTCAAAGGGCCAAAGCACACCCAAAATCTTCAATCTTCTTTGTCTATGGTCAGGAGAAGCTGTTAGCTAGGTTGCTCAATTTGCAGCCCAAAGGTTTTGGGTTCGAACCCCCACGGCCACATACCAGTGAGCAAGCTTGCTTTGATATGATGCCTAATCCTACCTATTTGTCTTATCTGTCTGTGATTGTCGTGATAACATTTTTGAAAGTAGGGAACCACTGTCAGAGGGATAATAGGTTAGCGGGCATGAGTTTAGCTCATGTTTTGCAACTGGCTGGTGTGAGTGCCTACTGTGTACTTGATGAAGCAACATTGCCAGGGTATTATTTGTTTCTATTTCACAACATCTCAACTCGATAAAGATCTCAATCCTGTCTCCAAATTTCCATGAGGAGCTGCTAACCTGGGAACTACCCAGTTATACAACCGGCTACTAACTGGGTGTTTCCATGTGTGTTATTCTGTGCTTCTGGATGCCTGTGTATATTGTGTGCAACGTTGTAAACCTTATATTAGTTATTCAATAATGATGGCAAATTAGGTAGGGATGCCAAGGAGGAGGGCGAAGAATTCCCCTGCTTGTGGGAAAAAGGAAAAATAGGTCAAACTGAACTTAAACAAAGCCGGAGATTGGATCATAAGCCCAAGCATAAAAATAACGATTGACTGACCGGAGATGTAAAGTGGGCCAAACCAACTCTTTCTTTCTAAATGTTTTCAGGGCTACATAAAGTGCATTTTTGCAGCGAGAGGTATTGTGGAAAGCGCTCCCAGAACGTCCCTCATCTGGTGCTAGGTGCCTCGCAGGCGGCCTCTCTAAGTCCTGCAGAACAACTCTTACCATTTATGTTCATGGCGGGCAGCACCAGGGACATCTTGGGCCGCCTGCCTTTGTTGTGGCTGGTAGCAGGAAGCAGAAGATGGTCCTGCAAACAAAGGAGACAGAGGCCCATTGAAGCATTATATATTTCAGGTTGTTGTTCATTGTGGTCTGTACACATTGAAACAACTTAATGAATGGGGGGGGTAGGAACACCAGTAGGTACGTAGAGATTGTTCAACACCTAGGTGATAATACATCATACCTTAGTTAATTCAAAAGGTCAAAGCCTAAGGGGAGAATTTACATGAAAACCATGAAAAGTTAACCAGTTTTTGTAATATTTCCTTGAAATCAAAATGCTCCCATCGGAGTACTTCTTTCTCTTGCCTTGTTTCAAATGTTTGACGTTGCAAAGGAAAACTGTATAGTTGGGATATATTCATCTTGGGCCGCAGTGAACAACTTGATTTACAAGCTGTAGTCGTTTACTTTGAGCCTTTAACTACAACGCAGTGAATCAAAGTCCACTGGAATCTGTGAACTGCTGCCTTGTATTTGGGGAATCAGAGAGAGTCAATGACAGGGAGCCTAGTCTGTGTGTCATGATGACAGCCGCTGTGAGAGCTTGCGGGGAGAACAAATGCCAGCGTGCAAACAAATGTGGGAGCGGCTCCTTCAGAAATCCCCCCCCTACACAAACACAGATGCCCCCGAAAACCCCCAATGTTCCCCCGAAGCCACAGTCCCAGCAAACTTTACACAATCGATTACATGGAGACACTTTTAATTCTCGCCCACCGTACATCCAAGGACCTGGCGTCTGATGTTTGGCTATGAAGTGGCCATAGAACAATCTAGTCAAGGCAGAATACTGAAACTCTGAGATCTGCCTATTGACTTGACTTCAACCACAGAAATGCCTGGATGTTTTATAGTGCTGTATTATTTATGTACTGTGAGGCCTTATTTCCAGAAATGGACAATAAAGATAATTTAATCTTATCCTCAACATATTTATATTGGTGATTGAGTCAGGGGAGAGAGAGAGAGAGAGAGAGAGAGAGAGAGAGAGAGAGAGAGAGAGAGAGAGAGAGAGAGAGAGAGAGAGAGATCCATTGGTGAAATACTTTTAAGTATCCACCTGATATGGAATAGTTTCCCTAGTATTTTAACTAAAGCCATGGGCACAGGGGCACTGTACGTCATCAAGCACCTGCAGCCATGTCATGCTGACACAGGTGGCTTCAGCTACCATGACAACGACCCTGAAACCTTATTGGATGAAAATCCTATGCAGTCAACGGTGGCGAAAACAGCGTTTCCATCACCTCACCCCACTAAGACGTGCTTATATAAAAATCCCTAGGTGACACAACAATCAAAGGAAAGAAACATGACCAGTAGGTGACCTGTACAAAATTACATTTCCTTTAAATACTATGTTTTATTTACTCCTCTCCGTATAACTCCTAATTTCTCACTTTGGTACAGCTGCAATGCCCCCACCATGACCTACTTATGATGCGGCATTGAGCCCAGCAAGGAAGACACTACCCCTCTATGCAAGGGCACCGAAAGGCCACCGCCAACCCAGCCTTTGGATTCTCACAATGGGTGGTGCACAAGTCTGAAGTGTCACGCACGTGTTTTTTTAAATCAACACAAATTTCAGATTGAATCCGGAGATCTGGAGGGCCTTGCAAAAACATGACATTGAAACTGGAACGGATACAGAAAGCCCTCCCCATCTGCGGGATGTACGCCCTAGAAACCCAGGAAAACAAAAACAGGCAAATCCACTGGCAAAAACAACCTAAGCCCTGCAAATACTGAAACAGAACAGGGTCAGTAGGGAACAGGAAGGTAATCCTGTGTACTCGGATATGTCATAGATCAGGTCAATGTGCTTTGTTGTGGCTCTGTGAAACCCCAGATGATAAGCCTTATAAGCGTTACTCATGCCAGAGTTACGCCACTTAATACGTCAGATTATTATTGATGGAGCCAACTGAATCATTTTCTTTCTCCTTACACATATTTTGAGGATGACACCTGGATCCTCACCCAAAATGACTCAATGGGAATAATTATAAAAATAATGTGATTTTACTGCCAATAAACCAAACAAATGTTATATGGCCATTAGAAATAGTCATATACCAAGCTAATAACAATAACAGGGAAGCAGAAGAAAATAAACACAGCGCCCCAGGAATCAATAAAGAAAACAACATGTCCATAAACTACATCCGCTCATTGGTTGAGATTCAAAAAACATTGTTTTAATGACGGTGATGAAAGAAGTGGAAAAAGTGGGGCCACACCACGAGACCTGCACACAGGCAAACAATGGCAGTGTTTCCCCCTTTCTCCGTCTCTAATCAAAGTATTGCTACAGATTCAGATGTTGGGGCTGCACGCGTGCCACGAGGCCACGTCTCTGCTTATGTCTGGGGCCGGGGCTTTGACTTTGTGTTCACCTAAATGAGGTGATTGGTAACCATAATAACAGACTGTCGAACGTCGTCAACAGTCAAACATTGCTGTACGTGTGTGTGTGCGTGTGTGTGTGTGTGTGTGTGTGTGTGTGTGTGTGTGTGTGTGTGTGTGTGTGTGTGTGTGTGTGTGTGTGTGTGTGTGTGTGTGTGTGTGTGTGTGTGTGTATTTGTGTGTGTTATTTAGGATTCCTTTTTGTGCCTCCGCATTCATATCTCTGTCTGGCCCGTGGGACCGCCCGTCGTCGCTTATGTTACGCTTGTGCGACTTGAAACCGTTCCCTGAAAATGCAACGTGACATCCTATCTCGATGATGTAATCCAAGTCGCTGACGATACCAGGTGTGCTTTCTAGCAGACTACCGCTGCTGCCAAACTGCCTTTTCTCCTCACCCACCGCTGCTGTTCTTCAGCCGCAAACTGCCGTGACCGCAGCCCCTCAGTAAACCGCCTCAGCACACAGGCACGCCGTTGCATATTTTCACGGCTCTTTACCGTTAATTGTTTAAGTGTTTACATACCTTAATGGATGTCAGCTGTATACATCCTATGGTTTCATTTAAGCTGCAATGAGCTATTTTCAGAAGTTGATCGAATAGCTCCCCCCACACACACAAACACATTTCAAAATATCAAAGGGTGTTTTGTCTGGCCTATTATTTGCGGCGACAAATAATAGGCAAGACACTGGGTCGTGTTGTCAGGATGAAAATGGATGAAAACTCTCACCCTGCGGAATGACACGACATAAAAGGTGTCTCCGCGCCGGTTGATCTCATCGAAGAAGTCGCTGTAGGTGCGGTGGGGGGCGTAGTATACCTGCAGCTCACTGCCAGAGTTCCTGTTGAGAGAACAGTAGGCATCTATAATAAGTCATATAAAAGATGATACCTTCAAACTGACTGGTGCACTAAGCTCTTATATACCAGCTCTTATTTAGGTTCGGAATGCACTTTAGTTGCCGTGTCTCGGAGAAAATACCTAACTGGTATTCCAATCGCTATAGCAACTTGGTTTAAAGACACTTGGTCATGCAGCACCATTTTGTAGGTAGAGCCTCAAGTCACTTTGGAAAACAGCATCTGCAAAAAACGACTAAACGTAATTATACCTGCATGGAAGTCTGTGCATCAAAAGAAGATGCATGTATCGAAAGGAACGGTAGATATGTATCTCAAATGGATTACAAGATACATTACTCTTGTTACTGTCTGCTCCTCTAAGCCAGACATGTTGATTTAGTAGGCGGTGGGGTTTGGGGAAACAAGGCCCAACTCCATCAATGACTCAGTGAGCGGCCCATGAGTTACACAATGGGAAAAGAGGGAAGAATGAACCCGAGGTTGGGCAACAACAACACGGGCGGGCGGGTCAACGGCGTGTCCCGCTGGAGCTACAAAACGCTTGGTTGGGGTTTTACATCTTCTCTGCTGGAGTTTACGCATAGTTTTCTATCTGACTTTTGGCAAGGAAAAATACAATTGACCATAGCAGATACAGACCTGCTACCAAAACAACAAAGTTCCCCAGAGAAGTTACTGAAAGCCTATTATTATTATTATTTCAGTTTATAATTAATTTATGTAAATCGATCCTTGTAATGCTTACAAAAACTGCCTAGCTTGTTTTCATGTTGTCCGGTTTGAATGAAAACGTTTTAGCCTCCAAAAGTGTTGCCAAAATCAACACCCCACCCCTACTGGTTGCCTAGGTAGCCCCCCCCCCCCCATCATCAAATCATAATTGAAGCAGGTATGCACACATATATTATCAGCAGTGGCCAAACAAAATACAGGGATCAAACAAGACTAGTTAATTTTCTATGAAAATAGTAGACTTGTCACCCGTGCTTCTACTCACTTTTCCTCTGTGTTTTCAGTGTATCGGACCGTCACTATCTGGTTGACGTCCTCGTCCTTGTTTGTTTTCTTTCAGAAAAGAGAGAGAGAAAACACAGACAATCAATGACACCAGCCAACTAGTATGAAAAGTATAGGAGCCATCATGTCTTCAGTGTAAGGCTTGCAACTCCAGTGCTAAATAGATCCCCCCTTAATTGTAGTCAAAGCCATATAAATAAAGGTGATAGTGGTCAACAACCATCAGAAACAATGGACACTGACCTAACAAGCAACATGTGTGGATTATTGAAACAAGAACAAAAAAGATCCTTAATAATCAAGATATGTTTGGCCCAACTGGATAATTTGGGGGTAAACACGTCCCAATCAGATGGGAAAACCTGTGTGTTACAAATGTTAAATATTCCATCCATTGATGATTGAAGAAGACCCCAAGAATGACGTTATGCACAACTGTTGACATTGGCGGATTTTTGCAAAGATTCAAGACAAAAGCAAGTAGTGATGGAAAAGAACCGGGGAGGGGAGGGGGGCACTATTCTACACCTCTCCTCCAACAGTGTGTTCTCTTTCTCAGGGCTGTCGGATTAAAACGGACGGGAATAAAGGGAAAGGGAGGAAGAAGAAAAACCGGGTGGTGAGAAAAGGCGAAGGAAAGTAGCGCTTGTTGAAAAACCTGTTCACGCTGTGTACTGTGCACACTGTGTGGCGTGTACGGACAAATCTGAACATTCACTTTACTGCTGTTTGGGTAGCGAACTGAGGTATTGCTTTGTGAAAATAGAATACACAAGAACCGTATTGTCTGCATATAAATACATGTATTTTACACTTTTAACATTGATTTTATGGTGGGTCTACTATTGAACGGGGTCTGGCCCTGAGTGGAACTCATATGCGGTCCAGATTTCTCATGTGTGATCCTGATGGTTCGAGCTACGTAGCAAAAAACATCCCAAGACCCACCTCTTGGGAGAACATCTCATGAACGGACTTTGTTGTTTTCTGTTCTCGTGTTTTCTGCTATTGTTGAGGTTGAAATGAAATTGAATTACCAAACAACTAACCTTGTATTCCTACAGCAATTCTGCACTCAGTCTAGAGTTGTGACTCACTGCTTTGATTGAATCCCCTGGCTTGTTGTCAGCCTCACTTGTCCTTCGCCTCAATGACTAAACGTCATGTTTGACGGTTTAAATGGTTAAACAAAGACGCGCGGAAATATTATACCCGCGCTAACTTATCCGGAGCGTCGCGGTTCTCCCACTCACCAGTATGGTCCGCGTGGGTTTTTGCTGGCTGTTACTCATGCGCCTGGACTTGGTCTGCTCCACCTCGTGGCGATGGACCCAACCCTTCAGCTCATTCACCAACCTGCTCATCAAGAGGTTGACAAGAGACAGAATTAAAGCCCAAGTGATTTAGAATATCCACCAGAACCGGCCCTTTGGTCCGAAGTTGCATCTGAACTATTAAAGGGGGGGAGGGGGGCATACTTCATGCACTTGGTCCTGTTGACCGGAGGCTGACAGGCAGGTGGGGTCCTGAGGAAAGAGGGGTCCTTGACCACCATCAGGGCCTTATCCTCGAGCCTGGGAACCAATCAGAACAAAGAAAGAAGACAGAGGAAATTATTTACTATACATTTATCACATCAGACATTTATACAAGGCAACTTACTGTAAAACGAATATACATATGCATATGAATGAGCAGGTAAGGGGTAATCATTCTCAGGCAGGCCTACAGGTTAACTGTGGACATTAAGATTCAAACACAGAATCTTTTGGCTGGGAGTCAAGACACCCTAGTAACGAAACTCCCAACCGAAACCAAGAACATCTGAAAATAGGGAAACATGATTGAGGCTAAGAATGACGACAAGAATGTAAGAATATTGAATAACAGTGTTTTTGAAAACAAAGAAAAGAAATAAAGCAACAGGTTCCACATGTTGGGAGAATGCTTTGAACACCAAACGGGGAACCTGGGAGCCAAGATGGCAGCTCATATTTGAGCGTAGGTGACGCTCCCGTGGGGAGTAGGGTTAATGCGACCGACCAACCCACCCTGGAGGAACACACGGATCCCAAATGTGGGGACAATTACGCCTCTGTTGAAATGTACACCAACAACATTCTTGGGCGCTTGCCATGCGACCGACCGGCGAAGTGTCTGAATGATCTAACGTATGTTTTGAAATGCGGACTTGCGCAGAAAAGAAAGCACATTATCTCTGGTAGCATATGTGTGTGTACTGTGAGTGGTTAACATAGATATAACAAAGGACATAATATAATATATATGTTATTATAATAGATTAATACCAAGCAAAACTATAAGACCGTGAACTGGACATCTGCACAATGACTTGCGTAAGAAAATAGAAATGTGTCCAATAAGTCTTTCCTAATTTGTATTGAGTTTAGTTGTCCAACTATCTATGTTAGAGTATATATTGATTAAATTAACATAATCTCTGTTAAAGCTACACAATATAGTTAAAGGATTATTCAAAATCCACCACCTAACTGCGCGCCTCTCAGTCTAGTCCGTGAGCATGCGCAGTGGCGTGTAGACACAGAATCCTAACTGGGCGCTATTGGAGAAAGTTACCTAGCCAGGGCAGTTCGCATGCGATTACTACTACAGCTAGTAAGAGCTGCTTTACACTCGTTTGGAATAGAATGGATGTCAATTGATCGCCAACTGCACCAATTTCAGACTGCACAAACAGATCATGGCTGATTTACATCTCGACATAGACAAGGCCAACAATTAACCTGGGGTGTTACCAAACCAGACAAATCCTTTGAGATGCAGAATTAAAGAGGGCTGGTGTTAGTAGAACGGAGAGGCTAAAGACAAAACAATTATTCTCACTGCTATCCTTTTCCCGTCACTACATACATTTGTACATTTGCTCCTACAGTGATTGTGTGCTTTGCTTGTTGCCAGCCTCACTTGGAAGTCGCTTTGTGTAAAAGCAACAACTAAACAACTAAATGTAAATGATGCTTGGCTGCTCTGTGATTTCGTCATTCAACATGAAAGCATCCATCGAGATGAACATATACACATGCTATGGAGAACGTGCTTTCCCACCCAGTCTGGGTTTAATGTGGGTATGCATCATTGCAGAGAAAGAAAAAGGGTTGGTCCTAAAAATACTACACATGAGCATTTCATACAATTTTAAGTTTAAATTACATTAAGTGACTCTCGGCCATAGATGTTTCCTGGGCTGGTTTCTGCGCATATTCCTTATATTCCCATGGTTATGAGTGCACCATTATGTGGGACCAGGTGAGGATGTAAGCTGTCCACAGTCAGTGCCAACCTGCGGAGGCCTTTCTTCATAATGAAACCGCTGCCACAGGCTTAATTTCTTCCCTGAGATATCCATACCCACCCCCACCTTGCAGAACCCACCAGTCCGTATGTCCAGTGATCCCTTACTCAATGATCTGGAACTGGGTCCGCAAGACAGACTATGTCAGAACATAAGTCCTCGCATAATTCTCACTGATGATTTCATGTTAACCCGTAATACACACACACACACACACACACACACACACACACACACACACACACACACACACACACACACACACACACACACACACACACACACACACACACACACACACACACATACGGACAAACACACACATACGTTGAGATTGGGTTGCATATCCAGGGTTGTCTTGTGCATCTCGCTTGGTTCTGTCATCTTGCCCTGCCAGAACTAATGTGTTCCTTCGTGTCGGATTGTAGCATAATGTCACCAGGTAACCCGATAGCATACATACATGGCTTGCGTTAAAACGAGACCTACACCACACACGCAGGGGCTGACAGACTGGCGATGCAAGTCAGACGCGAGGATCAACACACGCATACATGGACACACACACGCGGTGCAAAACATGGTTTTCTAGCACCCATGGAAGTCAGACAGGGATGGAGAGGGGGGAATAGGTACCAGACAGGAATGTTATTCAAGCAATTTCGTAATGAGCCCGGTGGACTGGACCCCCATTTCCCAGGAGGTTGGGGAGAAAAACACATGAAAATCGATTACTCTTTAGAACAATAAACTGTTACCTGTGTCATGTACAGCTTCAGTCCCAACGCCCTGTCCTTCCACACATGCCTGGTACTGCAAAGCCCTAAATCAACCCCCCCAACTAAACATAGGCATGGAGTCTCGTCTAAAAAGGTAGGCTTTAGGACACAGTCCATCATCAGCCACCGCGCACACGCTTACATGTACCCAGTAATGAGCTGTTGCAGTCTTTCAGCGAGGCACAGGTGCATCCTGGTCCGATGATGACTAGTTATGTAAATACTAAATACGCGGCCGGGCTTTGGTGAGCAGAGCCAGTACCTGTCTGTCGACGCAGAGGGGCCTCCGGTGCCGGGCTCGGGGCCCGCCTTGGCCTCCGGGGAGAAGCCAAGCAGGTGCCTGCCGCTGGGCTGCATGGAGCCGGCCTGCTGGACCTTGGAGCCCGGCCCCCCCTGAAACACGCTGCACAGTGAGAGAGGGAGGCTGTGGTTAGAGACATAAGATGGAGAGATAGGGAGACAGAGGATGGGTGAGAAACCAAACAGAGCGCTGAAGGTACTTTGGATGAAATAAACCACTTAATTAGAAAGAAAAACCCACTAATGGAATGAAACACCTGCCACATTCCTTACGGCCCCCCATCCAGTGCACCGCAGGGTCTTAAGTCAGCACCGGAGTTCTGACCTTAACTGCATGACTGACCACCGGCAACACATTTTACATTTACATTTATGTATTTACCAGACGCTTTTGTCCAAAGCCACTTATAGTAAGTGCATTCAACGATGGAGATATAACACAAAAAGTGCAAGAATCATTAGAGTACATGAAATTCATAAAAGAAGCTTTTGAGTGCTACGACCCCAGCGTTGTTATACATGCACAACACACACACACACACACACACACCATAACGAACATACATAAACGGGGAAACAAACCAAAGAGTTTAACACTATGCTGTTGGATGTTGTTTCCATGCAAACAGAAACTTCCCCTTAAAAGTGCACACCACTTGAGGAGCAATTACAGAGCTCATCTCACAGCAAGTCGCTAAACCAGCACTTACAAAAGGAAGTGCAAGAAAAGTAACTCCTGCACTTCAGCGGGGGTTTTGTTTCCGCGGTGGCACACTCACCTCATGGGTCCTACATTGATCATGAGGAAGACCAGGACCACCATGAGACACACGGCTCTCCTCTTGGGGGCGGTGGTCTTCAGGACCGTGTTCTGCAGGGGAAACCATGTGTCAAAGTGGAGTCTATTTACCGTTGATTGCTATTTAGTTGATGCTTTTATCCAAAGCAACTTACAGTCAATTCATTATGGATACGTTAATACATGTCATTAACAGCAGCGGGTAGGGGGGGTTGGGGAATCTTGCTCAAAAGATGGCTACAGGTAGGCTGCAGACTTTGGGGATTGAAGCAGATTCCTTTTGAGCTGGGAGTCGCACTATTTTTCCCTCAAACACTAAAGCGGTCAGCCTACTATTTGCGGAAAATACTTTGCCGATGTGTTAAGAACAAAATGGAGTGATTGCGTAGAAAACGGAAAAATGCATAGCTCGCCAAACTTCTTTTTCGACACTACTTTCACCGCCGAGATTTTGTAACTTTCTGCAATATCCGCAGATGACGGCAATACACACATTGTGTGTGCTAAAGTCAGACAAGCGAGGCGGGCGTGATTTATTTTGATCTGATTTCCCCTTTCTCCAAGGAGATTCTGCTGGTTTTTAGTAACGGAACGTTCAGTGACCAAACCGAAACCACATTGAGTGGAGAACAAGTTTGTCAACAAAAGGAATTATTCGGTCTACTCCATCTGCAGTATGCCGTCCACTTAAGACAGCGGTCACACCGTCTCAGTCCCTCACCTCGGTCAGCAAGCCGTCCAGCTGTTTCTTGAGGTGGCCGTTCTCGTTCTTGAGCACCTCGTTCTCGGAGAGTGCCATCTTCAGGCGCACCTCCAGCGTCAGCAGGTACTCCTTCTTCTTCTTTCGGGACAGCGAGGCCGACTCACGGTTCTTGATCATCCGCTGCTGCCTCTGGCCAACCTTGAACTAGAGAGAGAGAGAGAGCGAGAGCGAGAGAGAGAGAGAGATGTGGTTATTGTTTTCATATATTATAACTAATTTTATATTTTCTTCCAGGTCACGTCTCGAACCAGCATCGACAACTGGGAGTCCTAAACATGGTCATAATCGGACCATCTGTGGCACCTGTTGGACTGCAGGGTCATACACTCAAAACATAGAATGACTTCATGTTCATAAAAATGCTTGAAAGATTGGGTTTAGTTTCTATTAAAGACTGACTGCCAAAAAAAAACACATCTGACATTTGAAATACACAGACTATTGTTCATTTCCTTTTTTTTTTTTTTTTTCTGGCTTTGCTATTTCACACGAGTATCTTCCTTGTTTAAATGAGCATGCAAATAAACGTTAGAGCATGTGCACACCTGCGCCATCCCCGGCACTCAGAAAGGCAGCTCCTTGAAGCAGACGAATGGGATAAGCAGACGGAATCTAAAAGATAAGGTCTAGGAGAACGATGGAGCTGATAAGGAGCTTGACAAATTGGAAACAAAGTGAATGGAACTATGCGGGTGTGTCTGTGTGTTTATGAGTATGTGTGTTAGAGTGTACTGTTGTGTGTGTGTGTCTGCATGTGCACGTGCATCAGCCAGTTAAGGCAGGGCAGGATGTTCCAACGTGGAAGCCTGGCCTACTCTGGTTTAGAGAGCCACATTGTTCCATTACAGAGGACAATAACAAACACATGTTGGGAGACGTGTCACAGACTGACCAGAAAAAACATAATCACGCATGCCTTGTTAATAACCCAGACCGACCGCGAGTCCTCCAGTGTGCATACATGGTCATTCTCATATTTGAGGGGTATTTACACACTCATGTCCTGGCTGAGAGTGGTACATGGTGGTGGTGGTAGTTTTAGGGGAGGAAGGTGCGATGGGTCCCAGCCCCTCTTGCAGTGCCGAAGGATGTGTTTATGGGGGCTCGTCACTCCATGAGAAATGGGGTTGAATCTTGGATGTAAACACTGGGACATGGCATGTACTCCATACGGAAAACTGAGCAGCTGTAGTGACTCTTGATTACTGAAGTCTTGAGCTTTGCACGCTCGGGATCTTCTATGAATAAACCGGGCATCTGCATCCTCTTCAACTGTATGGTCACTGGAGAAAACGACCTCATCTAAACGGTCCGAAAAGATGGATATATGAGTTTACTTGCTTGTTTTCCTGCCATTGTTTGAGTCACAGACCTAACAACAAGCTAATAGGTTGTTGGGTTTGGCATTTATAAAAAGGTCAAAGGAGTAGTAACCGAAATCAAAGGGTTGGTGGGGGAGAGGGGGGTTTCTGGTTTGTGTGTGCCTCACAAACAAAAACACACAAAAGCTAATCAACATGGCCGACGGCTACAAAGACTCAAAAGCCTTCATTGTCCATCTAGTTCCTGGTCGCTCCTCTGTCCCCTCCGTAATCACTCTGCTTAGATGGTGTGAACGCAGTAGGCCGCTAAGGGGACCCTGAGACCCCTATAGCCCTGCTGGTGATGAAGTTGTTTGGAATCTGTATTTGTGTTTCGTCTCCTGAGAAACAAGACTGTCTCAGGCTCCGATGTGGGAGCCTCTCAGGCCAAGATCTGGGATCGCTGCCATCGGGCCGAGCCTGGGAACTTTGGAGGAACACGTCCACCCAGAGACAGAGTGTGGGGTGGGGGTGGGGGGACTTCACCTCACGCCACAACAATAGAGCGGACCAGAAGAAGATTGAGGGACGCAACAAAGATGGAGAAACAGGAACCTTCTTGCTTAAGACATCCAGACATTTTAATTTGGTGATGCCATTGATGAGAGAAGATTGGTTCCTTGGACCTCAAACAGCTGTGGTTGAAATGATCACCGTTTTCTGTGCTGGGCTGCCCTTTAGCAGGGCATTTACTAGCACATGCTCCATTCAAGCTCAGTTCAGTTGCTCTTGCCAACAGTTGCAAGAGAATGCAAGTAGGAATATGTTTTTGCTAACAAAGAATGCTTACCCAACAAACCATCCAACAGACAGAAACATGCCAGGACACGGAGCAAAACAGCCCAATAACACCAAAAAATGCCTTGCTGTTTACGGACACCTGCTTTTCCATCCCATGTAACTTAGGGTCAATTCGGCAGGAAGTGTGTGACTGCCAGTAAAACCACTGAAATGGGAGGTCCTTCATTTAACAAGGAAGGATGAAAACCTTGACCCGAGTTTACGAGAGGAAATAAACGCTGGTAACGATAGAGCGTGTGTTCCACAGGTGTAATGGCGGTAGTTTGAGGGTCAAAGTGAAAGTGGAAAAAGAATAAACATAAACAAAGAACAAAGAATAAATAAGTTGTGTTGTAGTGAGACTCAAGGCTATTCATGCGTAAGAATGACTCAGTAAAATCAGGGGTGAATTATATTAATTTGTTTTCACATGGGGATTGATACCAAGGTAGTACTATAACACTGAGTTATAGCATAACTATAGAACATGTATTATGCTACCTTAAAGCAACAGAATTTTAACCTTGCGAGGCAGCTGAAATTCAGAGATAATGATCCCGCGTGAATCCATCTTGTTAGGCTTCGAGTTATGCGTGTCCGAACCACCAATGGATCGGGTCAATCAGTGTCCTGTGAGGAACTTCATGATCTACATGATGCGTAATAGAGGGACGGTTTATCTTATCTGCCAAGTATTGTTTGAAAGTGCCCGCCCCTATCAAGGGGCGGGTTTCCAAGGATGACTTCCCAGATGGTTCTGTGTCAAAAACCATGTGGCGCGTCTGGTTAGCAGAATTCCTTGGTAGACAGGGACTAGGTTTCTCCCAGGATTCCACCCTGACACAAGTCTGTGGGACGAGCACAGGCTAAAATCTGGAGAGTCCTTCCTAGGTGTGATTGGATACGTCTGGAGAAGCAAGGGTGGGTTTACAGCCCACGACGCATCATCTTAATCCCCTGATGTTCGACGGTCCGTTATATAGCAGTGACCAGATCCCTAATGGCTGTTTACAGCTGTCGCAAATCCCCCTGCCCTGTGGAACACCTGCCCGAGATATGTAATCATTAGTAGCCGTTTCACACCCAGGCTTATGTAGCCTAACCTCAGACTATGACAGTACGCATGCGCGCACGCACGCACGCAAGCGCACACACACACACAATTTATACCAGGCACAAGAGTGGCCGCCCTAATAGGCATTTTACACTCCTTCCTCCCCCCCCCAAAAAAACTCACGCTAACTACTGTGCTGTAGCCAAACCACTATAAGCTTATAAAGTGAAGACAGCTGTAGAAGGCCCAAACACCAGCACAGTGTGGTGAAGGTAGCGGAGTTACGATATGGATTATATGAATGTATGCATTTCTAGACCACACAGCCGCTGCTGCACAGATGACTTGGCACACCGAGTCCAGAGTTTGGAGAGGAACCGGTGTTTTCGCAGCATGACGCTGTTAGGGATTCCACTCCCACGGGGGCTGGTTATGCAAAACACGTACACACTATTGGCACTGTCAATCAGAGAAGAACAAGTGGCCTGCCCATGCTTAACCTAAAGCAGTGAAGATTCTCCCTCGTGCCCAAACAATTATTGTATACACTTGCTGCACTTTATTTTTATTTAAAAAAGGCTTCTAACTTGAGAGCCTGGCAAAGGGTTTCATGGACGTCAGCGACACATCCAAAAACCGTACGTCGTTTCATTTATTTCACACAATTACAACGCCCAGCCCCGCCTCTTAATGGCGGTAATTGTTATTGTAAAAGGTGATAGACTCGGGCCTGCTTCCTACATTGGTGGAGGGGGTTGTTTGTGTTGGCCTTTAGGGCTTGGTGTTCCTCGCCAATGTTCCTCAAGGTCTGGAACCAGGGCTCTTCTTCAACGGGCTTCAGTCTGCCCACGATAATTAGAACAAGTTTTGTTTTTCTTAAGAGGTCAACGGTTTACACTCATAACAAAAACAAAAACTCTGACTAGATATTATGAGGTTTGATTAACAACCCCACAGAATAGAGTTGATGTGAAACAATTGGGAACAGACTAAGTGGTAAGTGGACAGTGGCAGCCTAAGGTTGTGATCAAAGTTACCATGGCACTGGGAAGGTCATGCAACAGGCCCACATGTCGTTCCTTGAGAAGTCCACAAGATACAAAATTGGATCCATCTCCTGCGGCAAGCACAAAATTGTTATCCCCAGCGAATAACCACAAGTCATTTTAAATAAATGATGTGATATTCAAAAAATGTGAGGTTCAGCCTAGTAATAAAAATAAAAAAAGACATCAAATTCTTGTAATAACACGACAAACAAACTAAATAACATGTACAAATGTGAAGCAGAATATCAGAAGTGAAGGAGTGAGAGGGCAACGATGTGCACATTAACTGTTACTTCTTTTAAACCACAAGTCAGAAACATTTAAAAAAAGGTTTACGCTGGAGAGCAACGAGAACCCTGGCGGCCATGATTGATCTGGCAGTGCACCAAGTCACCCTGGGAGATGTAGTCTGAGAGAGAGCGAGAGCATGGGGAAAAGGACTTTTACGCACTAAACTCTAAACCCCAACCATAGAAGGACGTATTCAAAACCAAAAGCTATCAAACCAAACCAAAGACTTTCACCGCAGGGCAATAAACGCTCCCATTGAAAATTATGGCCAGCATGTGTAAAATATGCCGAGAATTATATTGAGAAACCACAGGCGTGTAGTTTAAACAAAAGGGGTGCTATAATTAAGTTTTCTTGTGTGTTTTCCAAAGTTGGTCTCGTGGGCAGGCCTGGACGACATGAGGTTAACAGTACCTTTTGAGATCCCCTGCAAGCTGCAATGTGCGATCATGGCTGCCCTTGCTTGCACTGTCATTAAACAAGGCCAAGGACAACTGAGTGAGAAGGGGGTAATCCTACAGGTCTGGCTGTTCTGTGTAGGCTATAGCCCGTGTGTATTTGAAGCTGCGCTGACATCATTTTCAGGTCCCTTCATTATGTTGAACAGCCCCAGAATCCAAATATGATTTATCGTTACATAATGGCAGTATTTTTCCAATAAACCCTCGCTAAGCATAAACAGTGCATTGCCTGATTGTCCACAGTACCCATGGATCGGCATGATGTTACATCATTTCAGTAGGAATACATGCATATTTCCTGTTGAGGGGGTGGTTTTGAGGAGTCGACTGATTGGTCTGGCTTAGTCTACATAATACAAGTAATTTCCCCAGAGGTGTGGATGGAAATAAATAATAGTAGGTGTGGTGGGGCTGTGTCTGCCCTGGCAATTTAAGTTGTAGTATTTCATTTAATAATTAGAGTTAATGGCTTGGGAAATTTAAAGATGCTAAAAATAGGTTGGGATGACGGAATGTGTATATTGGACTGTCTCCCAGATGAAGCGAGAGTCTGGCAAGAATCACAGAGTTACTACATATCCAAACTAGGCCAACTCCAGTATGTATATATTCACAGGCCGAATTGGACATGTGACTGGTATATACACACACAAACAGACATGTACACACAAGAAAACACCTGAGTCTGACTGCAAGTCAATGAGCTAACGTTTGAAACAGCTTTGTGAGTCAACTTTTTAACTAAAAGTTCAATGCATTACAGGCTGAAATAAAGAGGATGAATAAGCTCTGATAACTATATTTCTGTTTTTTTCAAGGATACAAATTTCTTTTGATTCACTTGATGGAGCTAGCCAATGAAAATAAATGTGTTCTTTTTGGAGTTTCCCATCCGCCTTCTAGAACTAAAAAGGAAATAGTTGGTGACTGTGTCCAGTCACGTAAAATGTCTTTGAGGTTCAATAAATTAAAACATATCTGAAGAATGAAAAAATATATTGGTTCGCTTTTTTGGGCTTTATATAGTCCAATATGTATGCAGTATATCGAGCCAAAGATTGATGCAGGTCAATGTAACTGCCTGGCCCTGTAGGTCTTGCTTATCCCTGCCAAGTAAAATGTGTAAGATTAAGTACTTTATGTGGTGATGTACGCTATTCTCTTTATGTTTTATTGGATTTGATTGTATGCTGCTGCTGCTGCTGCTGTCTTGGCCAGGTCTCTCTTGTAAAATACATGTTAAGTCGCAATGAGACCAAACCTGGGTAAATAAAGGTTTTAAAAAAAGAAAAGACATGGGTTTATAAATTCTAAATAGATAAAATTACATATGTAGGACATTTTTGGCATCCAATGCCTCTCTTACAATCCCCTTGCCCTTGGTCCTGTCAAGACCATGCTTTTCCAGTGGCGCTAGAGAGGACTCATATGAACATGTATACATTATACTCAGAAATCTGTTCAGACCAGGACTCACATCGTCATCAGAGGAATGGGCCCGGAGCGTGACGGGGACTACGGTCTGAGCTGGAACCACGGGGACCGGCATCTCCTGGCACAGAGGGGGCAAGGTGACGACGTGACCCGGGAGGGCCTGGGTTGTCTGGATCTGCAGCACTTGGCCCGGCTGTGGCAGCACCACGCGATGTCCTGGGAAGAGCATACAGCAAACAAAACTCAGATTACAGACAGCTGCTTCTGCTCTGCATAAACACTTCTGGTGTGTGTGTAAATCCATTCCAGGTTTGCAGCTTTTATCCCAAACAACCAAGTCTCCATTTTGGAAATGCTTTTATCTGAAGCGGCTTCCAGTTTATTTGAGAAAAAAGTCATTAAGGAGCAGGTTGGGATTAGGGCATGTTGTGTAAAAGGTACTATGTCTAAGAATCAGGAATTCCTTTTCATTACTGGCCCCTTTGGCTGCGAAGTGAACTGCAGCCTGCTAGAGCTCACATTCAGAGCACTGGAGGGCAAGCTCCGTGGGTTGAGACAAAAACAGTCATTAAATAACGTTAATTATAATCATAAATAAACATAGAAATTACATAGTTATGAAAGAACCGTAATTTTTGCCATTATCCGCGCTTAGACATCACTTCTTGGTAGGATCAACAGTAGACCCCTAGAGTGTCTGGCTCTTGAAGTAGCCTGTCCCCTGCAGATGGTATAGAGCATCTATTCGGACTCCCTTGCCTCTTGTGACCTACATAAACCTCTGGAGTTTTACAGTTTGACTCCCGGTGCTCAAGGTGCAGGTGGAGAAATGTTTACTGTGATGTGCCACCCCCCATGCACACACACATTCCACACATTCCTCACTGAAAAGTTATGTTTCTCATCTCAGTATATGTGTGCCTTTGTAAAGAAGACGGCAACAACCAGAACCATGCCTGGATACAAAAGGGGATGTATATACTGCTGCAGTGGGTCACAGTGGTGAGCCTAGCCACCAGCCACTACCTAGCATAACATGGGCTTCCTTTAAGTATACCTCCAGAGAGCCGGTGCCAGGAACCATCCTTCATTATCGGCCCCATCAGGCTCCACTTTTAATACCAAACAACCTGTCAACGCTAATGGTGTGGGGGCGTTGGTGAGCGGCCATAAAGAATGTGTGTGTGTGTGTGTGTGGTATTCAGCCTTCTGTAGAGTAGAGTCTGGGGTTTTGTTAGAGACTAAATAAAGCAATGACAAAGTCTGGTGCAGGCTTGACCTCCCTCAAACAGACATAATGCCACGCGCGGATTTGGTCTAGCTTGGATGTGTCCAGACACGTACACAATCACTTGATTGACTTGATTTCCATAGTGCTGCTGGTATACAAAAAAAACTATCCTTGGCAACCATTTTGTTGCACACCAAGCGGGCTGGCTAGCTCCAGATGGGATTTAGTTGTGCTGCTAAACAGACATCTACTCCACCTCAAAATCCGTCTTTGTGTCATACGAACAAACATTGCATTTTCATTGCTCAATGTGATGAGTGGAACAGAGTAGTGGTAGGTCTCTGTGGTAACGCGTCAATACTACACTGACACGTTGATGTGGTCATTTGCTTATTTAATTGGTTAATTTGATCTGTGGTCATTGTGATTGCTCATCAAACCATCATGGTGTTGCTGGAGCATTGTTGTGCTGGTTCATTTGTATGTATATTTTTGGTATAGCTTCAGGATCTTAGAGAGTAAGTTATAACACAAGTGATATCCTACCCTGGTCTGAAATAAAAACTAGAACACAAATATATGTAGTAATAAGTAATAAGTAATTAATATAGTTTCTCATCAATGACCAAAATGTTTAGAGGGGAAATCTAAAAATAAGCAATAATAGATTATCCTCATGATTGTTTTGCCATATAGTAATAGAGAACATGGAAACTTCTTCAACTGATTAGGTTCTCAGTCTACCCTATGAAAATATGTATGAGTGTAGTGCCATCTTCTGGCGAAGACTTCTATCTATCTCAAATCTATCTATTGTGGTTATTCAAGAACAATTTAGAGGAAGGCCGAGCTCCGTAAGTGACCAGCGACGTGGCTATTGAGGTAACAGCTCATAGCTATGGCCGGGTCAATTGTGGAGAGGGGCTGATTAGTCAGGCATTAAAATCCTCATTATGTAGGAGAATATAATAATTGTATTAGTGGCCAGATCAACACAGATGACAAAACAACTGTAAACTATCAGGCAATTGTTAATCTACTATTAATATATAATCCAACACATCACTGTATTACAAATTATAATAAATAGGCCTATTGTGGCCTATATATATCTAAGCTATATAATATTTTATGTAGGACTATGTTTTTATTATACTGACCCTGTATATTTATTCTGTTCAATAAGATAACTTAACTGATAAAGTAGGCTTTTGGTTGCGCCCGAAAACAGCCAGCTACAGCTGCTTTGGTAGCAGCCATGGTGTTGACTGTTGCTGTCTGCTTTGGTCACTCATCCAGCCACACCTCTGGTTGCGACTCATTTGCCGTCAAAAAGCGTTGCAACCTTTATAGTCGCAACGCTTTTTAACCAGCCAGCCAGCAGCCAGTTTACACCAGCCGGCCGTGGCTGGCCTGACGTCGCAGCCAGTCAGCCGACACCAGCCAGGCGTCGCAGCCCGTCATTACGTCCTGTAAGTATCATACTATCGTACTAAATCATACTAAAATGTTAAAATGAAAGAGGCCGATTGCATCAATATGTTGGACTATAATAACAAAAACAAATCTGACTATAAAAGGGACTCGAACAGGGGACCTCTTGATTGAAGTGATGGCCTCGGCCACTGTGCCCACACTGATGTTGATGGTTACACTTATGTCAAACTATATGATGCTATAACTAAGATCTTTGTCTATAGGATATTTTTTTACTAGACATTTAACTATATACACCTGGGAGCTAGAAATCTTTCTGATTGAGAGGGGATCAAATACTTATTTCCCTCATTAAAATGCGAATTCAATTTATAAAATTTTTGACATGCGTTTTTCTGGATATCTTTGTTGTTATTCTGTCTCTCACTGTAAACCTACCATTAAAATTATAGACTGATCATGTCTTTGTCAGTGGGCAAGCGTACAAAATCAGCAGGGGATCAAATACTTTTTTCCCTCACTGTATATATATATATATATACACATATATAATATATAAGATACACAAGTTGAATACAACGCACAATACAACTAGTCGATTTTAATGATACTAATAAAATAAAAATTACATCTACAATCTCTTTTAAACTGTCCTTCAATAGAAAGATTTATCAGAATACAAGTAAAGACATTCCTTTTTGCCGCCAACAATAGGCAATGTTCTGGGTTAGAAAAGGCCACTGTGTCTCCTAAAAATAAGGAAATATAATACAACTCAGCATTCCCAATGAACAAAACAGGCGTTGTTAATATTAAAATACTTTTAGCAATAATGAGCTGTAGGCTAGCTTTCACCAGAGCTAATGGCTTTCTGGTACTTGAACTGTCGCAGAAAACGTTAATAACATGCAAATTAACTGATTAACTACCGCCGACAGACTTTTATCGACCATAGCTATGAGCTATTGAGTCGACCGCCAGCAGCCAGCCAGCCAACACAGCGACCAAAAGCAGCCAGCCAAGCGAACAACACAGTGACCAAATCGACGTACGTCGCGACGCGCGTCGTTGGCCACTCACGGAGCTCGGCCCTACTGACAGTTTATTTAATTTTTTTATCAAACATGATCAGCATTCTAAATTAGAACATCCATTATTGACCAGGGAAATCTTTCCATCAGCCTTGACATACAGCAGTGTGGTCTGATGCAATGAGGTGTGGGTGGGATGCAATGAGTTGCTATGTGGTGCAGTGCATACTCTAACCTGTTAGGGGCGCTGGTTGGATGTTTACTGGTGCTGGTTTGACAACGGGAAGCACCGTGGTCTGTAGGGGCTGGATGATAATGGTGTTGGCCTGCAGGGGTGCTGTTGCGTGGGCTAGGTTGAGAGCTGTGATCAAGGGCTTGGGCTGGATAGAGACCTTTGGGCTCAGCTGGATTGGTCTCTTAACCGGTTGAGCTGGTTTGGCTATGAGAGAAAGTAGCAAAATAAATAAAGAGGCACAATGTTTAGGGAAAGGGCATAAATGGAATATGGGCCAACATGTAGACATTTGCATTTTGTTTCTTTCGAAAACAAGGCCAAACTTGCTAGAGTGTGACGGTTAATCAAATGAGTCAAGAAGAGTCATACATGGAGTATTTCTTTCTTTTTGGTTGTTGACAGAGATAAATCCCACATGGGTTTTTGTCAGTAGAATAACATTATTAATTTGATTTAATTTACTACATTACTGTTCATTGTATTCTTAGACCGATTTGAATTCTCGTCAATGTATGTCCTTAGCAGCCAAAGAGGCTACTACAGAGGATAAAAGAGTAAACGTGCCAATACACAATAATAATGTACCCTCAGTTTACTTTTACCCCTCAGTTTACCTCGTGGTGCCAGGCTGGTCCTCTTCTGAGCTCTCTTGGCCGGTGGTGGGGCCTCATAGAAGTCACTGGAGTCCGAGCAGACGGAGATGGGAGAGGGCTGGGACTGGGGAGACAGCGCCTCCTCCTGGACACAAAACAGAAAATGGACCACGGTTAGCTGACGTTACATTTTCAGCTACATGATCACCACAGAAGAAGAACCTATCGTACAATGTTCTGTACTTGTGATGTGATTGTGTGGACAAACTATGATTCAACGTGCTTATATAACCATGAGGCTCTGAATAGTACCATTCGATAATGCTGTTCATTTGTGCAACGTTGAGAGTATGACTACTGTTTGATGGTGGCGTCTTCCTGACAAATTTAGCACGTGGCTAATATGTCAGTGAAAACCCTTTCATTCATCATTTGACTTAAAGAGCCAGTGAACCCACTGTTTCAGATGGAATTTGAACACTATGTGATTAGAAAAATGTGTTTTGGGCTGAGAGTTTTAGAAAAGAGGAGGGAGTGTTATCCCCATGATTATGAACCACACCAACTTTATGATACTTTTTAAGTACCGTCGTTGTGTAACTGTTATGAGCATTATAATAAGCAATGTTGTATATTAAATCCGCCACACACCATAGCGTTATACTATAGGTGTCCGGGAAGCCTAACCCTCACTTGGACGCGGATATTATACACTTCGCTGCTCAGACGGCGCTTCACCATCCACACACACCGTGGCGTTGAACAAAAAGTGTCCGAAAAGCCCAACTTTCTCACGGGCGCCACAGTCAACCGCTGCCCAGACAGAGCTCCACACAAACCACGCCGCCAGTGCCCCTTGGTCGTGACGTCAGACTACCTCGGAAAAGGATTTTACCCCTTTTTCTTTAAATTGGGGACATATTTCAGTAACAGTGATAAAATGTCATAGATTAAAATGTTGACGATCATATAAGACAAATGACCATGTTTAAAAAAGAAAAATGGTTAAAAAGTGGTTAAATTAAACAATTAAATTCTACCTTAATAAAGTTGGGTACAACAAAAGGGTAATAATGTTATTATAATATGTTCAGAAATATTTCAGGAGCATTCAACACTATTGAGAGGGCATTATATAGGGGTCAAAATAAAAGGTGCAACCTTATTCTTTGTGTAGTGTATGCCATTAAACAAACATCTGCCCTGTAAATTATGCTAATGCTGGTGAGGTTGTCAGCACCTATTTTTTAAGGGAGTGGGTGGAGCATTGAACAGACAGACAGTGAATAATTAGCTTGACAAGGTGTTGGAGGCCTTTGTTAATAAGCCTCTCAGGTGTATGTGAGTGTTTATGTGAGGCTGTGCATATCTCAAGGCACAATGCCAGCGAATTAGTTAGAACTTTTCAGCACCATCTGGAGCAAGCCCTTGTTGTTGACGGTGTGCCAAAACGGGCTCTTACAAATATACTCCACCATTGAGCACATTTCAAAACAACTAACCGAAAAAACAACACAATTTAACCAACTATATTTCAGTTAGGAAATTAATTCAAATACTCTTATTTTGGAGGACAGCAGTAGAACAACACATATGTATATTGGAAGGATAAGCATGGCGGAGACAGTGACTTACCGATGAGGAACAAGGAGACAGGGCTTCCAGTGAGGTGGGAGAGGGGACGGAGCTCAGGGTGTAGGTGGGCGACAGAGAGTTCACACTCACCTCACCATCTGGAGGCACAAGGACACAAAAGAAACGCACGTGAAGGGACTACCAAGCTGGTGAGGGGACTGACCCCAGGGTACATCAACTTTATCGGCCATTCTACTGGGGAAACTTCAAGAGTGTCTCCGAAAAGTTACATTGAAAGACAAACAACTACATAACCTAAAGTTGCTGAATGATAATAAGCGTATACAATACAAGCTCAGCCAAAACCACTGAGTAGGAGCTCTCAGGCTTCAGCACCTTCTGTAGGTGAAATAGTATTGCATATAACAGAGTTCAGGCTCTATTGCTAGACTAGAGTACATGCACATTCTTTATAGATGTATTCCATGAACTGTCATAATTGATTTATTTAAGATTTATTTGGCAGGGACAGTACACATTAATCAACATTTTAGTTCACACTACAATGGTAATCTGTCAGAGGTAGCCAAGAGGCTAATTTACATCTGTAGTCCTTGGACATTACAGTTAAAAAAACAAAAATGAAATGAAAACGAGCACAATATGTTAGGCAGTACAGCTGCATTAAAGTTTGTTATGCTTTTTATATGTCCATACAAACAATGCAATCAGTACAATTACAGATGCACTGACTGTATGGTTTGCAAATATGAAATATTTTGTCATATTTATTCATAATAATCAATGCTTTGTTGACCTAATAAATTAGATGTTATGTTAAACAGTACATCGCTGAGGAAAGAAAAAAAGTGAAATCCATATTTCAAGATAAATCCTCAATATCTCCAATAGAGTCACTCAGTATTTTGAAACTAACTGACTTCTCCATCAGTCAGATGAAAGCAGATGTTACCAGATCATGACCCAATGTAATCTACCTGTGCAGGTGCTGCCCACCCCTGCTGTATTCCAGGGAGTCAGATCAAGGTCAGTGTCAAAGTCCAAGTCCAAGCCAGGAGAGTCGGCGCCCTATGTAAACACACACAAATATATTCAAAAGTGGACACCAACCAAAGCATAGCCGAAGGAGTCATACCAAAGCCGTATTTTCTACGATCCAGGTGTATCAACTGCTTTCAATTTAGAAGTTAATCTCTAATATACGTATATGCCTTGTACAACATTCTGTCAAAATTGTTTAGAGGTACATAAGGCATAAGGAATCAGTATTTTTTACTCAGCAACAAGTAGAAGGCCAGTAAAGTCAGGGAGGATATATAACACCACTGGTTTCCTGTTATCCCTAACCAATGCACTTTCCTTTTGTTTGTGATGTCCTGTTTCGCCAGTTCTCATATTCCAATGGCACACATTACACCATGATGTGTATTATTTGTACAGATTGTATTTCTTTTCCCCCCAAGGACTTACATAGCCTGCGTACTCGAGCGCTCCAAGCAGTTCACTTTCAACTACCAGGTTTTCCAACTCATCAAACAGGCTGATATCTAGCAAGAGATGAGAATTACGTACACATTAAAAGTAGTACAATATACAATTAGGAAAATACACAAAAGTAACACTACTAAAACATCCACATAACTCTACTGCATTTTAATTCATCATATTGGGATATATCGTTGTACTGTAGCCTACTGTATGAACAACGTTCAAACAGTTTTTTTATATGTAAGATGTTTCAGGCACTAGCATATCCTGGAAACGAAACACTCAGACACAGCTGTTTGAATAGCATGCTTACATAATGTATGGCATGGCTGCGCATTTGACACATTTGACCACACACACACACACACACACACACACACACACACACACACACACACACACACACACACACACACACACACACACACACCTCACAGAGCTAAAAAGGCTACATCATATACATACATGGTTTTGGATGAGGTGAAAGTATTATGTTGGCTTGGCTAATTGTTACCCAAAAATCGTATGGGTTGCGGCATTGTTGTTATGCTAATTGCTAACCGTGTCTCTGATTAAAAGTGGAAACTGGTTGTTGAGATTAGAAAGAACACGTGTAGCCTTAAATGTGTAGCAATATGGTGTATTAAATCATATGAAATCTTGGCAAGTATAACAAAACACCTTCCCTGGTCACATTAAAGCAAGGCTTACCCCACTCCCCATCCTGGTCGATCGACATGTTGCCAGTGTCACTATTCATCATCAAAGGATGATATTGGTGATTGTCGAAGTCTAAAGTTAAATCTGATGACATACTTCCTTGACGACATCAGTAACGGAATCAGAAGATTATATTGTTGTTTTTTTTAAATCGTGCATTCAAACAGCCATCGTCTGCTCATCGTACAGCTGTTTATTTACTAAAACTGGCATAACGCACTTCCCGTAAATACACGTCGGCTTAAAGTCAATCTACGGACAGCGCAGAGGGACATTTGGGGACGTAGTATAGCTTCGCAATATTTGGTTACGCCACAGGATGGCAGAACGGTACTAGCACTGTCATAAGTTTCACCAGAGAAAGGACAAAGTATATGACAGTGCATTTTGCTCCAATTGTGTATATTTTGTAAGTTAAGGTTTGTGAGTTTTTTTGGTTTGTAAGGTTTGTAAGTATTTTGTAAGTTAAGTTAAGGTGGAGTGGTGGAGTGCTTACATAAATAAGCATTGATGCTGTTTAACAGTCTAATTGTCTAAGTTTCAAGCCAACAAGGGGTACGACTAAAGCATATACAATTTCAGCTACAGCTTGTTGTGGCACAATAATATCTGAAAACTGATAAACTAACATAAAATATTATAAATACATATTGTGGAACATAACCTCAACGTATGTTTATACTGGTATGCATCTACACTTTTTTTCATGTTTAGTTAAATAGGTCCTAAAAAATGTTTCCTTTCAATAACCTTGAACGTCAAAGTTATTAACTGATGCAGGCCACCATTTATTACAAAGTGTATGTCTGGAAATGATCTTAACCAAAGATCATTCTGCTACGATCTGATATTGCTACATTCCACAGTCACATCCAATCGATCTGTAAATGATAGACATGTTTGATGACTCTGTAATAGAAGAAGCCTGCTTTCTTGTGACATATTCTGGCTGTGTTTCTTAAATGCCATAGTAATAAGTCCTATTGGTGTGTGAAACATCAGGAGCAGGTGTATACTCTACTCTTAATCCTTCATAGGCATCTCAAGCCGCAGCAAGATTAACCTCAGGTGGTGATTAGTGATTCCCTGGTAGATTTGTTCAGCTCTGATAAACAACAACAAGCCCCCACACTGTCACAAGTCATACAACACAGCTATTACATAAATGCTATATAGATAGTCTTTCAGAAGTCTGCAGCCCTCCTGTAGAAAACAATCTTTTAAAAGCCAGTAGAAAACCATTTTTTGTTTTTGTTTTTTCCTTTAAATTTACCCAGGGTGCTTTGCTCTTATCAGCACAGTCCTACTCTGGACTCAACATAGTTGCCTTGTGATGGGTTGATCTTCTACTTACTTAATATGATAATTGTGTTGTTGGCAAGCAAGGTAGTTGCAGTAGTAGTAGGGGTAAAATTGGGGCTGCTACTGTGGTTTCTCTTCATTCATTTTATCCATTTATTCATCACTCACCACAGGGTCCAAAACAGTATGCTTACAATATAATAAGAGTAGAATAGGTTGCCAGACACAGTCCATTGCAATAGAGTCATGGTGTGTTTTAAAATCATATATGTATATTAAGTCACTTGCTGAAGTGGCTGGCCCTGGTCACTTTTCATCTGTGGATGTTTCAGGGGTCCATCACAGTGATTGTGTGTAAAGCCTCCTGCCCATGCCCAGACATAGGTAGCATGCGTTAGCTGAACATCTGTGTAAAATGGATTAGGAGCCTTGGTCAGATTAACGGCTGCCATTGTTACATTATCAATGTCTCCTCTTTCCTGTGTGTAACATAGTATAGACATAATTTGGATCATGACACATGCCTATATATTTTATATTAACTCAAAAGAGATATAATTACATTTTCTATTGTTTAACACCATTTTTGTCTTAAGAAAATCCCTCAATTCACTGTAAATGCTATTAATCATGATTTAATATTCCAAAGTTGTTGTTGTAGTTGTAATACCATTGTTTCATCCATAGACATGTCATAGGGTAGCTCTAGTCCTGATAAATTAACATTATATAACCTTGTCTCTGAAGAGGTGCACTACAATAAGGGAAGTGAAACTGTATGTATGCGACGCTTCAATCCAAAATCCTGTCCACTCTCACTGATTAATCTATTCTTAAATCTGGCGATACCAAAAACTATCACCATTTATACTGTACTTACATACAGACATCTGTTTAGCTTGTCATATCAGGTCCCTGTTTTATTTATTTGATTAAAATGCTTATAAAGCAACTCAAACTAAACATGAGGAGGGAGGCCGCTGTTTATCCAAATATCTGGACATATATTCTGAGTTGTGGTGCTGATAAATCTGACATTTGTTAATCGGTAAAATCACATAACTGATTTCCAATAATTTCTTAATTCGAAAAATGTAAATACTGGAAATAATTTCCATACATCTAAGTATGTAATGTGTTACAAAATAGCAGCTGATCTTAGCCCAGGGCTATGACTGTCACGCCGTCTACTGTCAAGCCGTCCACTTCCACAACCTAGCGGGCGCCGGCTACCACTTCTCCACGTGCTCCTCTGTTTACACACCTGCTGGCAATCTCTAATCAACGCTCCCTATTTTAGCCCTGGATTCCAAGCAGCCGGCGCTAGTTCGTTGTTTACTCAACCCCTGTTAGTATCCGCGTTCCCAGCTTTTGTCTGCTTGCCCCTTTCTTGGTACCTGCCCGCAACCTGTTATTTCCCTGTGCTCAGCTGGATTTCCTGCCCGTTGCCAAACCCCTGCCTGCCTGCCTGTTGCCGAGCCCTTGCCTGCCTGACCACCTGCCCGTTGCTGAGCCCTTGCCTGCCTGACCACTTGCCCGTTGCCGAACCCTTGCCTGTCTGACCACGATTTACCTAGCCCCTGGCTTGTCTATACTCGCCCTCAATAATCTCCCTTGAACCTCTCCGCCGTCTCCGCCTCTCTGTGTCGCGCGTTTGGGTCACCTCGTTCTGTTTCCTCATAACAGTACGAACTAGCCAGCATGGACCCAGCCGACACAGAGTCTCTCCGTCTGGTGATCTCCCGCCAAGGAACCCTCCTAGGCCAACACGACCAGGCCCTACAGGACATCGCCTCTAACCTCCGGGAGTTTTCCCAGGCAGTCCGTGAACTCTGCGCTCCGCCGCTTCCCCCCCTGTCGCCCTGGAACCTCAAGCACCAGTCCCTAGTCCTCCGGCTACCTCCCTAGAGCCGTTCATTCCAGCCCCCGAGTGTTACGGGGGCTACCTGGGATCCTGTCGAGCGTTCCTGTTACAGTGCTCCCTGGTTTTCGAGCTGCAGCCTAAAACCTACCCCATCGACAGGTCCTGGATAGCTTACCTGATCGGGGCGCTGCGAGGTGAGGCTCTCGCCTGGGCTACAGCCGTGTGGGAGCGCGGTTCCGTGATCTGCTCCTCCTACTCCACTTTCACGGAGGAGATGCGGAAGGTCTTTGACCATCCTGTTCGGGGAAGGGAGGCTTCGAGACGCCTGCTGTCCCTACGCCAAGGATCTCAAAGCGTTGCCTCCTTCGCTATAGAGTTCCGCACCCTCGCGGCGGAGAGCGGCTGGAACGAGGAGGCCTTGCAGGGGGTCTTCTTGAGTGCACTCGGCAACGCCGTCAAGGACGAGTTGGCCTCCCGGGAGGATTCCCCAAGCCTCGACCACCTGATAGCCCTCTCTATTTGGGTGGATAATCGGCTACGTGAGCGCCGCAGAGAGCGGGCTCTCCGTCTGTCTCTGACGCCCTTCCCTGTTCCGCCTGCATTCCACCCTATTCTTCGGCCGTTTCAACTTCTCCTTAACCTACCGACCTGGCTCCCGAAACATTAAGCCGGACGCCCTGTCCCACCTGCACTCCCCTGAAGACCCCTGCCCAGATCCCGAACCCATCCTGCCGCCCACCTGTCTCGTCACTGCACTCACCTGGGAGGTCAAGTCCGCCGTCCTCCAGGCCCAGGGACGTCAGCCAGACCCGGGTACCGGCCCCCCGAACCGCTTGTTTGTTCCGGACGTGGAGCGCACGAGGGTACTAACGTGGGCGCACTCCTCCAGACTCACCTGCCACCCGGGCATAACCTGCACCTTGGACTTCATCCGTCTGCGGTTCTGGTGGCCTACCGTGGACGTGGATGTCCGCTCGTTTATCACGGCGTGCTCAACCTGCGCCCACAACAAGTCCTTCACCCGACCCTGTTCCGGCCTGCTCCGGCCCCTGCCTATCCCCAGTCGCCCGTGGTCACATATCGCCTTGGACTTCGTCACCGGACTTCCCCCGTCCGAGGAAAATACACCATCCTCACGGTCATCGACCGTTTTTCCAAGGCCGCCCACTTCCTGGCGCTTCCCAAACTTCCCTCAGCCAGGGAGACTGCAGACCTCCTAGTTCATCACGTGTTCCGCCTACATGGCATCCCGGTTGATAATGTATCTGACCGGGGGCCCAAGTTCATCTCCCAGGTCTGCCGTGTGTTCTGTGCAGCCCTGGGGGCCACAGTCAGTCTCTCCTCGGGATACCACCCCCAGTCCAACGGACAGTCTGAGTGGGCGAACCAGGAGATGGAGGCTGTGCTCCGCTGCGTCACAAATGCTAACCCATCCTCCTGGAGCACTCAACTCCCCTGGGTTGAGTACGCTCACAACACCCTCGTGAATGCGTCCACTGGTCTGTCCCCCTTCATGTGCTCATTGGGGTACCAGCCACTCCTGTTCCCTGCCTTGGAGGCGGTGATTACGGTTCCCTCCATTCAGGCCCACCTGCGCCGGTGTCAGCGCACCTGGAAGCGTGCATGCACTGCCCTGCTCCGTGCATCCTCCCGCTCCCAGCGGCAAGCGAACAAGCGCCGTCTACCAGCCCCACAGTACTCACCCGGGCAAAGGGTTTGGCTTTGGTGAAAGGATCTTCCCTGGAAGGGGGTCACCCAGAAACTCTCCCCGTTTCATCGGCCCCTTCGAAATCGAGTCCATCATCAACCCCTGTGCCGTCCGTGTAAAACTCCCTTCGTCCCTTCGTGTGCACCCTACCTTTCATGTCTCTCATGTCAAGCCCGTGTCCACCAGTCCGCTGTCCCCCCCCCCCCCCTCTCCGGCTCCGCCTCCGCCCAGGCTCATTGATAACCACCCGGCATGGACGGTCCGCCGCCTCCTGGACGTGCGTCGTTGCGACCGGGGACACCAGTATCTTGTGGACTGGGAGGGCTACGGTCCAGAGGAGCGTTCCTGGGTTCCTCAAAGTCGCATCTTGGATGCCTCGCTTATCCGGGACTTCCATCGACAACACCCGTCCGTGTCCCACACTTCCACCACCTAGTGGGCGCCAGCTGCCACTTCTCCACGTGCTCCTCTGTTTACACACCTGCCGGCAATCTCCAATCAACGCTCCCTATTTCAGCCGTGGATTCCTAGCAGCCGGCACTAGTTCGGTGTTTACTCAACCCCTGTTAGTATCCGCATTCCCACCTTTTGTATGCTCGCCCCTTTCTTGGAACCTGCCCATAACCTGTTCTATCCCTGTGCTCAGCTGTCCGCCGGATTTCCTGCCCGTTACCGAACCCCTGCCTACCTGACTGCCTGCCTGTTGCCGAGCCCTTGCCTGCCTGACCACCTGCCCGTTGCTGAGCCCTTGCCTGCCTGACCACTTGCCCGTTGCCGAACCCTTGCCTGTCTGACCACGGTTTGCCTAGCCCCCGGCTTGTCTATACTCGCCCTCAATAAACTCCCTTGAACCTCTCCCGTCTCCGCCTCTCTGTGTCGCGCGTTAAGGTCCCCTCATTCTGTTTCCTCATACTAATGACATGTTTGCATTTATCGTATTTTTCAAAATGCATTAACTGACAGCCAGTCCATAACTAAAAAAACAAAATGATTGCAATTTCACTTGCTGTTTTAATTTAATAAAAATTTTTACATGTTGGAACACTTTCCATGCGCCAAACAAGAGAATTTGAAGTAAAAAAAGAAACCTGAAGGGAAAAGAAAGGGAGTGAGAGAAATGAACAAGAGGTTGCCAGAGTGGATGGGAGAGGAGAGGGTTTGGGCCACATTTCATCTTTTGTGTCTCAGATGGATGACCTGCGAGATGGATGATGTTCTACAGAGCTGTCCGCCATTGTCTTACGCTGGCTACCAAAGAGGACTCAACCACTTATCATCACAGGCTCATGTATAGAGCAGAGGGGCAGGGGGTTGTCAGAATAGTGAAGAGGAGTGCAGGGACTGTGGGGGTGGGGGTCTCCTCGGCTCCCCTGATAAAGCGTGATGGAGGTGGACTAATGAGACCGGGAGAGAGCCGTCTCCCATGGCGACCCCTCCTGCCCCACAGCGTCCCTGGGATAGGCAGGGAGAAGGACTTGGGGTGCAGAGACACAACTAGAGATTGGAGGTTGAGCAAAGAGAAACAAGATGGACCAGACAGGCAGGAAAATGTGGCGTGTGCGTTTATATACCCCAAATGCATGTGTATCCCATATGCTTGTGTGTCTGTGTGGGTGTGAGCAGACTAAGTCAAGTTTGCGTTGGCTTATTGCTTATTGCCAATACAAACTTGCCTGAAGTTACTTGTATTAGCAGGCGGCTTAAATTGGGCCTGGTTTAGGATTAGGGTTAGTACATTGTGTAGTGGGAATGGTGCTGTGAATACAATGGGATTAGTCAGAGCAAGGTTCAGTTCATTGACTGTGTGAGTGTGTGTGTGTGTGTGTGTGTGTGTGTGTGTGTGTGTGTGTGTGTGTGTGTGTGTGCATGCGTGTGTGTGTATGTGTGTGCATGCATGCGTGCATGTGTGTGCATGTGTGTGTGTGTGGGAGTGTGTGCATTTGTGCGAGTGTGAGTGTGTGCATGCGTGCAAGTGTGTGCATGCGTGCAAGTGTGTGCATGAGTGTGTTTAGGGTGGGGGATTGGGAGTTGATGGATGGATTCGTTTGCCAGAGAACTGAAGCAACTCTCTAGTGTAGGCCAGACTCATTGGCTCTCAACGCTACAACTTTTATTTTGACTATTTATATTTTTCTTTTTTTTTCTTTTTTTTCTTAATCTGAGAGAAGAAAAAAAGCACCGCCAATCATCTCAAAGCCTCAAACCATGTGCCACCATTAGGGACACAAAGAGAAATTGGACAAATGGCCATTTTAATGTCCCTCTCTTTGATTTTAATGAATGAATTTATACGTTGGGCCTATAGCCTAATGGAGGTGGTAGAAGTGGTGGAGGGGGGCTGCGGAGGGCTAACAAATGAAAAGCTCTGATTGGAGCAGAATGACTTGAGAAAAAAGGGGCCATTCATCTTGGTTAGCATCCTCCTGTGCTCCTTTATGGGTTGCCGTTACAAGGACGGGAGCCGGGAGTACTCGTCCCATTAGCGGGGCAGCGATGAGCCCGCTGAGTGGTCAGCGGCCAGCGTTGACGGAGCGTCTGCCCGCTCCACAGTTCAAGACTGTGAATGCCTCAGTGCGAGTTGACTCCTGAATAACCTTCTGAGGTACCGCGAGCTCACCCTTAGATGACCCCACACTCTGAGATCCTGGGGGGATTCCGGGGGGTCTCGAGACCTGCAGTCGCACTTTCCATTTAGGTAAACAGAAGCCAATATTTGGAAGCTCGTCGAGAGCGAGAGTCGATGTATAATCGAATCAACGACGGGCAATTAAAATGTAAAAAAAAAAACATAGAATGAGATAAGCGAGTAGAAGGGACGATATAACCAATAGGAAGGCTGCATTTTGTAAGGAATATCCTATTGTCTACTTAGGCTAAATAACACAACCAGTTAGGGGTTAAGTCTAATCACGCATATATCCTACTTAATTCGAAGCTTATAGGCTACAAATACAAATCCCCAAACTATGTAGATATTTAAATTCAATTTAAATCGACTACATTTATAAACAATGATTGGTATGTAGTGTTTGGTAACTGACGGTAGCCTATCTATTGTGTAACATTAAAAAAATCGTAGCCTATTATATAACTACTTTATTAACAGCAATGTGCTCGCTTCAAGGGCGATCGCCTAGCATTGCTCATAACGTTCAGACCGTCTGTGGTTGAGACACAAGGTAACCTAGTTGGCAAAAAATGCAAACAAAGCTATTCCCGAGAAAACCTTTCCCCGGTCATTCTGGGCAATCCATTCCCGTGAAGGTTGCAAAACCTCGTGGCTGCAAGTAAGGTTTCGTCACGATCATGTTGGAGCTTGATATAGACAACTGTTGTCATTGGGAGAAGCCTAGCTGTGTTTTCGCCACCCCCTCGCTGGGCCCCCGCGTAGACCTGCCTTGCAGAGTTCAGTCGGCCGAGGGAGCGGAATGCGCTGGGATGCTGCCGTGACGGAGCAGCAGCGTTAACAGTGTAGGGGGAAGAACGACGCGAACACACTCAAACAGTATGGACAGCAATGACCCGTATTTACACCTCAGTAAGTATGCCTCGGCGGTTTATTGACGCACTGATTTGACACAACTGTAGGCTGCCCGAGCTTGAAGCTGTTGCACGTTCATTTCTTTTGGCGAAGACTTCGAGCAGTCGTTTCATGGCGTTGCGTTTTTAGGCTGTAGGGAAGGCGAACGTGCAAGAGCCGACCGAGCGGGGTTTAAAAACAACGATCTACCGATTCACGAATCCTGCGAACGTGTTGTGTGTGTGCTGTGAGATGACATTGGTTCGCCGTTGTTGTAGATCCCGACATGAAAGCAGAAGTCAGGTGATCGGGGTGGCACAAGGTCAGAGGTTGGCACTTTAATTGCGCTTTTGTAATTTATGGCGTTTGTCGCGCGTCTCCTACTAAACTGTTTGAGACACAAACTCAATTTATTGGTCTGGAATGGTCTCCCAGTTCTGGACGTTGCGCTGTTGAGTTGAGTCGAGTTTGTGTGTGTGTGTGTGTGAGAGAGAGAGAGAGAGAGAGAGAGAGAGAGAGAGAGAGAGAGAGAGAGAGAGAGAGAGAGAGAGAGAGAGAGAGAGAGAGAGAGAGAGAGAGAGAGAGAGAGAGAGAGAGAGAGAGAGAGAGAGAGAGAGAGAGAGAGAGAGAGAGAGAGAGAGAGAGAGAGAGAGAGAGAGAGAGAGAGAGAGAGAGAGAGAGAGAGAGAGAGAGATCCACATTGCCACCGTGCAATGTTCATGTCAAATTCCTTGAGACGCTTTAGAATGTTGCCCTCGTTTAACACTGGAAGTCAAAACCAAAGTGACTTTGCCCTTGAACTCGAGTTTGAGCCCTATATGTTTGTTCTTGTCAAACTACAGAGAAAGAGAAACGGACCCACGCGAAACTGTTGTCATGTTGCTTTCTGCCACAAGTGAAACAAACAGCCTATATATAATACAATAGGGAACAGAACAGGATTGCTGTGTTTACATTTCCCTGTAACCTTAAGTAATTCAATATCGCTACAGTGATGTTAAAGCACTGGGCTTTTTAATGGACCACTGAGTCACACGGTGTATGCATCCTTTAGTATGTGATGATGGTGTGTGTGTGTGTGTGTGTGTGTGTGTGTGTGTGTGTGTCTTTGGACATGCCTTAGTTGATTACAACATGCCTTTCAATAGTTGATTACACTGGGCATTGTTTTTAGAACACATCTATGCACAATTTCTAGGGGGTTGGGGGAAACAATATCTATAAGGGGAAATGGGGAGAGACATCTGGATGGTAAAGAGAATGAACGTAGATGAGAGTAGGCCTATATGTACAGAATGTGAATGCGCAAGTGAGGATGCCCCTTGGGCTAAATTGGCTTCCTGTCTCTGCCTCTTGTCTATTACCACACACACACACACACACACACACACACACACACACACACACACACACACACACACACACACACACACACACACACACACACACACACACACACACACACACACACACACACACACACACACACACTATATCCTTAGGCCCACTTGGAAAAAATCAGCGGCAAAAGAAGAATTGTGCAAACAGTTAGTAACTTTGTGTTGCATGGCAAAGTCCTTGTGGAAAACGTGTTGTTCAAGTTTCTATCGCTAAATAAACACCACGTTGAAAGAGGACTCCTGGAAGGGAAAACATATATGTCCAGGTTTTGTTTTGAGTATGTACGACCTGCGACAGACATTTAAGTGATTGTTTGTTATGCAGCGCTATAACCGGTGACCAGACTGACCAGATCTCACCTGCTGAAATTCTGCATTGCTGAGATGCACACAATCACATACACACACACACACACACACACACACAGAGTTGCCATTTCGCCTTTCCATAACCCGCTCCGCTTCTCCAATTCATCACAAATATCAGCAGGTCTTGGATAGAGGCTGGCAACGGTTGTTACAGCATGGTCAGCGTTTTCCTCTCCTCTCTCACTGCATTTCTGCATTTTTTTGTATTGTCTGCAATCGTCTGTAGAGTTTCTGGCAATCTCAGGGTTGTTGCTTTTTCAGAAAGAAGGAAGGCGAGAGACGTTTGAGCAGAAACCATTCTACTAACTGAACAGATCTGGGAAGAGAGGAGGCCAGGGCCAGGCATAGAACAAGGTTAAACCAGTGAGTGAGGCTTCGGATGTGACTTTGCACTTAACAACTACTTTGAGTTGTGTTTGTTTGTTAGTTGTCAAACTACAGTGGAGGGAATGGAAGCACACAAACCATGTTGTCATGTTCCATTCTGCAGCACGTGAAATGGGACATCTCTATACAGAAATTGGGAAGGGGATTGCTCTGTTTACATTTCCTTATTGCCTTAAGTAGCTGAAACTCACAACAGGGATATTAAATAAAGGGTCTGCATGGGAATGCAATGCTTGCCAATCCTCCAACTATATCTTCTTCCTCTCGCTCTCGCTTTCCCTTTCTCCCTCTCTCCCTCTCCCGCTGCCCTCATCCACCCAGGTGTCACTCAAATAGATGTGACTTTCATTCCTTCCATGTAACGCGCAGTCTGATAGCAAGTGAAACATTGCCACGATCAAGTCATGTGACTTGAAGAATGTGGTCGCCAGTTTTTGCCTATAGGCTACGGTCCATGTAGTACCTGCTACCCAACGGCCTCTTATGAGTCGCTCATGCCAGAGTACATTCCCCACCCACTCTTGTGGTTAAATCAGCCACTCAGGTTAGAAGGTGTGGCACTGGATTGGTATTTGCTGAAGGATTTCTATTGCTCACGACCTGTGGTGTGTTTCAATGCTCGTCAAATGTATTAGTGTGGGCACTTCACACAATGGACCATTTTGATGCAGTGGATGTGTGTGTGTGTGTGTGTGTGTGTGTTTGTTCACATTGGCATGTTTATTTAAGTTCAAAGGGTGTCTTACAATTTGACTGTTTGCGTGTGTATGTTGAGGTGTAGGTGTATGTGCTGGTGCCTGTGTGTGTGTGTGTGTTTGTCTGTGCATGCATGCACTAATTGTGAGAACGGGACGGGGGGAAAATGGGGGGGCGTAAGTAGGCCATTCTCTGGGCTAATTGTCAGTAATTAGTCATTAGTGATGAAGGTCAAAGCCTTGATTTAATTCCAGCTTTAATCAGGCAGGGAACCTAGGAGTACCCAAGGGCTGCCGAGTGTTTGGGCAAGAGACGCTTGCTTGGCTAGTTACCCAATAATAACACACATCTCGCACACTTGCCAACAATACTTTGACATTACATTTCAACAACACGCACCCGTTGACACTGATGACATGAATGCTTCCCTTCTGGATGCCAAACATTTTCTTCCTCCACTTTTTAATGTGAACCAAGATTTCTTTGCATGGAGATCGACCCGGGGGACTGCCCTTACATTCCAGTCAGGACCTCTCGCTTCCACGCTTTGCTAAAGTCACCAGGCGTTTCTTTTGTCTTACTCGAATGTATGCAGCCCTGAAGAATGTTTGAAATTGGGGACGCGCCAATCTGATATTGTATGTCAGTATTGGCTCCGATATCGACAAAAACCATGGATCGGATATTGGAAGTAATAGGATGTTGTAATCTGATACCATGCACTGCGAATGTCCCCTTCTGAAAGTATTACCGAAGCACAGCATGTAACTCTTGTAGCTCATGCACACCGGGCCATACAGAACTTGTTTGAGAGAGTTGTTCAAATCAATCGGCATTGGCCAATGCATTAAGGTTGCAATATCGGTATTATATCAGCAAAGAAACATAATGTCCTTAGCTTGAGTGACATAAAAATTAAGCCTAGAGGAGCACATCACACTTCATGCAGAGCACAAAACGCATGGTACTAATGATCATAGATTAGATAGTTATAATGAGTTGAGTCAAGCAGTAGAACCCTTATATAAGTGCAACAAATTCCCAGCCAAAGCGTAGGGTATTTGCCGAAATCGGCACCTTGAGTCAAGCAGTATAACCCTTATATAACTGCAACAAATTCCCAGCCAAAGTAGGGTATTTGCTGAAATCGGCACCAACACCTCGCACCCCATCAAAAAATGTGCTGAAGAAGAAACTTGTTCAACAGACCGGGAGGATTTACTTATCCTAGAACACACTTTGTCAGTACAGAGTTATAATAAAATTTACTCCGTGTATGTAACCATTTGCCTCGTTTACATAATTATTTCACATGGAGGTGATAAAAATAAGGAGTGAACGCTCCACACCAGAAATGGTCTTTATAACCCAGGCTGGGCCTATCACAAGGATGTGGTCGTTCTGCGTTGAATCTAAAAGCTAGGCCAAGCGATGGAAGGCCAAACAGCAGCAGCAGGTATCTGCCAAGTTCATTAGGTCTCATTAAATCTCCTCCTTTCGTGTCCGCTAGAACATGCTGTAAGAACCGCCATGGTCTGGTCTGGTAGCACACACAGTGGTTATGTTAGTTTAAATAATAATGGATGTATTGAACCCACTTACACAGCGCTGTGCTCTGCCCACTAGAAAGCTATGGTTATGTTCACAGGTACATTTTATCTGATGTTCTATTCTTTGCCTGCGTTTTTCCCTTTCTTGTTATATATTTCTTTAGCTTTTCCTTGAGTACTGAACTTGCTCGGAGTTTGTTTCCTGTCAACCCCCAGTAGTGGGTTCTGCTGAAAGACATGCAATAAGAGCATATTTCCTTTCCTCTTTTCCAGTTACACATTGGGAATCGGGAACGGCATGTACACAGATTATATACAAGTCTTGTATGTACATAAAAGCGTTGAATATAGGGTTAACCCAGAAGCCTATTTGGTACCGATACATTACATGGCTCAGCCTGTGGTGTTTCTATGAATGCTAATTATGGCTCTCAGGGTTAATTTGATATGTTTTATGTGGGCCATGACGTACTTTTATCTTGCTGCATGGAATCGAGGAGGTCTGTATTCAATTAGTTTCCCTCGCTGGGATTTGCGGGATCTGAAAAAGTACAACATTTCTCTTTATCGACGTCAATCGTGTCCATCTCGCTGGCTGTTTGGGAGAGAGTTTCCTGGCAGTCCGAGGGCCTGGACACCGATGTCCAAGCAGCATATGGACATATGATACGGCTGCCTGAAGATGCACAGCGCAAGCACAAACTATTCTGCTGGTTCTATGAGCGGAATACGTGTTAGGGAGCACTTATTCCTGGTCCAGCTTCTGTACTGCGCTCGATGCAAATGTGTTCTGAAATGTGGAAACAGTACTTAACATAAGGAGTGGTTTTAAATGTTGGTATATCTCTCTCTATTTTAAATGATGATCCGGTTTCGAGAAGGAGATATCCCTGCCACTGACTAACTTGAGTGTCACTAGACGACAATATGGTCATAACGGCGCTTCATTGATGACGATGCTAGTCTGGGTGTTACCGGTTCTCTCGATTTAATGACTTGTCGTGTATTATTCTGCATGCCTGTAGACCATATTTCTTTGTCTTTGGCTTTCGTTCACTTGACTATTCCAGGACATTAAAATAGGTAATGTCTGATTTCCTGGAATGTTACAGTTGTGAAGCCAACACACACACACGCACATACGCAAACTCACAAACGCACATACTCACACACACATACTCACAAGTTCACACAAGCTCGTACACACATATTCACATGCACACACATGCACAGACACAAACATAAAGTGACAAGGTGTTTTGGCAATGCTTTTGGCTTTTGGGCACATAATGACACGTCATGATCATCGTGACATCACAGAACTAACGAGCATTAACACATTAACCAATTAATTCAATGCAGTCCATCTGCCGGTGTTGAACAGGATTTATTGTTACTTTTCTTTTCTTTTCCTTTTTTTTAATCATGTCCCATCCCTCAAAGTTGCAGCCAAAATGTGTGTTATTGTATGCTATAGGGTGATAATATATGTTGCTACGCATTAGAGGAAGACTGAAGCTGGAAAGAAGCTATCGACAAGTGTGTGCATAGTATATAGAGTATATTTGTGTTGGCGTCGGAGGGATCAAATACTCCAGACCGCCCGCACACTCCTTGGCGCCCCTCCTCCACACTCCCTCCCCCCACTCCTCCTCCACCTTCTCCTCCTCCTTCTCCGTGTGTGATGCCAAGCAGCCAATTTCCCCACCACCAAAACAGGTGTCCGAACACACAGATCGTTTTACAAAGAGAAGGAGCGATGGGCGGTTGGTGCGGGATGGGGATGGGGGAGGGGGGGATTATTGAACGTGTGTCTGTGTGGTGTATGCATGTGTGTGCCTACAGTCAGGCAGCAAGCGGGATCTGCGGGATTGTTGGCCATTGAGGAGGATAATCTGGGGGTAATCCCATAATCTCTCTCTCTCTCTCTCTCTCTCTCTCTCTCTCTCTCTCTCTCTCTCTCTCTCTCTCTCTCTCTCTCTCTCTCTCTCTCTCTCTCTCTCTCTCTCTCTCCCCCACCCTGGGTCCTCCTCCTCTGTCGCTGCTGTGTCCTCCTCCAGAGGGGAGGGCGCGTGCCTGACAGCCCAGTTCTGGTGTAGCTGCATGGTGTGTCACTTGGTTCTGTCAGCGGGCCAAGCAGACGGGATCCTAGCGGACGTTGTGAGTGTCTGGCGGCCGCAGACCCGCGCCTCGCTCACTCCTCCAGGCATGTGGCACCCCATGGCCCCCCCGGCCGCCCTGGGGAGTACTGGGAGAGAGGCGGGTTATGGCCACTGTGAGTAGTCCACTGAGTGTTGTGTGTGTGTGTTGCGTGTTTGTGTGTCACTGAGTGTGTGTGTATGAGCTACTTTGTGTGTGTGTGTGTGTGTGTGTCTGTGAGTCACTGTGTGTCTGTGAGAAATGCTGTTTTAATGTAAAGAAAGTTTGTTGCCGTCCACACTGGCACTTCCCCAGCGTGTGTGTGAAAAACTGGTGGACATCTCGTGCACTAGTCCAGAACACTTTAGCCGCCCGACGGTAACCGAGGTCTAGATCCCTTCCCAAATATGCGTCAGCGTTTTTACACGAATGTCATTGTTGGCCGTCCATTGAGAAGAGCGAGACGGGCGTTTTCTAAAAGCTGGTTTTGGCGTGAAAATGATGGCTTGTTTTTAACGGAAGGCATGGTGTTTGTTTGTGTGATTTGATTGATTATCAGGCGGTGTGTTTTACAATCTCTCTCTCTCTCTCTCCCTCTCTCTCTCTCTCTCTCTCTCTCTCTCTCTCTCTGTCTCTGTGGTATCTAGGAAGGGGGTGGGATTGTGATGACATGTGTGAGTGTTTGAATGCGTGTGTATGTGTGTGTCAGTCCATGTTTTTCTGCTTTTGTGTGTAGTAAAGCAGAGCTGCGTGTGTCTATGGGGTGTGTGCATGTGCGTTTGCGTGTTTTAACGGGTTTTCTATCAGGCTGTGTATTTTAAACTATCTCTCTATCTCTCTCCCCCTCTATCTATCTATCTATCTATCTATCCATCCATCCATCTGCCTCTCCATCTATCTCTGTTTGTGTCAGTCTGTCACTCTGCATCTCATCCGTCCACTTCCCTCTCCATGTTGTTTTTCTCCTTCCTGTGTTTGGAGAACTGGAGGAGGTGTTGACATGAGCCAACCCCCCCCCCCCCCCCCCCCCCCCCCACACACACACACACACACACACACAGTAAACACAGGTAATGGGCAGTGAATATGACATGATTGACTCATGGTTTTGTACATTATCGACTAATTGTTATTTTTCCTCTCTCTCCATCTTTTTCTTTACATACAAACATGTTTTTGTTCTTTGCGTCAGCAGCAATCATTACCATAATCATAGGCCATTATTGCGTACATTCATCACCTCCCTTGCTAGGAATAACAAGCTCCACAGCACATAGTGATTTGATATTGACACTGTGATCAGGCCTAGCGGGTTGATGTAACTATTCGTTATCCAGTAGTGTCTTGATAAGCTATGTCACCTCAGACTCTTTTAGGGATTCTGTTTGTATTAATATAAGGATCTTTCTATTTATACCATTTCATTGTAGAAATGTGTGATTTCATTGTGATTTTATTGGCAGAGAGGGTCAGGTTGTCCTAGCCACACTCTACAGGTCATCAGCCCCTGATTAAATGCATGTACACACAAATTCAGACACACACACCTAAACACACACACACACACACACACACACACACACACACACACACACACACACACACACACACATTGCATTCAAACACTCACACATGTCATCACTATCCCACCACCCCCTTCCTAGATACCTGGAAGAGTTACCTCAGCAGACACTGGTTGGAGGGGGAGGGGGGAGGACCTGGTTTGTTTAACCCCCCCCCCCCCCCCCCCCCCCCCCCTGTTCTATCTGTGTGAGTACAGTTGCCTAGCTGGGTTTAAAACAAATTTTTGGTATACTTTTGTGAACTTTGCGGGCCTCCGCCATTGCCCTGTGCCTTTGTAGGAAATCCTCTATTTAGAGTTTGTTGTAATGTTTGCCTGTATTGGTTTCCTTGGGACTGAATCCCTTTTTGTCTATCGATATGCTGACCTCACTCGATGGGATGAGTAATCATCACACACATTAGCATGTGAGCGTTGCAGAGAAGCCGACGCAACACACAAACAAAGGAGAAAAGGGAAGCGTTAAAAGAGAAAGAGAGAGAGAGTGGGCAGACAACAGGAAAGAAGAGGAGCTGAGCCATAGGGACTGAGTAAGCAGCGAGTGGGCCTCGCCCAGTAGAAGAGTCTGAGTACTACAGGAGACTGTTTAGTGCCAACAAGGTTCACAGCAAATATCTCCCTATTATTTATTTATTTGACAGAAATTGTAACAAAAACACATTTCTGTAGTTGAACGTGTCATTTTGGAACAATATTTGAGTAAAAATAAAAAGTATTGGACTAATGGTTCTTGTATTGTTTTGGCTTATCTTCTCCCATCTCAGGGGAAACCTGAGGCAACCCAGGGTCTCTCTGTGCTGTCTGTATCCAGCCAGGGAAACCAGACTGAATGCTTAGTGAAATAATTTCCAAAGCAGAGATGGAATGTTGTGTTACAGTGAGACAAATCCTCCCCCCTCACCTCCCCCTTCCCATCCCATCCATCCATCCCTCCCCCTGTACAACCCTTGCTCCATTGCTGGATTCATCTCTCCCAGTGTCCTCCTCCATCCCCCTCCCCCTCCCCTCTCCTCCCCCCTGCATAGTCGTTCTGCCTCCCACCTTCTTGCCAGCTGGCCTGGCGAACTGTGGATACTTAACCAAGGATAAGAGGATTTAGTGACACAATTGATCAGACATCAACCTAATTTAGTAGAGAAAGGAATGTTTTATGAGTGCCCAGATGTTT